>JACEII010000140.1:653262-701159 GCA_014332785.1 Antheraea mylitta
AGACGGCAAAACCTTGATATTGGTTTTTGAGACTATTAAATTAGTATGTCTGCCAAGGGCATCGCGGTGCTGTGATGCGACGTAGTTATGCTCTAGTTGCGCTGTCGTCTATGGAGTGGAGATCGTGGAGCTATATGTAATTAAATGTCTTAACGGTTATCAGAACTTGTTACTTGACAATAAGACACCATCCATCCATTTACTCTCTCTCTGTCTCTAATCGATCCGGTTTGACCAAGAACGCTCGGTTTCAAGGAGCTCGCTCGCTCACACTTTAAGAAAAAAAAAAGATCAATGGGCGAGTTCACCGATTTGGCGAAATTTCAAACGGCACAAGGCGCCGATACGAGTCATCCTAGGGTTTTAGTGGGTCAGAACGGGGCCGGGGCCTTCGCGCGGCAGTTTCTGTGTTGAGGGGTGGTGCGGTGGCGGGTCGATTATCTAGGTCAATGGTAGCAAAGCGGGCTCCATCGAGCTGCAGGTCGCTCGGTGCGGTACGGCGGGGCCGCGGCCGTTGCAAGTGGGTCGCGCAGTCCCTCTCACCCCGACGAGCCTTTTGTTTATTGCGCTCTCATTGCTTACCGATTATTACAAAATCTGGATGCGGCTACCTGTCTTGTTATGTAGGTACACCACGACATCTCTAGACATTTTCTAGGCTGCAGGCCATTATGTTCTCTCGATCTGCTGAAAGAATCATCATCATTTATATTCTATTAAAGAATAATAGTTTATCTGCGAATCTGTTTTGCTCAATATTGTATTAATCCTAACATATACCTTATTTTAATTATACTTTACCCAATCTAACGGGTATTGAATGTACATATCTTCAATATAATATATTATACATTTCTTATCAGATGATATCACAGATTTATAATGACGCATAACAAAAGAAAAAAAAACCTGTGGACAGATTTTTGAAGCTTCTTTGACTTCGATGCATTAACAGTGTTTTTGTAATAACTATTAATTATTAAATCAATTATTTTCTAACAGAATGTATAGTAACAACTCTGGCACACATTGCGTGCATGTTTGTATCTTTGACAATATTTTGCACAAACATGTTCACATGTTGATAGAATATGTCATCGGTTCGTAAAACAATAACTCTTGAAAATACTAAATAACTTTGTTCTATTTCGGCGATACATAATTATAAGTACTAATGGGCGCCCAGTGGTTGACATTCGACCATAGTTAATTGATATTTTAAGGTTTGAGAACTTTACTAGGGTTCTTTTGTCAAAGGCTATACTTCTATAATCAAAGGTTTTCATGTGTAAATGAAAATTGGATATTAATTTTGAAACAAAATACAGGTGGTAAAAGCTCTCAAATTCTAAGTAAACATAACTTTACGAAAATAATGAAATTTATCGCAACCCATAACACAAGTAAAAGCACTCCTGCCACCTAACAATTTTGACATTCTAATAAAACCAAGGAGAATTAATTAATAGTTATTTCAGTGGTTCCATAAATGTACTAAAGATAAATTGTTTATCAATTAATTATTAATATATGAATTATGAATTTACATATTATAATTTTATAAAATTAACCTACAATTTGACCAATTGATTTCAAAGGGCATATAAGGCATGCAACGTCATTCATGTTAAAATTATTATATTATTATAAAATTAACTTGTAACTTGACCAGTTAAATTCAGAGAGTATGTAAGGTATGAAACGAAAGTCGTGTTAAATATTATAATAATAGTTATATGTTATATCATTGTTGAATGTAGGATGAAAAAGGGTCATTGTAACGTAAGAGTAAAAAAATACATATAGTCGAGCATAGCAACCTACTTGCAACCTTTTTTGAAGTTCGTTATTGACGGCTGTCAAAATGGCTTTTTTATTTACATGTGTGTATATGTTGTGTAAAATTTAAGCAGTAGTGTGAGTAATGCATATTTTAAAAAATTTAATGTACTTCTAATGCATTTTATATAAAATAAATAGCTTTCTGCACTTCTCCATATAAACTTTAACTATGCCAAATTTCAAGTTTATCCGTTCACGGAAATCGGTTAAAAAGGGGTACAAAGTATTTGCTTCACGTATTAATATATATGATCTTGTTTGTTTCTTATGTCTTAGCATAATTTGACTCAACATTGTGTTGTTTATTTTGATATTTTTACCTTCTTATTACCTAATTATTGGTATATTCCTCAAAAGCCGTACAAATATCTATGATAAATGGAAAAATGAATGTTTTGAAAGCTATTTAAAATTTGTAATATATTTGTCATGAATTAATCGAAATACGAATTAAGAGGACATAGTTTAGTTAACCTTGTGTTTAAAACAATTTAAAAATCCTTACAAATATGCACTCAGAAAACGAAGTTGATAATGATTTACACAATACTCAACCATATTCATAACATCATCAATATTGTATGTTTTTCATATTCAAATATGCCGAATTCATATACATGTAGATATTTATGTGTAAAATAAATTAAAAAAAGTGGTTTAAACGACATTTATTATTACTGAAATTAATTGTAGACGAACGCAAAGCTTTTATTTTGCATCGAATAATGTATTCTTAGAAATACCTTTGAAAAACACTTTAATAACTACCATAAACATTGAGTTAGTAAGTGCTGCTATAATAAGGAATCAATATAAACTGCGTACCTACTATATAGAGATATAAACAAGTGCACCTTCTAAAGTAACATACAACAATACAATCGATAATAAATATTTTAAAATAAGGTCACTTTTGGCGTCTGTCTTTCCTTAGTTCTCGTAAACTACATAAGATTTTGATATATTTTTTTACTATCATGAGAATACCTTTCGGAAAATTCATATTTAACGTATGAATGTATTTCGTATTTACGAACGTATTTATCATATTAATAGAAAGTGCGGTAAAATCGTTGAATTGTAACCAACTTATAAAATTATTATTCAGGCACTTTTGTTAACGCTGGCTAAATCATGATATACGTCGAAATAACGTAGGAATTATATAATCACACATATATATATATATATATATATATTGTTGTGAGTGGCACAGAGATTATTTATGAGAATAAATTAGAAATATATTGGTATTGGTGGTAGAGATTTTTATTTAGTTTTATGTAAGTTAGTTTTTATCTTAATTGAACCCGGTAGATGATGTTACGAACGGGTTCTAGGCTTATTTTAAAAGATTTTTCATATACAATCTGGGTATATATTTGAGTGAGTCCGTTGATAGTTTGGATTCACAATTGGAAACGGTGGTTGTCGCTGCAATCGGGTATCAGTTTTTTTTTTTTAGTTTAAAAATACAATTGAAACCGGTGATAACCAATTTGGTGCAGACGAAGTTGCACGGGTCACCTAGTTTATCATAAAATTATTATATCCAACAAACATAACTTCTAATTACTGCTTTAGGTATTGGATGAAAATTGAAATTAACTATTTATAGGTACTAGTCTGTTATTGTAAAGTTTTTTTACAATATAATTGGGTAATGTACAAAATTATTTTACTTTGTTATTCCTTCGACTGATTGTGTTGAGTAAGTATCTTTTAAATGTAGCTGTTAAATTTTGACCTTTCGAATGTAGATAGTACGTTTGCTTAGTTAAGGGTAAAATAACTCGTAGTAAATGGAAGAGTATTTTTGAGTTGAGATTAATTAACGGAAATCGGGGAATGAAACTGTTGGAACAATACACCTGCCTTTCAAATACGATAGCAAACAGCTAATTTACTTCGTCAATATCAATGTGTCCACGAGCTGCGTGTCGATAGAATAAAAATAAGGATGTGTTCCGGGATTCAGATAATATGTACAATTAGAGTGTGAGCAAGGACTTCATTCAATAACCATTATACCACATAACAGACTTCTTTACAAAAGAAGAATTATCAATTAGGGAAATTCCTTATGGATACCCACCCTCCCGGGGGAGAAGGTGGGTTATGTCCGACTCGCACGGACTAAAACCCCACGGTGTACCGACCGACCGTAGTGTTGGGTCGTTAAGGGATCGTTCTAAGCTATTCCCCTTAGATAGCCGCCCCAACGGTCCGCAACCCCACGGTGTACCGACCGACCGTAGTGTTGGGTCGGCAAGGGATCGTTCTAAGCTATTCCCCTTAGATAGCCGCCCCAATGGTCCGCTGGGTACCCACCAGCTGCCTCCCCTTGTCCGCCGGACCTGTGCTATGAGGGGATGAGCCCCCCGACTACATCCCCTCAGGTCCGGCTACAGTGGCAGGAGGAGTTGGGCGAAGCGCCACGTCCTCCTGCCGGTTTTCCGTTGGTGAAAACGGCCACTGACGGGGTCCGCCTCGCGGGCCCTCTCCGCCGCCTCCGTTTGCGAAGAAGTCACCTCTACTACTCCACTACTCGCCACGCCTGCTCGCTGCCGAGCATGGACGAAACCACGCTCGGCAACGACAAATCCTCCCCCACCACCACCGCCAGAATGCGGCGCTCCACCTCCCACGCAACACACTCAGAGAGAGTGTGCTCTCAGCGCTGTACTCATGGCAGGCGGCGGTCGGCTCTCTGCGAGCGATCCGGTGCAGATACCATCCGAAACAACCGTGTCCGGTCAGCACTTGCACCAGCCTGAACGACAGGAAGCCCCATCTCCTCCCAATCCACTCCCGCAGAACCTGGCGGACTGCGTCGACGGTGTACATCCAGAAGCGCGCGTCCGCTAGGTCTTGCATCCACCGCTTTACCGCCTCCTCCCGCAACTCCTGCCTTTTGGCCTCTATTTCCCTGGGAGCCGGAGGCTCCCCACTACGTTACCTCGCCGCCATGAATTCGTATACGGTGGCGAGAACTCCTGCCTCCAACTCCCAAGGAAGGGAGCCGGCGAGCGTGAAAGCCGCCGCCGAGGACACCGTCCGGTACGCCCCTCAACGCCACTGTGCGCTGCGCATTGCGAAGCGCGCGCACGTTGGTGGCACCGAGGGCGTCTGCCCAGACCGGTGCCCCGTAAGCGGCCATCGCCCGCACGACTCCCATGTACAGTCGGCAGCACCTGGCCCCCGGCCCCCCAATATTGTGGAGCAATCGGCCGAGTGCCGCCGCCGCCCTAGCAATTCGTGGCCCGAGCCCCGCGAAGTGGGGCTCGAACCGCCAGCGTCCGTCCAGGGTGAGGCCCAAGTACTTCATTTGGGCTCCCACCCTGATCCGGGTGCCCGCCACCATAATGTGGGCCCCAGGTGGTGGCCCCCGCCGAGGCCCATGGAAGAGTATGGCCTCGGCCTTCTCGAGGGCCACCCTGAAGCCCAACCTCCTTATGCGCCTGACCACGAGGGTTGTGTCGATCGTGGCCAGGCGCTCCACCTCCCTCCATTCCTCACCCCGGGCTACGACTAGGGTGTCGTCAGCGTAGCAAATTAGGCGCGCTCCATAAGGGAGCGCGCCGCAGAGCACCCAGTGAATTATCAATTTCCTATTTTATCACACATTTACCTATGTTATTATTGATGAGTGTTTTAATACATTACATTCTAGGCGCACGTAGGCGCGGACACAGCTATACCTATTCAAATATAGGGATCATAAAACTAGGTGTTCCCGCGACTTCGTCCGTGTGGAACCTAATGTAAAAAGCCAGTGATTAATAAAATCATTTGAATATATTAAGTCTATTTATTTGTGTACTTTTCTATCGCATTTAAGTCGCGTCGTCATTAAAATTACAATAACTTTTAATAGAGTAAACCGATTTTAATGAAACCAAAATAAAATGTTATTCGAGGATATTATGCGTTATGATTTTCTTGATGAGGTTTATCGAAAAGGGACGTGTAGGGATACCCAATGCAATAAAAACGAATTCTCGGTGAATATTGTCGGCGAGCAGCACGATATATCACGTGACGCTTCCGCCCGCTAACATTTATTTGAGAATTGTCATTACATCATAATTCATGCATATAGAATTACCTATATCTGCAATCAATTATCAAGTTTCGTTACATGAAGTAAACAAATAAGTTCTCAATTCATATTTATTTACCTTGTTTTAGAGTTTGTCACGACTACTGTGTTCTACAAAATTATGAAATATAACGATTAGCTTTCATTTGCGACTAGTTAATAGATACGTGATCATATTAATTAAGTATTGTGGTTAGGTAATTTTTTAAACTTAAAAATCTAGCGCTAAGCAGCTGTTGGACGGAGCTACGCAGTATAGTAGTATGTTTTGAAAGCCGGTTCTCTGGCTAGGCTTTATGTATAGATTATGTACGACTATGTACGAGCTATATGAATGTACACAAATTTCTCATGAAATTCCCATAATTATATATACATACACAGTTTAAATTACCTCTTAAGGAGAGTAATTAATTACTAAATTTTTCTTCTGTTCTGTAGACTGTTGGTCCGCTTTTTGCTTTCGGTTTATTTTATTGTGTGCTTGAAAAATCGGACCTGTAAGCGACTATTGGTTGTTTTTTTATATATTTATTACTATTTTAATTTAACTATTTGTATTTAAATTAACTGCTTACTATCTTAGAACGGATTTTTAATAACGTTATTGCCTTCATGTCGGTTTCATTTTGGTTCTTTATGGCCATCGTTAGGTTATAATCCACTTAGTCCCGCGCCGGAGCGTCCACGGCCCGATTGATGAACCTACTAACCGCGTCGTCACTCAAGTCATTACTGCATATTACGAATATAGATGTAGCGCTGTAGTCGCTTTGCTAAAACTTGGTTATAAAATGGCTTATATATAATCTCAATTTACCATTTTGAAAGTGGTATTTTATTTTTTATTTTATATCATAGGAGACAAACGAACAGGTGGTTCACCTGATGTTAAGTGATCACCACCGTCCATAGCCACTTTCAATACCAGGGGAGTCGCAAGTGCATTGTCAGCCTGCGTTGGGGCATGGGGTGAAGGAAAGGATGAGGAGAGGCGGGTCTCCGGAAATGGTGGTATTCATCCATTCCTACTGTTGCTTTAAGTTTGCAAAATACGTAACTAGAAGGAAGCTTAAGCACCTGTGCATTCACTCTTATTCACGTGTCGCTTTGACGCTTCGAATCGAACAAAAATAGTTATCTGACCGAAGCATTTGTATCGACCCGTATAAGTTTTTCAAGAATATTTAGGAAGTGAACCGTGATCTGGTGTCACGAGACTCGGAGGGCGCGGGCGGGAGTTTGTTAACGACACTCTTGGTAAGGAGTTTGCACGCTATGCACCACGCTTACTTCATGCCGAACGATTCTATTGTGAGTATTATCTATATATTATTACGTGAAGCAAAAAAATTGTACCCCTTTTTAACCTATTTGCCGTCAACGGCTGAACTTGAAATTTGGCATAGTTAAAGTTTATATGGCGGAGAAGTACAGAAAGCTGTTTATTTTATATAAAATGCATTAGAAGTACATTAAATTTATCAAAATATGCACTACTCACACTACTGCTTGAATTTTATACAACATATACACACATGTAAATAAAAAAGATATTTGACAGCCGTCAATAATTACGAAGTTCAAAAAAGGTTGTGAAGGAGGTTGCTATGCTTGACTGTATGTATTTTTTAACTTTTATGTTCCTATTACTATTTTTTATCCTACATTCAGACTACAGACTTCAGAGAACAGACTACATTTAATTCAATATCACTCAGAAATACCACCCACCCATGGTGTCGTGTAAAATTAATTGAAAATTGTATCATGGGTTGCGATAAATTTCTTTATTTTCGTAAAGTTATGTTTGCTTAAAATTTCAGAGCTTTACCGCGTGATTTTTGTTTCAAATTTATAATTAATTTCAATTTTCATTTACACAGATTTTTTTAAATGTTTATATAATTAAAGATCATGACAAATAACTGAGTAGCCATGATGAAAACCTTTGATTATAGAAGTATACCCTTTGACAAAAAAACCTTAATAAAGTTCAAATTTTAAAACATCAAATAACTATGGTCGAATGTCGATCACTGGGCGCCCACTAGTTAACATTAATAGGTATATAGAAATTCGTTTTTATTGGTATGTAATCGTACGATCACCTATCGATACGCTATCGGCTTGGTACAATACTCGTATGTCACCTCGAAACGACCGCGACATTGCTCTGTACCCGTTGTTGGCTAAGGGTGCTGTCGGTCTATTATGATAATATGTGAATAAATGCCGTTCGTTCCGCTTTAGGTGGATATCTTTCTACATAAGAAGTAAGAAATATTCAGCTCTAGTGTTTCAACACGGCGTCTTTCTCCGCTAAAGCGTAGGCCGCCCGCATTCACGTGTATTTACGTCACTCGTCGACATCGTTTCAAACAACTAGTGTCAATTAATTCAATAGCAATATTGTTGATAATTTACTAATTTTCCATACATATAGTTTACTAGAGCGCGCTAATATCTGTTTATGCATTTTCTTTTATAATTATTTCCTTGGTATTTCTATTTGATATTAGCTGATTCGTGTGCACTGAGGGTAACATTTATAAGTAATTATCTCTATGCCATCGTTAAACAGTAACTATTATTCAGCATAACATTGTTGACAAATAAGTGAAACAGTGGCCAAATCGGAGGTTTACCAGACGCCGTGCCGCGCTCATCAGATACACGCACTGAAAGAGCTCAGGGAATAGCTATTGTAGTCATCTTGATCATTTATGATAGTAGTAGTTTTTTCATAAACATTCCTGTGCGAGTGGAGTAGTTGTTCCATCGCGTCGCCGCGCACGTGGCGAGGGCGACCGCTACCGAGCGCCCAGCACAGGGGGGAACAACGCGACGGGCGGAGGGAGCGGGCGCGGGGCGAGGCAAGGGTTGGTTCAACGACCGCGCCACCTTAACATACACAGCCCTATGGTTGTAATCCTGATGGTATTGACTTTAGGATAATGTATAAACAATGACGTTATAGAGACGCGTTGCCACCTCCCCAAAACATTATTTTCATTCGGTTACTTTTATGCATTTATAGTATTTGGTACAAGAGCAGTTTAGTGTCCGCCCTTTCTCAAAATCTACACATGTTATTAGTTTTTATGTAGTTTCGAACAGTAAGAGCCACAACCAGTACACCCTATTGTTATAATTTAACTAGTTATAATATATTATTATAAATAAATTGTTTGTAGTGTACTCTCAGAGTTCAAAGAGTGATAAAATAAACTCTTATAAATGGACATTTTTTATTTGCGTACTCAGATGCGAAGTCACTCTGCAACTAGTAAAGAGTTGTTTTGGAATTGCCATAATTATTAATGTAACATTAGGAAGATGATGATAGAAGAAGATGAATCAGTACGAAATGAGCTGAGATCGCGGTGCTGATGGCGCCGCCTCACACCTGGGGGATGATAAAACGGCGACAGCGATGGGGTCACTGACTTTGCTCGGTGTCAATAAACGTGCTACTCACATCACCGCGATCGAGCTTTTTTATATATAAATAGTAATCAATTCACAGTTGAAAAGTAGTGACTCGCCGGAGCATACCTCCGCTGAGGTACAACTTATCATCGGTCTGTTATGTCGGGTTCATCATCAGCCTGGTGAGCTCATAGGGAAACTTGTAGCTGGAGGTGAGTGTAGTGAAGCGCGACCTTGCAGCGGGCGCGGCAAGGTCTCGACGCGTCGGTCGGCCGGTGGGCGACGACCCCGCCTCGCCTTGTCTCGCCTCGCAACGAGCGGCTCCACTGAGCGCGTGAAACATTTTCGATAGCGGAGCGAACCGACCGGTCTCGGTTGCGCTCGCAGAGGACGCGGGGTCTACGGCCGACCGCAGCCGTCACTTTTCACCTGTCTAACGCGCCCCGTGCCTTGCTCTCTCACCCGCCTCGCTTTTTCACTATGCGACTCATGTACCAAACAAAATGAATTTAATATTAAACTTTCAAAATAAAAGCCTGTACTATCATCTTATATCATCGCATTGTTCGCTACAAATGCGACGCACCGGGCGCTGCACCGCACCTCATGTTCGCCTCCTAGGCGCGCGGGTCGCGACACTCGAGGATAGTGACTTCGTGAACATCTGACATTGCTACAATTAGAATTTAACTTTATGAAAATCGATAGCGCTCCCTTATCTAACAGTAATTTAACTCTGCTTTTGATATGAAGTACATTTTGATACGAATACATACATTATACGGTTAAGACTTGCTTTAACGCTGTCTGCCTGCTACATTGTTAGCTGTAAATATTTTCCAAGTCTGATATTGATAATGTTGTCAGAAAATTTGTTTTCAACGCCATCCATATTTTAAGTATTCCAAACCTTAAAATCCTGAGAAGAATTTCATCCTACGACATGTACGAGTCTCGTTAATTTCCGAGGGTAATTAGCTAACGAACTTGATTTCTGAGTACGAAATAGAAAATTACAGTGTATGAAATAAATTTAATAATTGGAAATGAAATTCTTTAATTCTATATTGTAAGTAAAAATAAACATAATAGTACCTTGAGATCTGGCAAGAGATCCACTGTACGACGATTCGTTCTTTTTAATATTCGAGTGAGAACATAATTGTGATAAGTGTATAAAGGTTTGAGGCGCTATACAAATAGGTTACTGTTAGAGGTTATAATGTAGACGGGGTTACCCTTGGATTCTCGACAACGATACAGTGCGCGCGCACTCTTTATATCGTACGCAGGCGCATATCTAATAGTAGTGTTTTCGTATAAAATCTGCCTCAGTAAGTGCTTGTTGTGACATGACGGTGGTTATCGCCTGAATACCTCACTGTACATTCACTATCTGTAGAGTCAATTAATGAAATCATTTTTTTTCTACAATTTTTATATCGTAATAATAACGATTTTATCAAGATATATGCATCGATCTGGTTGAACTGCTCTTACGATTCGTTTCGAGGTAGATTTTTGAAAAATGTAAATATTGCTTATATGAGCATTGGAGGTCGGTCCGTGTCGGGAGCTGATGGTGAAAATCGATAAATTGCAAATATGTGGATCATTTCTATATAACAAAAAAGTTGAGCTGTTCTTTATTTAGACTAGACATTTCTGACGCATTTGCAAGTGACTCGATAAAAAAAATGTGTTATGGTAAAATGAATGTTGTGCAAATATTATCTTTGTTCAACTATAATTTTCTCAAATAATTGATAAGTGATTGAATAATACAGAAGTTAGCGTGTTGTATCGCTACCTACTTACGAGTATATATATATACCATGAAACCCTACTTAATGAAAAGTAATTTATGTATACAAACTTTCATGGTGATAGGTATTGTACGGTGTTGAATCCATAGTTTTGTAGTATTTTTTTTCTTCAAATCATTGTAATGGCGATCACGAAGATGACGTTAAAAGTTTTTTTTTTTCAATTCATTTGTCTGTTTGTATATCCGAATGTAACTCAAAAACGACGATAAAATTTTATAAACTTATAAAAGTTTTTCATCTTTCAATTGATGGGGTACAACAAACTAAATTATTTGCTATCAATGGATTTAGATGAAATTTTATGTCCGAGAAGTATAAGTAAATCTAAAATTAATATGACAATGATTAATATATAGTACAGTTCTCGTAAAACTTCTTGGCCGCTCTGAAGTTCGTCCTAGCGAATAGTACAGTTAACAGGTTAAAAAAAAACAAGCCAAACTATTATTAACATATATATATATTAATTTATTTTTTTAATCAACTTGACTTGTCTATTATATTAAATTATAGGGATGAGTAACCAATACATTACTACTTTCCTAATCGTGTCTGAAATGAAGATATGAATTACGAGTGTGCGAATAAATTCCATTAATAGTTCGAAGTATTCAAATATATCTAAAATAAGGAAGAATTATTAAACTAAAAGTTATAGGAAAACATACAACATTTCCCAATTATTTTTTTGCATAAAAACTTAAATTAAGTAATTTTATACGGTAAATGATGTACTTTTATATTTATTATAAACCTCCGAACTAGTTTCATTAAAACTCCTTTAACTGACAGACGATCTATTGAACTAATTTTGTATATTAAAATAATTATTTAGTAAGTTTGCTAAATTTATAATTTGTTACAATCAATAAAATAGCTTGAATTATTCGCATAATTCGAATGTTCGTTTTCAATTCGAATCGAATAATGTGGTTCGTACCAAGTATATCATCCCGCTGAGACCAATAGGAGCGAAACACCAATGAATAATGTTTTGAAAATAGTTTTTTTTCTTCTTTAGCTTCCGCTGCGATTTAGCGCTAGCCCAAAGTAAATAATCCACGCAGACGAAGTCGCGGGCAGGGGATAGTTTTTAGTAATGTAACAATTATATAATTCAAATAATAGCCATGATATATTTATTACTTAATGTCCGTCAACATTAATTTTATGTCAGCGTCAAGTGCGAATTTGAAATACAATTAACTGTCTTTTATCTTTTACATAAGGAAATAGGGACCTGAAGTAGATGGGCCTTTAATAATAATATAGAAAAAACACACTACAGTAGCCATAATATGTAACAAATAGCAAATGCGATTGTAATGTAAGAAGTAAGTGGACATGGTTATCGTAAACGTATGTAACATACACATTAAAACATGCGTTCGTCTCCAACTCGCAGGCGAGTGCTGCTCCGCCTCCACTTCATTCCGCTTCCCTTTGCTATCTATATTTGTATTATACATCATTATTCAGAGCGGTCAAAAAGTTTCACGCGGACCGTATTTAGGAAGTATGGAAAAGATGAATTAAAAATGTGTATGAAGTTGCAGACAATTGTTAGTTTATAGATAGATTGTAGTGATGTGTCTTGGTATGCAGGTGTGCACCGCGGGACGGCTGGCGGCTGGGAGCAGCCGAGAGCGACAGACACGGCTCGCGGCGGCAGAGAGAGTGGCGGCGAGAGGGTCGCGGGAGGCACCACCGGCAACAAGACGGACAGCGCGCGGCAACCGGGGCCCGCGCGCAGCGCCTCGGGGCGGGCGCCCGTCCCCCCTCCGAGGCGACGCTGGGTCCCGCCCTCCTCGCTGCGACATCACGATGTGCCCGACGGAGACGCCAAGCACGACGTCATCTTCCGGAAGGTTCGCGGCATCCTGAACAAGCTCACACCGGAGAAGTTCCACAAGCTCAGCGACGACCTGCTCGGCCTCGAGCTCGACTCCGACAAGGTGCTCAAAGGCGTCATCCTCCTGATATTCGAGAAGGCCCTCGATGAGCCCAAGTATTCCTCCATGTACGCGCAGCTCTGCAAGCGGCTCAGCGAAGAAGCGCCCAATTTCGAGCCTGCCGGGCAGCCTTGCACCTTCAAACTGCTGCTGCTCAACAAATGTCGAACGGAATTCGAAAACCGCGCTCAGGTGAGACACTCGCTTCTCGCTTATACATCATCATTATATATTATGTTCGCGTTAGAAAGAAACAAGATCAATTAGGTTATAGACCAGAGTCAATAATTTTTAAAAATAAACAAAAATAATAGTAGGTTCAATCAAATTGGAAAAGAAAGAGAATATAATGAAAATGAAAGGAAAAATAAATTACAGGCGATCTAAGGTCGGGAAGTGGAAGGGGGTGGGTTTTTAAAGTTAAAAAACGGTTAATCGTGATTTCCGGCAAAACTACAAGTCCTATGGAAAAAGTTAAATGGCAAAGTTATACGTAATAAAAGGATATACAACTTTTGTATTTATACTTTTTCAAATAACCTCAGAATAATTGTGAAAAAATCAAATAACCAAATTTTTGATTTTTAACTTTTACAAAAATAATATCACGAAATTTGATGAAAATTTACCTTCTTATGTCCCAAACATACTGTAATTCATTTGATTTGAAACATTTAGTTTGCCACGTTATTTTGAATCAATATCGAAAAAGGTTTTAATCTTTAATCAAAAAAGTTGGTGGGCTTTTTGTTTGCTGAAATGTTTATTTTCTGATGTTTGTAAATATATAGTATATATATTGTATTGCAATGGTAAATGTTCTTTGAAAATGTAAAGATACCAAAATAACTCTAATTCGAAATATTTTTTAATCATTGAAGAACAGCCAGTTTTATGACCTCGAATAAAAGTAACTTTTTTACTGATGTACTCTGTACTCTATGTATGCGTATCGGTAGTAGGAACGAGTCATTAAATGTTGTAGTTTTTTTTAGGGTGAAATTAAGCTTGATTGTTTTTTAATTAGCAGACCCAGTGGTTTTTTTCTACTTTAGTAATAAAAAAAACTGAACTTTATTAGGTATATACATAAATTTTCTTTATTAATTCACTTTACCCACTGGTGGAAACGGCATGAAAGCTTATTCAGTACTTTTTGTGTTCATTGAGAGTAAACAGACAAACGTGGCAGAGGACTCTGTTTCATAATATGTTTGATGATGTGATTTGTAGCGGAATGATCATCTCTTTTATTTTATTAAATAATTCGTATGAATTAAGAAAATGAGTGAAAATGATAATGTCATAAATCGCAGGCGTTCGCAGTGTTCGAGGACAAGGCGTCGTTGACACCGGACGAGGAGGAGAAACGACATCTGGCCAAATGTAAAATGCTGGGTAACATAAAGTTTATCGGCGAACTGGGCAAGCTGGAGATCCTCGCGGAATCGATCCTGCACCGATGCATCCAGAACCTGCTCGCGCGGCGCGCCGCCGCCGAACACCACGAGGACCTCGAGTGCCTCGCGCAGCTCGTACGCACCTGCGGGCGCGTGCTCGACTCGGAGCGCGGCCGCGGCCTCATGGACCAGTACTTCGCGCGCATCGAGACCCTCTCGCGCTCCCCGGAGCTCGCGCCGCGCATCCGCTTCATGCTGCGCGACGTCGTCGAGCTGCGTCGCGGCGGCTGGGTCCCGCGCGCCGCCGTCGCCGGCGAGGGACCCGTGCCCATGGCTCAGCTCCGCGACGACGAGCATCCGCGTCGCGAGTCCCTCTTCCGGCGCGCCCGGCCGCTCGACGAGGTGCTCGCGACGCTGCACCTGCCGGCCGCGTCGCCGCCGCCCGCCGACAAGCTCTTCTCGAACGGGCTGTACCGGCAGCGCGCCTCGCCCGGCGTCTACGCGCGTCAACCGCCGCTGCAGTTCGCGAAGCCGGCGCAGCACGCGGCCGCGCACCACTCGGCCGGCAAGGAGCGGCGGGCGGCGCGCGTCGCTCCGGCGACGGCGCTGGCGGACCTGCAGATGCGTCCGGCGGCGAACTCGCTCGTGTTCACGGCGAACAGGCTCTCGAAGCCGCAGCCGCAGCTGCCGCTCGCGCCGGTGCAGCAGAACGTGCTCGCGCCCGCCTTCGCGACCGCCTCCCCGATCGTCAAGGAGCCGGCCATCACGATAAAGCCCGCCTCCGATAAAAAGGACAAACCCAAAAAGGACAAGGTCAATATTCACTTCGGCCCTCGTAATTTAACAGCCTCGGCGATACATTCTAGGATAATACACCAGAAACCTCATATTTTGCTGAATTTCATCCCCTACTATCGTCATTATTTATTCACGGACAATACAAAAAAGCAATTCATTGTATTTTTGTTGACAAACTGTTGTAATGATAGTGAAGTTGATAATTATCAGAAAAGTGACATTTTAAAATGAGAGACGAATTATCAAAATGAAACAACCAAATTTGCTGAATGTTTAATATTCACTGCTTCATTTTCATTAAAAATGCGTTATTTATAAAACAATAAAGCTTACTACGTAAATAAGTATGACAGCTCGTATACGCATTAAAAACAATGTATAATCTTGATATTAAACAAAATATTTCGAGCCAAAGAAATATTCTTTATGAATCTTTTAGCATAAAATGTTACCCGAGTACTACTGAAGCACTCCTTATGAAACAGATAATGTGAGAAAGTGCAGGTTTGAAATTGCTCACATCCAGTTTAACAGTCTTCCCTAGTAGATATGGTGAATGTATATATATATATTTTTTAAAATAGAAAGAAAATTTGAAAATAAATTTGTATTTACTTGGGTTAATATGTGTACAATATGTGTTATATTAGATCAACTATTAGTGTTTGCCCGTGTCGGTCGGTTTAAAAGATATCGCATTGATTTGAGGCTATATCAATGTGTGTTATTAGTTGGAAGTGGTAATAAAGTACATGTTAGTGGTAAGGAAAGGCAGCTAGTCGATATCGTGTCGCAGAAGTAGAATGTAGCGTGTAAAATGTATCAGGGAACCAGCAAAGAGGAAGCGTGCAAGCTCGCGGTGGAGGCGGTGGACGCGGTGCAGGCCGCGCTCGACTCCGGCGCCGAGCCGGGCGAGGACGCGGAGCCCCCCGAGGCGCTCCGCCGACTCCGCGACCTCCACCTCCCCGACAAGCTGCTGCGGCGCGCCATCGCCGCCGCGCTCGAGCACGCGCTCGCCGGCGCCTCCCCCGCCGCCGCCTGCCGCGTCGTGCGTCTCGTCAAGCGCGCCCCCCAGCACGACGCGCTGCGAGCCCTCCTCGCCCCCGTCGCGCCCCTCGACCCCTCGCCCGCCTCCGCCCGGCTACCCGCGCTGCTCGCGCACGCCGTGCACCACAAGCTGGTCGCGCTCGGCGAGGTGGGCGCCTGGTGCGAGGGCGGCCACCACCACCCGCTGCTGCTCGAGGTGCTGCAGCAGCTGCGCGACCTGTGCGGCCTCGAGCGCGTGCGCCAGCTCTGCGAGGAGAGCAAGCTGAACCTGTGCGCGCACGCGTGCGGCGACAGTAGCGGCGCGGGGGAGGCGGGCGAGGCCGGGGCCGCGCTCGAGGCGCTCGAGGCTCGCGGGCTGGGCGCGCTGGTGCCGCAGCTGCGGGTGCGGGCGCAGCTGGCGGGGCAGCTGGCGCGGGAGCCGGCGCCGCAGCCGCTGTACCGGTGGATCAAGGCGAACGTGGAGCCGGGAGTGCGCGCGACGGGTGCGTTCGTGTCGGCGCTGGTGTCGCTGGTGGGGGAGCACGTGACGGGCGCGGCGGGCTCGGCGACGGCGACGGCGGACAAGGCGGCGCTGGACCGGGAGAAGACGCTGGTGGAGGCGTACGCGCCGCTGCTGACGGCGCTGCTGGAGGGTCGCGCGGACCTGCAGCTCGCGGCGGTCTACGCGGTGCAGGTGCACGCGCACCGACACCGCTACCCGAAAGGTCACTATCACTCGATTATTACCATTCTTCGTACTATCCCATTATTACAAATGCATTCGATACTCTTCATGGGTATTACATCAAGTGAATTCTTTACGTGTCACCGTGGATGAAATATAGAATATTAAAATGGCATATTTTTATAAAATAGGAATATGAATACTGGAAAACCAAAACCTATACCAATGTAAACAAACGAAAATTAAATCCTATATAACAAGTAAAACGACATCATTTGGAGACAGCAGAGGCAACCGGACCATATCCTCATATGTTAATTGAATCAAAAGAGTAACATTTCTCCTCACAGTTCCTCAAGATGGGACAATAATTACTGTAGAAGCGTATCATATGTAATCGCAAATTCATACAAATTCAATTGTCAAGTAACCAAAAATTTTTCAACTTTAGTATTTCCTCACTGTATTGCCTGTCCACAAACTGTAGACTGTACTATAGTAGAACTTGCACCGACTGATTTTCATTACTTTCAGAATTTGTATAACTTTTTACAGAAATTACAATTTCTCAGCTCTAATGAAATGGTAAAAAATGTCTTCAAAGAGTTTGCGAATTCTTGCCCTCAGAATTTTTATAGAAGAGGCATTCATGAGCTTTAATTAAAATAGCAACGTCTACAAAAAGTACATTGATAATAATAACCAATGTTAGAACAAATAAATATTTATTTTTTATTTAGAAAAATTGATTGTTTTTTGAAGTTATACTTCTTTTAGCTCGTTAGGGAAAAGTGTTGGGAGTAGTTTTTTACGACGCGCGCGCACACCGTCACGATAAACCGACACCCTGAAGTTAGCTATAGTCAAAACATTTTATTTAATTGTAGTAAAACTTTCAATGCATTATATACCTTTTTTCTATTGTTAGTGGCGTTTATTCTACAAACGTACAATAAGGCGAAAGGTAAAATTTTTGAAACGATTTTTTATCTTGTTACGCCAAAGAAGTATAACTTCTAACATGTGTACATAAGTACACACACACTTTTTCTGTGCAAAATTAGTTTTGATGGTTACAAGCTTAACACATTCTGTGGCAATTCATACAACTAGTGGGCGCCCAGTGGGCGACATTCGACCATAGTTAATTGATTTTTTAAAGTTTGAGAACTTTATTAGAGTTCTTTGTCAAAGGGTATACTTCTATAATTAAAGGTTTTCATCATGGCTACTCAGTTATTTGCCATGATCTTTATTATATAATCACTAAAAAAATCTATGTGCAAATGAAAATGAAAATTATAAATTGGAAATAAAAACCACGCGGTAAAGCTGAAATTTTAACCAAACATAACTTTACGAAAATAAAGAAATTTATCGCAACCCGTGACACAATTTTCAATTAATTTTACATTTTACAACACCATGGGGTGATATTTCTGGGTGATATTGAATTAAATGTAGTGCCTGTTCATTATGAGAAATAGTGATATGCCCAGTATTATCATCGTTTGGAAAAGTAATAGATGTACAATACAATCAAATGGTGAATCCAAGACAAAGATGTTTTTAATACTATCATTAGCTTTTGAAAATAAATTCTTTTTTGTTGCTACATGAGGTGGTTGAATTGCAACATTGTAACCGCGGAGGTCTAAATCATGGATTACTTTTATGAACAAAATCCTTATTTTGATTATACAAAGTATTATTTGGCTTAATTTTTTTATTTATTCATCATTTGAAGTGAGTTCACCATAAAAAATAATAAACGTTACAATAATAGTTATATTTTATAATATCATTGTTGAATGTAGGATGAAAAATGGTAATTGGAACGTAAGAGTTAAAAAATACATACAGTCGAGCATAGCAACCTCCTTCCGCCTACCATTTTTGAAGTTCGTAATTATTGACGGCTGTCAGAATGTCTTTTTATTTACATGTGTGTATATGTTGTGTAAAAATCGAGTAGTAGTGTGAGTAGTGCATATTTTAATTAATTTCATGAAATTTTAATGCATTTTGTATAAAATAAACAGCTTTCTGCACTTCTCTGCCATGTAAACTTTAACTATGCCAAATTTCAAGTTCACCTGTTGACGACAAATATGTTAAAAAGGGGTACAATTTTTTTGCTTCACGTATTAATATATAGATATTACGTCATAATATCATACATAATACGATCTAAGTAATTCTTAAGTTTTAACAAAAGTTAACATATTAAGTACCATCGGTGGTACATGTGAAGAAAGAGATGTCCCAAAACATGTTAACAACTGAAAGCAAGCGATGTTTGTGTTGTGTTGTGTTGTGTTGGTCTGAGGTGAGGTAATGTGATGTGCAGGGATGCTGCTGCGGTGGTTCATGTACTTGTACAACCTGGAGGTGTGCGAGGAGGACGCGTTCCTCCGCTGGAGGGAGGACGTGACGGACGCGTATCCGGGCAAGGGCGAGGCGCTCTTCCAGGTAATGGACTCGGCTCCACTCTGTGTGTTCGTGTGTGGTGCTATGCTATGCTATAGGATAGTGTGTGTCGACAGGTGAACACGTGGCTCACGTGGCTGCAGCAGCAGGAGAGCGAGGAGGAGGAGGCGGAGGAGTAGAGAGCAGAGCGGAGGGCCGCAGCCTCCCGCACGAGCAGCACCGCTTTTGTTTCGCGCTCATCTCATTATATAAATATAATTAAGCCAAATAGTTAATACCTACGTTCGTTACCCTTTAACGCTTGTCGCGTCGCGCCGTCTCCTCTCGCGCCTCGCGCCTCGGACGCGAGTCTCGGTCTCGCGAGTTTCGGTCTCGGTCTCGCGAGTTTCGGTCTCGGTCTCGCGAGTTTCGGTCTCGGTCTCGCGAGTTTCGGTCTCGGTCTCGCGAGTTTCGGTCTCCGTCTCGCGAGTTTCGGTCTCGGTCTCGTTCTCGCGTCTCGGTGTCGGTCGCGTCGCGTCGCGGCGACTCCAGTGTTGAATAGGACAATTTTTAGGTTACTATGTGAACGAATATTAGTATCTCGAGATAATTTTTTGTAGGCCTTTTACTCGATTTTGATACTTTTTACAAATGTATACAATGTATAGTGTTCGTTTGGACGTATGGTTGCACCCGAACTGCCCCCCCCCCCTTACCTCCACCCACTCCCTGCACTCCCACTGTCTTACTCTAACCCCTCCAGATTTACCGCCCTCACAGTGAGCGTGTTTTAGTTTAAATTGTATGATATATATACATTTATATATATATGAAGAACTTAAATCAATTTTTTTATATAATATCATGATCATTTATTTTCAATGCTAAATGGACTTCGTGATGTAAAACTATAAGAATGCTTAAATCTTATTGTATTATCAAGTTGTAGAATTTTATATGTAGGTAAATGTAAAAGTTGAAATGAAGCAACGGCCGCGCCCCGGCGTCGCCCGCGCTCCACCTCCTCACACTTTACGCAATGGAATCGTACTTCACTCACATTCATCAATATGTATTCAGAATGAGAATAAACTTCAGTGTAATTTATTATACAATCAAGTGTTTCCTTTATCCATTACTAACTGCTATTCAATTATACTCGGTATACTAAACTATTCCTAGTCTCTGACTGCTCTCACAACAGGAAATGGAATAAACTGAATGTTATCTAATTTGTGTAATGAACTAGTTTTGTAAGCATTATATCACAGGTCACAGGTCAACCGAGCCTAAGTGAGACACGTGACACTATCCATCATGTTATATGCAGATCCCACATGTTAAATTGGATATTTGAAGAGGATTAGTTAAATAAAAAAAAAAAAAACTAAATAAATAGATCATCAGATAATAAATAATTTGGTATTCACCTGCCTACATATACACTTATGGACACATTTAAAAAATGCAATAAAAAGGGCTATAATATGAAAATATTTATTTGTACTTTTAAAATTCCTTGAATAAAATCAATTAATTAAATTAACATTTTGAACCCAAAGAATCAAGCAGTAGGCTTAATATTCTAATTCAATATATATTATTTCTAACTGTTATTCGCGGCTTCGCATGCGTTTTTTTTTTTAATATAATAAAAAATTTAAAATTGTGATTACATGTGTAAATTACAATAATACTCTTTCAAAAATATTTGTAAGTACGACACGCACATCTACTGTAACAGGTAACATGTACATCATATATGTGTATCGAATGGGATGGGATTTATCATCAGCCACATAAATGGAACTTTAAACTACTATGTACGACTTTCAGTGCTCACTTACACTATATAAGAAAGTAATGAAAATATTAAGTGATACCTTATCGAACAATATATGTTAATTTTTTTATTATATAGATATAGTATGTCCATATTGTCGATATAATTACGTTATTAATATATCTTGCTATAATTTAAATACATATAAATATTTAACTTTCAATTATATTTATTCTTGGAGTCCAGTACAGCGTACGACACACGCGCATGTTTACATTGAATAATATATTTTTGATTAATCTCACATGGACGAAGGCACGGATAACAGCTTATCACTACATAGTGTAAGAAAAAGTCCTGTTCCACGTCTGTCTATATGTCTGTTCGCGATAATATCGAAAACTATAGAACGCATCTTCATGCCATTTTCACCAATATATAAAATGATTCTTGGGCAAGGTTTAGGTATAGTTTGTCTTATTATTAGGGTGGGCAAAGTCTGCTGAACCCGCTAGCTTAAAATAAAACAGCTAATTAGTTAGTTATTTGCTCATAAATTACCGTTTAAATATTACTTGTAGTCCGGTGAAGCTGTTAAGACCTTGCTAGGTCAATAGTGTAGTCATTTCTAAGAAAAAAAAAACGTTCAAATAGGTTTCGTGATTACCCAGAACAAATAAACAAACAGACATATCGCCAGAATTAAAAAAAATGATATTTGTAGCATCACAGATATATGTATTCACCAAAAGGTATTTATTGTAATATTAAATAAAGACGTGCTATACTGTTAGGTAAAGGAAGCGGCATGGGAAGAGCTGCTGCAAACGCTGGAGGGAGATCCTTGAGAGCGCCCGTATCGGCTCGTACGCAATAAGTTACGACTCTGGGCGCCCCCGGTGACGGAGACCTTTGGTGGTGGCGAGGGTCGTGGGAGAATTATTCCCTGACCCTCCGCCGCTACCTGCTCCTCCTATGCCTCCTCGCGGAAGTCGAGGAGGTGCCTAACAGTCCTCCTCCAATTACGGAGGAGGAGATGGGGAGAGCTGTCGAGCGTCTCCTCAACCGGCGGAGAGCCTACCACTTTCTTGCTGCTTACAAGAGCTTTCCATTTCATGTGTGATACATTGGTGATGACATAATCTGTGACATTCTAGGTGATGGGTGGGAGTTTTTTGAATAGTATCTCTCTGTCACTACTCCAGTACGCTATGACGAAGGAGATTGTTGTGACATTAATGGAAATGGCAAAGCAACCTTCCCCGGTGGGTGATGAAGGTCGCAAAGTTGAGATACCCTAAGAGACCTTGGGCCTGCTTGAGAGTTCAACCGCCAAATGCTAAGGCTGTGACGGATTTTAATCATCTTATCCAGGGCAAGAAATCGATGTTGTGATGAGTTTCTTGCTGTATTTCCAGATACTCCAATGATCTTGTCGGTGTAGAAATGCTATTTCATAAATTGACACAATACCCTTCGATTGCTAAAAATTACATAGCCATAAATAAGTACTGAGTATCTTCTGGCAATGGTGACACTTTTTGCACAATCTGGAACATTCCTGTTTTGTTATAGATGCGAATAGTGTCGCAGCCAAATCCAAATACAGTGACTGTCTTTAGCAGGTTATAAGCAAGTAGTTTCTTTATTGACAGATGATAATGAGCCTAACTCAAGTTGATTTTGACCAGTCAGTATTCTGATTACAAAAATGTAGGTATTTCATACTAGAGAACTGGAATGTTTTGATGCCTATATCAGATTCAAATTTGTAGTTTCATATAATTTCAGTTCTTCCTATTGTTCTTGATAATAAATATAGTCAAGAAATAGAATACACTGTCCTTGGAGCCATTTGCAACAAGATTAGAACCTTTTGTAATAGAAGACCCCCGTCTTTGGAGATTGACTGAAAAGGATATGAATACCGAGTATTAATATGAAAATCATTCAAGATACTTTGAAAAGTAGTCCTATGCCCTAATTACGTCTGAGGCAGTCCCCAAGGAAGTTCATATATTATGTTCATTCGCCCCCTCCCTCTTTTTATTATGCATATACGTATATGTGGATATATCTTTTAGCGCTTATTATGATAAACTCGATGTGCTGAGCATAAATTCTAAGGATGGGGGTATTTTTCCTGTATCAACATATACATATTTCTTTTCCAGACATTATAAAACTTATTTATGACGTAACATCTCGGCTACTACATACCATTTGAAACATGATATGAGAAATGTTTATAATTGGTATCATTTCTAAATTTAAAAGCACAGGAAATTAGTTGTGTGTATGATCTAGGCGACCATTTAATAACCGTTGTAAATTTTCATAAACTCATCCTGAGCCAAAAACGCGTGGCACCGACCTGTGGCACTACATTTAATTTGGGATTATCTGCGAACGAGATATGGGCGCATATTCAACGGCTCCTCATCCCAAGATGAATTGCCTTTACTTGAAGCACTTTCTGTACGAAGTTTGAAGTTTGTTTTCCTACGATGCTCAAATTTCATCCATTTTGTTACAAGAAAAACTTTTACGTAACTGAAAACTTCATAATTTCGCTATTCACTTTCCATATAACACAGACTGTGTAAGTTTTTCCTCATAACTGAAAAGCTTTTTTTTTTTGTAAAATCTAACGACGTCACGTTTGGAAAAACGACGCAACAATGCGAACTTAAGATGGCGGCTTGTCTTTGGATGTCTTAGTTAGTTGACAGAGTTGGCACAAGGTGGTGGTAGTGAGGTGTGTCACGTGACGGGAAATGTCTGACGACCGGAAGTAAGGAAGTAAAGCGATGTACTCTCTCATAATGGACTTCAGACGTCGAACGGAACACATAATATATTATTGTGAGCATACGGCTACATATATGTTACTGCCGAATTTCGCGAATTAAAAAGTTAGAAACTTAGCGTAAATCATTTTGACCTAATGTAGCTAATTTGGAAGCTGAGAGGTTTATGCTAATTATATTTAATTGAAATATGCCAAAATAATATCGAAATGTAGTGTCAAAAGTTTCAATAAGAACAAAAACTCTTTCATTCATTAAGGCAAACAATTTCATAGATTCAGACTAATCAATTGTACTAAATTACAACACGAAATAAAATATATATAAAGTTCCATAATAATAAGTATTTTAGTACCTATCTACCTGCCTAAATACAACAAATAAAAAACAAAATGCAGCAATGAGGAAGATTTTTAGAAACTGCCTGAAATTATTAATGTAAGTAACGTATTTCAGTTAATAAGCATTAAAATTGAATCCATATATATAACTTTCAAATTATCCTATTTTACGTCACAATTACTTTAGAAGACATAACGACTATCCTGGGCTTCAGTTATCCCAAAGGGTTTTCGATTAAAACATCCTTTGCGACTTGACTTTTACCGACATCTCCATCATTTACATAAAACCTTGACATATTATATACCAAAACGCTCCTTACAAATGACTTCATTCACTGATGATTCATGAAGGTCCGGTCAATAGTTTTGGAGCTTATCGCGAACAGATGTTTTATACCATTTAATGATGTACAGCATAGGTCTAGTCACCGGTTTATTATATGTATGTAGACCTTTATTATTATCATTACTTATTAGAAAAACAAAGCCCCCTACCGTGTCTGTCTGTCCGTTTGTCTGTTTGCGATAAACTCCTATTGAACTGATTATTATGAGTTTTTCACGAATAGATAAAGTAATTCATGACGAAGGTTTTTGTATATAACTTGTGATAGGTTTTTTATAATCAGGGCGGGACAACATGTGCCAGGCTTGCTAGTAAATAAGAAGTTGATTTTTTTTAAATCGTTAAACGCATTAATAGTTGAGTAAGTTTAAGAAAATGCCTGCCAAATAGATCAAACAACAGTTTCACTCAAACCACGCGGGCGAAGCTACAGGTGACAACTAGTTTCTTATAATTTAAAATCAGCCGTACAAAATTTTGTACGCACTGCGTTGTGATACACAACAAATGCAAAATAAACCTAGTTGGTTTAGTAAATTTGTAGTCCGGTGAAGCTATTTAGACCTTGCTGGGTCAATAGAGTAGTCAAATCGAGAAAAAAAAGTAAATGATTGACGTATGTATGAAAGAAATTTGGTTAAGACGAACCTAGCGCCAAATATTATGAAGCAACATCAATAATTTCGTTTTGTTTGAAGTACGAATGGCCGTTGAATCATTTGGATATTGTTAATTTAAAAAGTACTAAAAATAACAAAAACAAACCAAAAACAACAAATAACACAAAATTAAGAATAAAATATAAAATCAGATTAAAATCCCGCCAAAAACTCCAGCAATAGGTTATTTAACGCAAACCAATGACAAATTTCATTTAAAGTATTATTCAGGAACCTAACCTCTGAATATATCCTTTTCACTTTAAATATTAGTGGAGTATCATCTGCAAATAGCTCCATGTCAGCAGAGTTATTAACCACTAGCGGTAGATCGTTTATATATATTAAGAATATAAATGACCCTACAATGGATCCCTGCAGGATACCAATTCGCGCAAACGATCCCGCAGAGGCTACCCCATGTATACTAACTTTCTGACATCGATCTTTTAAATAAGAGACTAGAAGGTCGAGAGAAGATCCACAAATACCATAGTGTTTTAATTTAAGAATAAGCGTACTATGGTCAACGCAATCAAAGGCGTTAGACAAATCGCAGAACACACTAATTGCATCCTGCGAATCCTCCCAGGCTCCCAATATATGATTTATTAGCATTGCAACAGCGTCAGTAGTAGATTTCGATTTTGTGAAGCCAAACTACCGACCATCCAGAAACTTTTGCACTGTAAAATATTCTACCAATGCTTGACAAAATTATCGAACGATTTGATTGCAGACTCTTTCTCCATCAAGCGCAAAAGATCGAATGGACATGTACGGAGATTATCACAAAGCATTATGTGCCCTAGTCTCTTCGTGCTAAGCCTGGAGCAGTGTATATATAAGAAATAATTATTCATAGATAGATTACAGCAAATGATAGGATTATCTAAACTTATAATTTAAAAATTCATCTGCGTATCTTCTTTTCACTATAGACAGTATTTTATTATCTGTTAAACTAATAACTTGCACTTTACACATATGCATTGAATACAATGATATTACAAATATAAATATCATTGATGATATTATATATATTATAATATCATTGATTGAATATGATAAAATTATTTAAAAATGTAAACTTGCCGCGTTACCAAGGCAACGATTACCACGATAATGGTTACTGCAGCAACAGTAACGCGTGGTGTATAATAACTTTTTTTTCCGTACCAGGCCGTAAAAAGTTGCAGTTCAAAAAGGCAGTATATTAATAGATTTTATCTTAAGCACAGGTCAAGCGCCACAAAATTATCAAAGTGGCTAAAAACTTTAAAATCGGTTACATGCCAAAATAATTTAAATAAAGAATGTGGGTTGCTTTTTCTGCACAATGATTTTTAAGATAGTTTAAATGTAATTTTACACATGACAGTTCGGTGTAATGTGAAGTTTTTAACTATTTTAGATTAGTTCTGAATATAATAATTTTTCAAAATAATAAATTTTCATAGTGAGAGCTTACAAATATGTAATACTAGCTGACCCGTGCAAATTCATCTGCACCAAATTGATCATTACCGGTTTCAATTATATTTTTAAAAAAGAAAAATCTTAATAAACCCAATTGCAGTGATATCTACCGTTTCCAAACTATCCAGGGATTCAATTTTAAACCAAGTTGGTATCTGAAAATTATTTTATATAATAAGCCTAAAACCTATTAAATATTAGGTACAGATTCGTTTAACAACTTTGTCGACGTTTCCTATGTAGTTGATATTTTCGTATACAAATGTTATGTAGCCATAGCTCAGTTGTAATATACTGGACTTTATACTGATCGATCGTCGCTTTTTTTGTCATTTGTTTTTTTTTTTTAAGTAGCATAGGAAGATGAAATATAGCTTAAATTTTTAACTAATATGTCTGCTATATATAGCATAAAGAAAAATACCAAAATCCATTCAGAAATTCATGAACATCAAATTTTTTACTTTCGTCCGTTATCCTGGAGAACCCCTTGTGTATTATGAGACAAAAATATCCTTTTTTTTTAACGTGGGGAAATCCCTTATGGATATCCACCCTCCCGGATGGGTTATGTCCGACTCGGACGAACTAAAACCCTACGGTGTACGTCTTCCGCTATAGTTTGGGCGGCACGAGATTTCTATAGACTTCATCGTGCCGCCTCAGCGATTGGCCCAGCAGCAAAACACCGGCCGTCTCTTTCGTCCGCCGGGTGTACACCGGTCGTCTCTTTCGTCCGTCAGATCTGTGCTATGGGAAGATGAGCCCCACGACCCACCTTCCCTAGGTCAGGCTACGGTGGTGGGAGAAGGCGCGTAAACTCGCGCCTCCTCCTACCAATTCTTCTTTGGCGGAGACGGCCGCTCAGAGGGTCCACCTCGCGAACCCTTTCCGAGACAAAAAGTATCCTAGATGTAACCTTGTAATATTAGTTATCCCTGTGTCGAGTTTCATCAAAATTGGTTCAGTACTTTCAAATTGATACGTGTTCACAGGGACAAAGACAGACAGACGAAAATTGAAAATAAATTATTTTTGGCTTCTATATCGATAACAAAGTCTACCTCAATAAAAAAATTCAAAAAATATTTCATATACAGATTTGGCCTTGCTACAGCTTTATTATAATATATATATTTTTAGCAACATTAATGAATAATATTAATTTGATTTAAAATTTTTCTAGATCTTTTTTATTTCATTTATTCTCTGAAAACTCTTTTTCGATTCATTTATTAGATAACAATTTAATTAGAACTGATGTTGTAAAACTCAATACCGGTTTATTTTAATAATTAAATTAAATTAATAATAATAACATTTAAATCAAGATACTCGAGATTACCTAACTGTAAATGGTTCACCACAAAGTAATGTTCATATTATTGACCCGTGCATCTTTGTTTGCACTAAATCGGTTATCACCGGTTTCAATTGTAATTTAAACGCGAAAACTTTTCATAAACCTAAAACACGATTGCAGCCATACCTACGATTTCCAATTGTGAATCCAAACTATCGGGGGACTCACTCAAATATATACCCAGATAATGAGAATTTTTTTTAATAAGCCTAGATCCCGTTCGTCATCTGCCTAGTTTAATTAAGATAATAAATAGCCTATATACATTGGCGGTAATGTAAAGAAAGCTTGAGGGGTCTATGGACCCCCCGTTGAAACGACGTTCATCATCATCATCAGCTTGTAAGAAACCCACTGCAGGGTCATAGGGCTCTTCCCGAAGGAAGTCATGAGCATAATTACCACACCAACCCACGACGTATTGACGATTTTAAACTCTGAGAAATCAACAGTTCTATATTTTTCCCACATACAGTAGTACTATAAGAATATTTCTCAGGTTCAGGTTTCCTCACGATGTTTTCCTTCACCGTCAGCCGACAGTGTCACTAATTCGCTATCGTTGGTATATGCCAGGGTTCGAACCTGCGGACATCAAAATATTATTCCACAAGGCCACCACAACTTCTTTCTTCTCTTTCCTTTCCCTTTTTTGTAGACGTTTCTATACAGTCAGTATAGAATTATAAAATATATACATTAATTATAATATACAGTATAAAATATCAATGGATATAGTTAAATTGTAAAACGTAAAAACATTTATGGGATAAATAATGATAAATTAAACACTGAATGATCTGGGGTAATCAAGTTAATAAATCAATGGGCAATCCGCGAGTTTGTTTGCTATTACAATGAAAATTTTATGCATGTATATATTATATACACACACACTCTCTCTCTCTTTTTTCTGTCACAACACCGAACCAACTACAGAGGGACTCTGCACATGTACAATACGTAAAAATAAAATTAAATAATCATCTCTACCGCTTACTTTATCATAACTATCTCCTACTCGGATTAAAACGTTTTCACACTTCATTGTATTCAAGAAAATATAAATATGAAAAAGATAAGACCTATTAACTAAACTAACCTATTTAACTACTACCTAATTAGTTAAACTATTCGTCTAAGAGCTAGTATGTTCTTCCAAACAACTTGCGGGCTACTTGGCTGCCGGTAAACGTTGCGTTTATTTATGCATGTCGCACCTTTACAGACAAAAATATGGATTTTTAAATAACACAACAAATTTTAGGATGTTTTTTTTTCACTAACTTTGAAACGCTATTAAAACATGGAATTATTATTGCCGACATTTTTATTATTGACAATAATGTGCCTGATGTTATTTCTTGTAAATAAAAATAATTTGAAACCGTGTTGGAATATCCGTAATTGTATTATTATTTTATTTAGACATAAGTTAGTACAAATTTAACCTACCAGACATTAATTCTGTACTTAGTTAATAGTCAGGCCGATTTATTGCTTCTGGCTGTGATAAATTCATGTTTAAAAGTTATTGAAAAAAAAATCCTAAAATTATTTTTAAATCGAAATTTTGACCTGTAAAAGTGTGATATGCATTAATAAACACACACAATGTTTACCGGCTAACAGGTACCCTGAATCCTGTTTGAAGGGCATAAAAGAAGATATATTAAAGAACCAGCTTTTCTAAAATTCATGTTCTTCCAACGTTTCTGGCTCCTGTACTAAGGTGTCGCAAAAGTCTAATTACTCTTTTTTTGGTCTAATTCCCATCTTCTCAGAGCGTGTAACGCGCAATAAGGAACTTCGTTCCAAACAGCATAAGGTGATGAAATATACCTTAAATTTTGAAATATACCTTAATTTTTTTTTTTTTCGAAATGTCTACGCTATTGACCCAGTAAGGTCTTAACAGCTTCACCGGACTACTAAGGCGAGCGCTTGAGGCACTCAGCCGATTTTATTTTGGCAACCAGCTCAAGGGTGCATGGCACACCTCGGCTTGGCTGTTGCCTGTTGCATGCAAAATCGCGACCTATCTTAGCTAACCTAGCTAACTATTCATATATGTATGAGTTGTTGAAACGTATATGTGTACCAAGCATACACGCCTCAACAACTCCTCCATATATTTATTATCGGAAAATTGAGAGTTTTTCAGTTCGATAAGGGAAAAAAGTAAACCCTTCCATTTTCATGTGTAAGCGTGTAGGCGTGCACGTGTGTGGGGGTGATCGTGTAGTGTTGTAGCAGTGATGTATATTTGTGTGTCACCGTATCGCGCAAGCAACGCACTCAAGGGCTCCCTACCGAGGGATCGAACCTAGGCTTGAGCCGCTGCCGTGGGAGGCCTAATCGGGTGTGCGGGAGCGAAATTAACCCCCAGACCACGGCGGCGTGATCTGTGGTTACGCGGGCGTGGACGTGAGCACGCTCTGTTTCGAGGGACAGGCTGGTACTGATCGTTCGCTGACGTGATTAAATCAGGAGGGTCGGTAAAAATGCATCGCGGACGTCTTTTATAACGCGCAGCGTTAGGTACGGGTTCATAGTTTGCGGCGGATACCACTAACGGATTGGGATGATTCGCAGCTTTTTCAAAATAACTAATCGTAAGTGATTTTACGTACGCCCAGATAGAAGGAATCTATAGGTCTCTATGGAGATCGACTCTCCGAATGTACCACGGAGCACCGGTCACTTTACGTAAAACACGATTTTGGAGAACCTGCAGCTTATGAAAGTTATCTTTGGACATATGCGCAAAAACGGGGCAGCTATATGTCATCACGGGACGGATACACGTCTTATACAAAGTGAGCTTGTGTCTGAGGGACATTTTACTCTTATGACAAAGCAACGGATGGAGGCGACCCAAGACCATAGCGGCTTTGTTTCGCACTCTGTCTGTATGTGAATTGAACTTTAAATGTTTATCTAATGTGACACCGAGATATTTGACCTCTTCGACCCAAGGAATATCGATTCCGTATAGCCTGATGGGCTCAAATTTATTAACGCGTTTCGTGGGATCGAAGAGTATTTCGGCACTCTTATCGGGATTAACTTCTATGCGCCATCGACGAACCATTCACCGAGAGTATGAACGGCTTTTTCGATGCGCTTCCTAAGAAAGTCCGACCGCCAGCCGGAAGTGTAAATAACGGTATCGTCAGCGTAACAACCTATCTCGACCCCCCGAGACCGAGGTAGGTCACTGATGAACAGATTGAAGAGCGTGGGCGCGAGTATGGAGCCCTGTGGCACACCTGAGCGTATCGGGTGGGGCAGCGATAGTTCACCATCCACTCCGAAGCGGAATGTTCTATCAGTGAGATAATCGCGGATAATATGAATTAACTTATCGGGTACGCGAGATTTACATAATTTATGGATGAGCCCTCCGTGCCAGACCTTATCGAAGGCCTTGGCGATATCGAAGAAGACTGCAATTGTGCGTTTCGGTTTACGTTTCGGATCGGCGTTAAATTTAGAGAAAATGTACTCCGTGAGGCGGTGTACTTGATTCGTGCAAGAGTGTTCGGCGCGAAATCCAAACTGCTCAGGTGGTATTAATTTTAAATCTGTAATCGAGAACTGAAGACGGTTCAGAAGGAGCCGCTCGTAAAGTTTTCCTAAGGTATCTAACAGACTAATGGGGCGATAGCTAACGGGAAGCGTAGCTTTCTTGCCGGGCTCGTGAATACCTATCACTACGGCCTTTTTCCAAACGGCTGGAAAGTGACCCTGGGACATGGCCGCATTGAAGACGCAGACCAATAGAGCTATGATGCGATCAGGAAGGAGTTTCAGAACCTCGTTCCTGATCCCATCGGGACCTGGGGACTTCCTAGGCTTGAGACGCTTGATGGCGGCCGAAACTTCGTCAAACGTTATCGGGGTTAGGGTATCCGCCGGAGGAGACGCGAGTGCATGCTCTACGGTTGTTTCGATAGACTCTATGATGGAAGGGTCAGTGTTATCAGTGTTTGGCGAACACTGTTTCTCTAAGCTTGCTGCAAGGCATTCCGCTTTATCTATGCTATCGAACGCGGGAGGCAACCCGGGGCCTCTGTCGAGAGGAGGCATTGGAGTGACCATGTCTGATTTGAGAGTTCGCGCTAGTCCAGTACGACAGGTGAGACGGCTGGAGACCCTCCAGGAGTCTGTTCCACCTGTCGCCCCGGATCTCAGAAATACGAGACTTGACTGTTTTTCGTAACAAACGTAAACGATCGCGATTTTCTACAGACGGGTAAGCGTGGTAAGCTCGAGTCGCGGCGTTCTTTTCCGTGATCAATGCTCTCATGTCGTCAGGCAGTATAAAACGGCGAACGTTCGCCGCTTGTACCTCTTTCGAGGTCACCCTGACGGCGGTCTGGAGATAATCAACCAGGGAATCGATGGCCGAATCCGCGTCAGCTTTAGACACCAACACGTCCGGAATCCTGTCTAAACTACTAGACGACGGATTTTCTTTAAAATATTGAACGAGTTTCGCGTAATCAGCCACCCTAACCGACGGCGGGGTGAAGTCTGAATTGTGACCTAACTGTAAAACAACCGGGCGATGATCTGAATCAAGTTCGTGTACTACTCGTATGAGTCGTACAGGAAGCGTGATATTTTTTAAGAGAGCTATATCTAATACTGTGGGTCGGCAATAAATATACCTTAAATCTATCTGCTACATATATGACAACAAAATGTACCAAAATCCATTAAGAATTTCATTAAGTACGATTTTTTGTCTTTCGTCCGTTATCACGGAGAACCCCTTGGTTTAATGGGACAAAAAGTATCCTAGATGTAATCTTGTAATATTAGTTGTCACTGCGTCAAAATTGGTTCAGTACTTTCAGAGTGATACGTGTTCACAGGGACAGATAGATAGACAAAAATTGTAATAGGATTATTTTTGGCTTCTATATCGATAACAAAGTCTACCCCGATTATAACTTTCTAAAAATATTTAATGTACAGATTTGGCCTTGTTACAGTTTTATTATAGTAGTAAGATAGATTAGAACATTCTAAGAATGTCTGTAGTGATATAAGAAGGGATTGTTCGCAAAAAATATTTCAAGGCTTTTTGTAAAATAGTGATATTCAACGCCGTGACTTGTTCAGTTATTCACATAAAATTAGAAATGAATCAGATTAAAAATAGCTATTTAAAAAAGTTTTATTTACTTTAAAGAAGTATATCTAAATTAACAATGTAGAATCAAAGGTATATACTAGGGATTTTATGGATATGATATTTCGGTTACGGATATAGGAATATAATAATATCGGTTAACGGATGTGTAATTATTTCGGTTACGGATATTAGATTGAAGTAAAATATAAACACAATTACTATGCAATAATTTGGTTATTCTAACTCTAAGTTGTCATTTGGTATTATAAATCCGTCATATTAGGAATGTAATTAATATATCAACTCAATTTTAAGTCTTATATCTAAGTATTAAGATAAAAAGATGCGATAAATTTAACAGTAAAATTAAACTTTACACATTGCACATATTAACTTATAACACATGTATAACATATTATATATGTGCGTGTGGTAACATAACGAGAGTTTTTGGTTTAATTATTTTTATGAGGAATGAAATCATCTATACATATAACAAAATTTAAAGTTGTTTATCATGATAAATTGGAAGTTCATAATCATAGCTCTAATAGTCAAAACTGAGCAAAAGAAGATTATATTTAACAAAAAACAATTTTGCAGCCTTATCACCTTATCACCGAGATAGTCGTTTACTTTGTTTTAAAAAATAAATAAAACTGTTTCATAAAATTTATTTTACTGTTTAATTTGTCGGTTACCAAATATGTCAATGTTTACTTATGTTACCTATAAAAATTAGTAAAACCACACATGTTTTGCAATCGATATATTATGTCGTACAACGATGCTTTGGATTCGACGTTGACATGGACATCGAAGTTTTTCTAATATCAATCGTCCCTACTACAAGATTCACATGAAGTGCAAGTACGGCGAAACAAAACCTGTCAAAACAGGTTTTATTTGGACTACACTCGTATTCGAAATTATCCGAAACTTTTGTATCGGTTACGATTACGGATATATATATTTTTCGGATATCCGATAGTTTCGGTTACGGTTACGGAGCTCCATAACATATCTGATATATACTACTATGTTCACCAATTAAAACTTATATTTAAGTTAGTAAAATTCGATACATAATAATTGAAATATTTAAAATTGGCATATTTAATTTTGATAATGTCTCCTCCGCATAAAGGCCTCATTACTTGCGGAGTCTAGGGCGACACCAAACATATTTTCATTATAACAGAAGCTAGCCATGCTCCAGAGATACTCTGAAGAAGTTCAATGGATTACATAATCAAGACATTTTGACTCAACTTCTTCTTTCAGCAACTGCTTATTTTAGAGCACTCAATGGCCGTTCTGACATTTCTCTAACCATACGTGGAAAACACTTTTTTCATATCTCCGAAAGTCGAACGATAGGTGACTACAGGTGTTGGAGTAACAGTCAATAAGTATAACTAAATCCCAACTCGTTTTGAAAGCGCCAAGGTGAGAACACTGTAATAACGTTCGATGTGTAATATTCTGTATTTATTGTAATAATTTTACCATAGAAGCCTTGCCATCTGCGAATTGGATAGAGCTGCGAGATGTGCTGACCACTGACACTGATGTTGTGTCCTCCGTTAAGCCGTTGAAAAGTATGTCGTTGTCAGATTTCACGTTTATGATGGCATTGGAGATTAGTTATGTTATGTTCAATGATTCTGTCATCTGATGTTTTTAAAATCGGCATTATATCAAAATGTGTACGCCTCGACGTACCTGTCGAAATGAGTCTACAATAGCTGATTTCAGGATAAATTAAAGCCTTTACTTAGTTCACTAATGCGAGATAAAGAGGATGAACAGTATTTCAAACTACAAGGCAAATGTGATGCTTACTTCCGTTTTAAGCGTGCCAGCTTGAATCCCTTTTATTAGGTAGGCCAAAATGTTTGACTTTTTATAAAAGAGTCCGCTATTGTAGTGTCTCACATTTTTCTTCAAAGGTTCAGGATTACTTTTCGAGATATTTCATATCTTGACTATACGCCGCTTTAGATAGGAGTGTTTGTCAATATCAAACTAGATTCCAGGGTATCAAAACTGTTTGCGAGTTACAATTTGAATTTTTCTGAGCCAATGACAATGATTATGCAATTCACGTGTAGCCTACACTTGATCCCGATCACCGGGATGTCTATAAATACATAGATGCCGTGAGCGATTAAGGATATGGTTCTGGCATATATCCACTTCCTGTACTAAGGTGCACCGACGTGGCTTCAACTCGCGCACCTTTAAGCCCGAACACATTAGCTTTAATTCGATTTTTTGAAGTGGAAACATGTTTCGGCGCGATGTGCGGTACTTTTGTTAAAAGTGACAATAAATATGAAAACCAGACTAACGTTAAAAATTTCAATGTGCAAATTATGAATCTTAAATAATTAACGTGATAATTAATTTAAAAATTAAAAACATAACAGTTATTCTCTTGTATTGAGTTTTCACTTCTATCGGCAGTCCTTATGGCTGCCTCCATTTTTTTTTATATCATAGGAGGCAAATGAACACATGGTCACCTAATGTTAAGTGTTCACCACCGGTCAGACACTAGTAATTTTTCCTTTAATATGAAGACTGAATCTACACAAATATAAGGACCTGTGACAAGGATGTGGGGACTTTAAAAAGCCTGTTAAGCCGTCATATTCTTCACTTCTTTATCAACAGTTGTTAGTCAGGGCACTAAAGCTGTTATTACTTGCAACTCTGATATAAACCTGTTTTGATATATTGGAACAGGAACTGAATTTGGAGAGATGACTTTAATTTTAAATAAGGACATATAGGATTTGAAACTTCTTGGCATTAAATCTTAGTTTGCTTTTCAACAGGCACAGTGTAAGACACTTTGCCTGTGATTATACCATATATTATTTAAATCTCTCCAGGATTTTTTCACTAATGAGTAAAAAAATACAAATTTTAGTTGTCAGTTTATTAGAACTTTTATATTACATATCTGTATAATTATTACATAAATTAACTATTTTTTGCAATTTTCCATAAAAATTAATTTACCTACATTATATATGTCTCACACACACTAATTATAACCTTATTGATAATTTTATTTAATTAACAGAAATAACAATGAGGTTCAAAACTATTTAAGAGCAATTATGAAAAATTTATAAAGAATAGGGTATATGATAAACTTAGACTTCTCATCACCAGCACACGGCAGCAACAGTCCTAAATTTATATTAGAGTCCACTATGTTCTATAATCAATGGTGCTGAAAGAAATAAAACAAAACTATAATAGTGAAGATAAACTATAATAATTATTATTTATTACAGCAGATTACTCTAAAAATAGTAATAATATGTAAACTGAATTTGTCATATCAAATGGCTTCAAACAACCTGTTCATTTAGGCAGCGGGTCAGCAACCTGCGGCTCGCAAGCCATGTTAACACTTTGATCCGAAGCTGCAGCTCTTTAGTTTCATAAACAAACATTGTATGAATTGCTTAATGAGGATTAAGCATCTTGCATACTGTTCTTTATTGAAGTACAAGTTAGTGTTGTAAATAAGTGTTTAATTTGTGTACTTAAATAATAAGAGATTATTAAATAATACCATGTGTAAATTATCTAATTTGTTGCAAAAAAAAACTACAGTACTTACGTATTAAATGCACAGTCCCCACCAGCTAAGGCAACGGTTTAGTCACATAGTCTATTTTCACAAGTCTAACCAAACCGAGCCAAAACTGTTATGTTTCAACTAAAAATCATCAAGTTGGGAATATACAAAATGGAACTTACGTATTGAGGGTAACGCAGTGAGCTCGGCATCTGCTGGTACAGCCAGTTCACACTGTTTTTATCTCACAAGTCTACGTTTTGTATATTAGCAACTTGATGATTATAAAGCTAAAACCATACCTTTTCTTTTCAGTTCGATTAGGTTAGGTTAGACTTCCGAAAAAAGACAACACACCAGGAAGCGGTGAGTGTGGTGCATTTAATACATAGGTACCAGAACTATTTATATATTAATAAATACAATAATTTTCTTATCTAAATTGATATTGTTTTTTTTTTTTTTATCAAAAGTTTTATTTATGCAAGTACTATTAACTGTTTGCAAGATTATTTTTTTGTGGCTCTTTAGAAACCGAATTTTTGTAAATTGTAATTTTTGGCTCTTCCGACTCAAAAGGTTACCGACCCCCGATTTAGGAGATCAAATTTCCTATTTGATAAAAGAAACTCACTGAGAATTTTTCTGTCATAATGATATGTTATGTCATGAATATCCATGTAAAATTCTTTATTTGCTGCATTTTCAATAGACAATGTGTGTTATTTTATAGGTATTAGGAAATGTTCTTTCAGTTTTAACATACCAATTCGAATAGCGACACAAAGCACGCAGAACGTAATAACACTATTGATAGTGTTCTCACGTGCTTGCCGCTTCTCTTCCATAGGATCCACTCTTTCGCCGTATGGTAGTCGGAACATATCGGATTCGACTTACACCTTTATGAATAGAAATTATAACCAAAGAAAATAATTATACTGTCGACACTTTTCTATACGTACATTAGTTTCAAATCACAAACTATGAGGATATGCAGTGTTGCTGTTTAAGAAATAAAATAGTTTCAGGACGTCATTTAAAAAGTCGCTAGATTTTGAAAAATACATAATTAGAAATCTCCCAGAAGTCACTAAATGTTTCATAATATTTCATGGTAAAAAATATGGTAAAAATACTATATTGCGAATATTTCGCAGTGATAAAACGAACAAAAGGCTTCAGTTGGTTTAGTTATAACAACTTTTAGTCACATTATAACTCTTCTTGCTGTTTTCATTCTGGTTGACCCCGAGGTCGAACGTCATTCTGGTAGGGAAATTCCAAAAACTACATCAACAATTCATATTGTTACCAGTAATTACAATTAAATTAGTACCAAAACACTTAAATATTTTCAAGATTCAATTAGTCGCTAGAAGTTGCTAATTTTTTTTAAGTCGCTAGATTGATAAAAAGCCGCTAAAGATGTCCAAAATCCGCTAGATCTAGCGACAAAGTCGCTAAAACGGCAACAGTGAGCATATATGTCAAATTAGGGATGTTCGATATTCATCGATGTTGAAGAAAGATCGACGTTTAGCTGAAAAACATGTTTTGATGTCGATAACAGCGACACATCGATGTTTTGATTTCGATAACATCGATGTTATGGGAATAAAATAGAGACTAGATAATTATCAAATTTGTAAGCTGACGAAGTTAATTCTTTGCATAACCTTTTCTTTTTCGTCCCTGGCCAACTCCTGTACCAGCAACGGAACTGTCAATATGGAAAACACCCGATAAAATTTGTTTGTTTAAAGAACAGATTAATTGCTAATAAATACATTGATGTTTTCAGACATCGATGTTTTGCTGTCGACGTTTATCGTACATCGATACTTTTGAACCGATGTTAACATCGATATTTTTCTAATATCAATCATCCCTATGTCAAATTCAGGATAACTTTGACATTTGACCCGCTAGGAGTAATATTATTCTGTGCATTTGACAGCGCATAGTAGATCTGAGCAGACTGAGTCCAAGTTCCTAGAACTTGGAATCGATAATATAATTTATTTCACTGGGACAAATTTGTTCTTGCTTACGCAGTATTTCCTATCTAAGGAATATTCCTATCAATAAACTACAAATAGGCGTTTCCGACATATTTTGGTTTTTCTCATTGCAACTAGAAAAATTTATCGCATTTTAGGACATACAATTAATTTAGTACTCTGGTTTCTATTTTATAAAAATATAGTAATAGAGGAGAAGAACTATCTCATATGTAGGACATGTTAAAAAAGTGTCCACCTCTAAGCACTAAATAATAGTTTAAAGACACTACCAAACAGCGCTAGGATAGGTAAAGGGTCCAAGAAAATCTTGTAAATATAACTTACAATAATAACTGTTGTAAGAAAATATGTGGAGAGATAGAATTTTTGTGAATTTTTAATAACACATTTAGTGATAATTGAGTGTTTATTTTTACTTGTTGAAATAATTGAATAACAATTAACCTTGTTGCCACTGTAGGGAAATCCTAATTTAACACATTTCAACAAGCACTTTTTCATAAATAGATATGGTTACCCTTACCTCTACAATCCATAAGGTCAACTTTAATCTAAACAAGTGTTTCTCAAACTTTTTATGCCATAACCTTAACATTTCTAAAATTTTTGTGAATACATCATTTTTAATCTTTTTTCATCACTATGCAAATTACAAAATCACTATGAGACTGTTATGAAAACATCGTAAGTAAAATTTCAAAACATATAATGAAAAACTTATTTGACTTGACTCTAATTACCCAGTTGATATTTTGGTGACGTCAAACGAAATTATACGTAATAATTATTTATGGCATTTTTTTAAGAATCTACCTTTTTTGTTTACTTTATTACCGATATCTAGCATTGCACTTCAATAACCCAAAGCGAAAGGGTTAAAGTCGTGTCAAATCCATTTTTAAATTGCGCCCTTAACTATCAAATTGCCCCCTTGTGGGGCGTGGGCCCCACGTTAGGTAACACTGATCTAAATTGAAGCCTCTTCAGATTTTTACTGTTTTCTTAAATTGGCAAAGTTCCTACATGACACTGGCTATACTAATATATAAATCTAAAAAGTTCGTTTGTTTGGTTGAACGCGCTAATCTCAAGAACTACTGGTCAGATTTGAAAAATTGTTTGGGTGTTAGATAGCTCAGTTATCTCGAAGGCTACATACATATCTTCACGTTAAAACGCATAGGAGCGGAACACCAATGAAGAATGTTTCAAAATCGGGGATTTTTTTCCTTTTGAAAGCTTCCGCTGCATGTTAGCGTTAGTATTATATACATTGCCATGGTAACATTATAACTTTCTATCACAAATATATTATTTTTTGGTGAATACATATAGCTACAAATAACATTTTTTTTATTCTATTGATATGTCTGTTTGTTTATTTGTTCCGAGTAATCTCCGAATCGGCTGGACCTACTTGAATGGGAATTTTACGGCAAATTACAACTAATCGGCTGTTTTATTTAAAGCTAGCGGGTTCAGTAGCCGTTACCCGCCCTGATAATAAGACAAACTATACCTATACCTTGCCCAATAATCATTTTATATATTGGTGAAAACGGTATGAAGATGGGTTCTGTAGTTTTTGATCTTATCGCAAACAAACATATAGACAAACGTGGCAGAGGACTTTGTTTTACACTATGTAGTGATGAACTGTTACCCGTGCATTCGTTCGTGTGAAATTGATCAAAATGTTGTTCACTGTAAACATACGCGTGAGACGTGCGCTGTACTAGACTCCAAGAATAAATATAAGTGGGAGTCAAATATTTATATGTGACTTAAATTATACAAACGTATATTAATAACTTAATTATATCGACAATGTAACAAATATTATTTTTATGTAAGTGAGCACTGAGGATGGTATATAGTAGTTTAAAGTTCCAAGTATGTGGCTGATGATAAATCCCATCCCATTAGACACATTGTTAGTATTCACATATATAATGTACATCTTGCCTGTTTCAGTAGATGATGTGCGTGTCGTACATACAAATATATTAATATATTAAAAAAATGCGTGCGAAGCAGCGGGTAAAAGCTAGTTGTAGAATACTTTCATAGGGCAATAATCTAAATAAAAAAATAGTGCGTGGACGTGTCCAGCCCCTCCGCACAAAAGAAGTGAAACTTCGTAATGTGAAAATGAAAATAGGAAGGAGTAGAAATTGATGTTTAATGAAATCATATTGTTCTTTAAGACAAATTTTATTAATATTGGTTACAATTCACAATTGATCGCGTCTTTTAATTATCATTTTCAAGTGGAGAAATATCCAAGTTTATATTATTTTTTTTTTCGAAATGAGAACACTGTTGACCTGAAAAGCACTGAAGGCACTCAGCCGATTTGGGATGTTTGGGTGACTAATCCAAGGGTGTACGACACACCTCGGCTTGGGCTGTCACCTGTTTTGTACAAAAATTGCGACCTATCTGAGCTAAGCTAAGCTATCTAGATATACGTAAATGAGTAATTGAAACAGGCATGTGTACCAAGTGTGCGTGCCTCAACAACTCCTATGTGTATTTTGTGTCGGAAAAAATCTTCTAAACTTTATAGGATAGAATAGGATAGGGTTTATTGTTACGCTGTCGGAATCAGTCTACGTTTATGTTTACGAACGTTTCAGCGCACAGACTAATAAGAATATACTACGTATTTACAGCCAGTCTGAAAAAGGATGACATACATCAGTCACTACTTTAAAGTTCCTCTTTGAAAGTTACTAAAGTGACATTTTTGGCCAGCATAAACAGAATTTTGGTATTATGGAATTAGGTATGGATTTACATGTCAATGTTGCTAGAGTAATAGAAATATTATCACATCGTCACAGAGTACATATGTAGAACATATACATTCTGTTATTTATTATGTACATAGTTGAGCAAATGTTACTTTCATAGACATTTGATAGTAAATGATGTCTTCTGTTTTTATAACAAAAATTGTTCTGTTATTTTGAATTTGTTTTGTATATAATAAATTTTACCATTTTTATACAAAAATTTTAAGTTTCAGTGGTGTGTCATTTCAATGTAAAACTAAAAATAAATGTAGTTGCGCAACATGGCGAACCCGCCTCAGCTGCTCGGGTTCTGGCTTCGTGAAGTTTTACAATGATAGGGTATTGTGACCACGACACGCTCTACTTACCATCAAATTTTTAAGTCGTGGAAAGAGTACAGTTAAGTTGAATCCGTCGGTTATAACCAGGAAGTGTGATGGGACAGTTTGTGATCGTGTGCGAACACAGCACCTAGTTGTTGAAGCAGTGAACCTGCCACTTGATCCCAGTGCCGTTATTTATCAGTTGACAGGTGACCTGATAGAAATCCACCAAACTGGAGCGACTACCGGAGTACCTGCGCGACACTGTCGACTGGTTCATGGGGTGAGTACTTCTCAATCTTTTTTGAAACTCGCAAATTATTGTACTTTTGGTCATGTTATTGTGTGTAATGTATTTTTTTTTTTCATGAAAATTGTGTATTCAAAATAGTTAAAATTCTGTGTAATAGCATTACTAAATACAATATTTTTGAGACTGACATGCCAACATTACATTTTCTAAACTGTGATTATCTGCAAAGTTCTGAAAAATGAATACATATGTATGAATGTAAAATAGTTTAATTTTGTGAATAGATTAGTTTTGTCACTTCATTTCAACAAACAAATCTAAAAATAGTCTTATAACAACTTTTTTTTTATGAAATTTGTGTACTTGTCTTATTAATAAGCAATAGTGTATGTTTAAAGAGGTTTTATATATCTCTAGAACCAACTGTCGTTGCTGCTCAGACACACAAACTTCTCTCTGCCCTGTGTTCCTTCAGATATACCTATTTTTTATGTCAGAGGTGGCAAATGAACAGATGGGTCACCTGATGTTAAGTGATCATCGCCGTCTATACACACTTGGAACACCAGTCGAGACCCAAGTGCATCGCCAGCCTGTGTTTGGGAGGAAAGGGCAAGGAAGAGGGAGGGGTGAGGGTAGGGTAGGTGGGCCTCTGGCACTCTCACTGATTGAACGAAATGCAACAATGAAAGCACTGTTACTTTATGACAGTTTTCTGTGAGAGGGTGAACTACCTTGGATGAGCCAATCCATTCATGCTGAAACCAGCATGGCTCTACCACCTACAATGCATTATCAAGCAAAAGACTAGAATGAGTTAAGTATAGTATTTAAATATCATTAAACATTTTGTGACATGTTATTTAAATGTGACAGATCCTTGAAGAAGTACCATTTTAAAATATGTAATATTTATTAATCTGTATCTCATTCAGAAATTGAATAAAGTTCAATTGCTGCATATTCTTTAGTAGTGAGTTAGTAGTTGAGAGAAAAAAATTAAGACTGCAAAAAAATGGCCATTCTCTATTATGTATATGGAAGACTGTAGTGTTTAGGACAATGAACAGATGAACTACTACTAAGTTGGTATCTAATCTAATAGCTGGTGACTATTCTTCCAATGAGTAAAAATTTGATAGCAATGCAATTTTTACAATACATATGAGTATTATTGACAACTATTGTATTACTATACAATTACAGATGTATATTTCCTGTGTTCATAAAAATCATCAAAATCATTTCTGATTGAATATTATTTTTAAAAATTAATTTATTGGTAAATTTTATGGCATATTGAATTTGGTATGACAGTTGAGAATGAAATAAAATCTTGTGTTTTTGTAATGGTTACAAAGCTGTAATAATACTTTTGGATTTGATAAAAAAGATGATTTCTTTTTAATCAAATCCAAAAGTATTGTTGCAGCTTTGTAACCTATAGTCTGAGTTATATAGAGAGGAGCTAGGTTAGCTAAGATAGGTCGCGATTTTGCATGCAACAGGCAACAGCCAAGACGAGGTGTGCCGTGCACCCTTGTGCTGGTTGCCAAAATAAAATCGGCTGAGTGCCTTAAGCGCTCTCTTTAGTAGTCCGGTGAAGCTGTTAAGACCTTGCTGGGTCAATAGCGTAGACATTTCGAAAAAAAAAATAAAAAGAGTTTTATAGACTTCCTGTGGATTGAATTTCATAAAAATGAGTTTTTGAGTTAACCTTTACATCTTATGTGAATGGACTAGCAGAAACAGAACAAATTATAAAGAAAAGCATGGCCTCTGTCTGTCTTTACTATTTAGGCTAAAATATGTGAAGTATCAACAATTTCTAAAGCTTCCCGAATTAATCTTTCACATTTAGTTAAGCCTGATGAAAAAATTTGAGAAAAAATTGAAAATATATCCATCTCCGATATGTATTTAAATGATGCTATAATTCAAGAGAACATTTCATAAGAGTTCAGACTATCGAATTAATAAAAGAACCAAATCTTGAAGGCAAATCATACACAATAAAAAAATCGTATATTTATACTTCAAGAAAGTGGTTGTAAGGTCGGGTATATAACAATGAGAACTATAGTAAGTTGATTAATGACCTACTTTTTATACCAAAGAGCACCATACAGGCAGATGGCTCAGGTGATGTTTATTGGTTACTGTCGCCTATAGACAACTGCAACACTAGTGGCATCACTGTTTTATGTTGCGGATCTTGAAGAGCGTGTTTCAATCCTTTTTTAAAGAGCCTCATATCATAACCCCGGGGAAAACTGTACTGGGCAACTCATTCTACAAAGTTAAGTGTTCATAACAAACCTTCTAGAGAACCTTTCAGTTGTTACTATTTTGCTGGGCTTTAGGGTATATGGATGAGCAACCAGCCAGCGGTGGGTAGAGTGCAAGTTTACAACGCTATGTGGGCATATCATATCAAAAAGTTCTTCAGAACACCTTTTGTTATACATGCGATAGAGTACATACAGATACCCAATGTCTCTGCAAAATTCGAACGACTCTAGACCACATGTCAATTCGGGATCATCAACAATACGAATAGCTCACCTTGGCACGGAGTCAAAAGGATAAAGTTGGTAGGCAGCACCAGCCCAGATGTGTCTGTTCTATAGACATATAAACATTTGGGTTGTAATATGGCACTTGAAATTCATTTCCTGCATTCACATAATAAATACTTTACCAGAGGATCTGGGGGTGTAAGTGTTTAGCATAAGAAAAGGAAAGGATCCATTTGAAATATGGAAATCATTGTCAGACATACCCTATGAATTTTTGCTAACCCCATTTAATATTCAAAAATGTTAAAAAAATATATAGCTTATATTTTCCAAAAAGGCCATTATATCTAATTTAAACCAGTTTAAAGAAAGTTGTGAAGAATCAACTAAAAAAAAGATTTTTTTGAAAATTCGATATTTTTGTGAATGAGTAATCAAAAATAACTAAAATATGCCCTAGAAGCTATTTTGAGAGATACTAAAACATACCACGAAAATGAGGGGATGCAAAAAAAGTTTTCAAGTCATCCGATTTGGCTTGAAATGCGATATATAAAAAGAATAGCATTAATAAATTATATCTATATACTACTTAAACGTTTTTGATGGAGGCTTGATGCTTATTATTTCTCAATATTAGTTTTATACTGTATTTCAGACACAATATGTACTAAGTTATTTGGTATTATATCTATGGGAAAGACATATGGTAATTTGTGATTATCTATGATGAGTCCCGTATGTTGCGGTGTCGGTCGTCCTCAGTGAATCGCAGAGCTCAGGTGCGCTGATAAGGCCGCGCGCGCGATGACGTGAGGCGCGCCCGTCCGCTGGTGCGCACCGCGCCGCGCCATGCCGCGCTCGCCACCAGTCGGTCGCGGTGCGCAAACGCGAGTGTTGTTTTTGTGCAAGTCGCGCACCTCAGCGCTTGTCGTTGTTCGCCGTCAACGTCTCTGTAGAGTATCGCGGTGCGCGCATGGTTCTGTTAAGGGTGTGCGGACGCAGCATGAGCGAGCCCGGTGCCGATGCCGAGGGAACATCTGGCCGGCGGTGGCCTGTCGGTATCCTGCGGCGGAGCGGCGCTCGGGCAGCTCGCACAGTGTTGCGCGTCAAGTATCGTAGCGTACCTTCATCGCCCTTGCCGCTCGACTTAGACGATACTGTCTCCTGTTTCTGCAGGTGTGTTTACTTCCTTAGGAAACTTGCTCCGATTTGGACCGCATCACGAGAATTTCAATTAACCGTGTTCTGCACGAATGCTACGAAGCGAGACCCGAGGTCTGCACAACAGCGCGTCGCGCCGACACGGTTTCTTAATTCCGCTTTACGCCATGTGCGTGTGACGTAAGAGCGGTGCGGAGCTGCACACCAAGGCTTGTCACTTTGTTTACGTATGGCGTGATCCCGTAGCATTCCGGCTGTATGTACCCGCTCACAGATTGTTCCTTCTCTAGTGCACTAGTTCTTTTTATAATGACAATGTTTAACAAATATGCGTGTCCCACAAAACATGGTATTGCCATTGTCTCGGATCTTATTCATACCATACACTTTTACTATAGTACCTTGTGTGGACGACAGGAGCTGGGGTGAGTGCGCCATCATCTGTAAGTGTCATTTGACCAGAGGTGATCTCATTATGTTTGCCACTCAAGAGATATTGGTTCGGAGAAAATTCAGTATTTTTACTTTTATACTAACAATTGAATCTTACGTGGGATAACATGGACTTCGTGGTTTATTTATTTTCCATAATTAAAGTCGGCACTCAGCTGACGTAATGCTTCCGATTATGTTGTTTGCGAGATGTGATGACGCGGCGCAGTCGTTTGAGGGGGGAGGGCTGGCAAAAGGTAGGCAAGGGGGTTTTCCCGAAATCGTGTCCCCGTGTGTTTACAAGGTATATATTAAACAAATCAAGAATAATGCTTATATTGTCTTCATAGATCGTATCGACGGATTTTTATTTGTATTCAGTAAATAGGTTTCAAAATTGTCGCGTCGCACACCCGCAGAACAACCGCGCTCTCGGTTTGCTGTACTTGCAAGACCATAACAAACTTGTTTATTGCAAACATATATTCTATACTATACTCTTTTCAATTCCGTGGTTGTCTTTTTCTACGACGTACTGTTATAGTTACGGCACGCTATAATGTTCGTTTTGAAGTTTGTTCGCTCATAAATTAATAACTATGTTTGGAGGAACGAATTGATGTTCTTAATTGTCAACTAACTATCCCCGCGACTTCTTCCGCGTGGATCCTAATGTAAAAAAAAACAGTGACTAATAAAATCAACTGAATGTATTAAGTCCTTTACCGTTACTTATCTCTCGTACTCAAGTCGCATCGTCATTAAAATTACAATAACTTTTGATAGAGTTAACTGATTTTAAAAAACCTACATGGTACTCGACGATATGCTTTATGATTTCATGAGAATGGTGAGGTTTTATCGTAAACGCAGTAATTTAGCAGTGATGCGTGTTTAAACAAACAGGCAGACAGGCAGACATTTTTAAATAATTATTGAAATGTATTTTATTCCAAGACTCCTGCAACGTTTTTTTTTTCATAAAAATTTAAAAGTACAGACAAGTTTCATTTACATTCTTATTATATGTGTAGATGTAATATGGTCACGCGTATAAATCTTTTCATCAACAAAAAAAATAGCGCCGTTAGACAGAATCCTCAGTGGATTAATTATAATTATTAGTGTACTTATTCATAGCATAACACAGAAATTATATTTGTTTTAATCCGAAATTATAAATAAATGATCTAAATATAATAATAATAGCGTTGTAATAACGACAATGAGCGGGTCAGTGTAATTACAATGTACTCACAGTGTCCATTGTTATCACCCACCTCCGGTGCCGCTACGTCACATTCAAGAAGCGAGACTACAACACGACCGGCACATTGACATCAGCGCCACCACATTAGAGTGGCACATTGACATC
>JACEII010000140.1:701169-720404 GCA_014332785.1 Antheraea mylitta
ATCAGATCATTTACCGGGTTCAATTAAGATAAAAACTAACCTACATATATTGGCGATAATATAAAAAAAAGCTTGAGGTGTCTATGGCCCCCGTTGAAACGAAGTTCCTTTCCCATTTGTTGTAGACGTTTACTATACAGTTAGTATAGCTTACATTATAAAATATCAAATTGATGGAGTTAAATCGTAAATTATAGGATAAAATATATTTATATAATAAATAGTGATAAATTAAACACTGGACGATCTGGGATAATCGAGTTAATAAAAGTTAATATATCATTAGGTAATCCTTGAGTTTGTTTACTATTAAATGAAAATTTATGTATGTATTTATATATCATATACACTTTCTCTCTTTTTTTCTAAGCCAGTTTTTTTTATATATCTTTATGTTCTTTCGAAGAACGTGCGGGGTACCTGTCTGTCAGCAAACGTTGCGCTTACTTGTGCATATCGCATCTTTACAGACAAAAATATTGATTTTTAAATAATTTTAGAATGTTTGTTTTCACTAACTGTGAACGCTATTAAAACATGGAATTATTATTACCAGACATTTTTGTTATTGATAATAATGTGCCTGATGCTATTTTCTGTAAATAAAAATAAAAGTAATTTCAAACCGTGGATATCCGTAATGTTCTTATTATTTTATTTAGGCATAAATAAGTACAAATGTATTCTTCCAGACATTAATTGCGTTATTTGATATTAAAATAATATGTATATATAAAACTTTAGCTATTGTTTAGAGCAGCACTGGCTGCACGTGAATGATAGCGACAACTATGGCAGCGTATGTTATCGACGCAGTCAAGTTTACGATTGTCGTTGTATTCATTGTTTACGGTGAAATCTTAATATCATAATGGTTAATAAAATGAAACGTGTTTTTGCAGTGGAAAAAGTAAAATGGTTTGAAATTAATTATTTTTATTTAGTATTATTAATAGAACTTAAATCACTGGCGTAACCTGAACCAGATATCTGCTATATTCCTTTCCCATCAATACTCTTAGTATCCTAAATTCGAAAATGATCTGTCTAAAAATACAGATGAAGTATAAAAACCGTACTTTCATTATGACCTTGTTTGAATTCCTCGAGAGAAGAAATGCCGCCGTCTCCAACTTATACTCTAAAATTAAAACATAAGTTTCAACATATTATGACATTTAACATTCAAAGTATGTGAGCGTAGCTCAACCTGCGATACCGTTTGCGTATGATATATTTACGTTTTTTTTATTATTTTATTCGACTATTTGGTAAAGTTTGTCATAGAACTATGGTTTTTTTGTTTAACTTCTTTCGACAGATTTTGAAAAGATTTTTAGTACAACAATCTGTACGTTGGACTTATATACAGATATTATAATAGTAAGCTATGGCTACTGCGTGGGACATGACTTATTAAATACGCACATACGCAACGGTCGATATCGCAAATCTAACTAAAAGATACGCGGAGTTTTAAAAAACGCATCTGCGTACGTCTTTATTCAACTCTTTGGGAGCATTGTGCTTGTGGCTTAAAACAGAGTGTGGAACGATAATAACTAGTGCAAAAAACTTCTACTTGCAAACAGAAGAGAAGTCTATATACAAGATCAAAATGCTATATGTTGAAATAACATTCATTAAAAACTAAAATTAAGGAAGTACAGATAAGGAAAAAAATATATCATTGTTAAAACATAATCATTTCGGGGAACTATGTTTGCAAACGATAGGCTTAACCTGATAAGAATACTAGGTTGGTAAATTTGGATAAATTCTCTAGTCATTTTTGGACACAATTCTATATGTAGTCATAGTTATAGTGTTAATATTGATATCGTTAATTCGTGGTTGATTCAAACATCTATGAATAGATAATCTTTGTACACAAACAACATTTTAAAAATATTAAAGTTATCGTAGACGTTAAACAACTTGTATTAACAATTATTTTATTTTTTATGTTTATTCGTTTAATTACGGCAATCTGACAGTCACTCGTTGACTGGGTACATAATCTGGCGTACAGATCCATCGAATAACATTAAGGTAACAAACGCAACATTTTTGCGAAGACAAACAAAAGAATAAAATGTGGGTGTAGCTGTGACATAGACGCATTCGTTTATTGTACGTGAATCGTCTCGTAACGGACGACATTATATACATAAATTGTTATTATTTATGTGTGTCATAATCGTAAGAAGTCCTCCGGGTTTCCATGTTTTTTATGGCATCTGTTCCATGTAACGGCTTCAGGAAATAAATTAACTTAACAAATAATTACTGTGTTGTGTGCCGGCACTGCTTGACTCGGTCATATAGTGTTTTATTGGTATCAGGTGATTGATATTGCGTTATTCTTTCCAACCCTATACGATTTCTGTATTTGGGTTTGACTTTTCGACGCGTATATGCCGACATTACTATATATATTTCTAGATTATTTTTTGTTAATTGAACACCTTATTATATGCATAGTCACGATTTTACGGTAATGTTTTATATATAATCGATAGAGTTTGACAAGAGCTGACGTCTGAAACTTAAACAAACGGGGTAGTTTCACCGAGTAGAAAGTTATACTAAATGGAAATCTCACAACGCAGCAAAATTACCTTAAAAATCCGGCGCTTACTAAATACCAATGCTTCCTATCCTATGGTTACAGGATGCTCCTCTGTCTCGTGTGGACCAGCGTAAAAATGATTGTCATTAGGAAGATCATAAGAAAAATCTTGGGACTAACGAAGAAAAGAAATGGGATATTGAGGTACCGCGTAGGCTTGAAAATTGGAGGTATCGTGGATAAGCCTAATAATACCGCTTAGATGTATCGTCAAATAGCTTGACAATATTGATAGATGTTCGAAAGATCAGAAGCTTATTTCGTAGACATACAATTGGTCGAAGGTCCTTCGGATACGTAGAGGTACGGATGGTACGAGACCGAAACGTTATCAAGTTCAATTCCGAGTTGGTTCTAGATTTATAATGGGATCCACTATAGTTTGTTTTTATTATTTATGAACTTAAATATAAAATATACATATACCAGCGGTCCCGGCGGAAGTTGTCTTGCCTTGATAATAAAAAAAAATCTAAAATACAACCGCAGCACGTACCGGTTCCAGTTGTGTTTAAAAACCATTTTCGGATCTACTGGAACACGCACACAAAATTTCATCAAAATCGGTCCAGCCGTTTAGGAGCAGTTCAGTGACATAAACACGTACAGAAGAAATTTACATATAAAGATTTGATAAATTTGTGACATATTTATATGAGAATTATGCCGCATTAAAATCTAGACGTTTGTGTGTTGAGTTTTAAGTTGTGTCTTTAGTCTTAAAATATCATGTGTATCGCCGGGATATGACGTACACCGAAGACAAACATCCGTTAACAAAATAATACTATTTTATTACTCATTAACTTTTTGCCCGGAATTATGCATACGCGGTATATCTGTTAAGAAAAAACTGTAAGAAAACAAACACCCAGATTGAGTTAACTTGCTAACGTCAGAAACAGGTTCTGGATCGCTCCTCCCCATTTGAAATCTGATTTAACGTAACTCAGTGTGTGTAGTTTCTTTACTGTTTCCTATACCGTGTATGGCGCGTATATTTGTTATTTGTAACGCTGTGCCGCTTTATTGTGAGAGGCGACGCGGCGCGACGGTACCACTGCCATGTCGTTGATAAGATAAACAGATACCGCTCTTGAGATTGCGATAACAGCTTGCGGTAATTACAGTTGTCTCGATATGCGCCGCGCTACCTCCCACTATTATATCAGCCGCGTTACACCACTGTTTCGTTCTTCAAATAATATTATGCAGTACAGTGGTAGACCTCACACAGTATAGTTGTGTGCTGTGTTATTGTATTTATATTCGCAACATCGCTTTTGTTTAAAACCGGTTTGCTTATCAGTTACATCTCGCAGCGGTCAACGCGCTACTACCAGCAGGGTGCTATTGTTAAACTACAATGAACCTTATATATTGTGGAAGAAGTAACAAATTCAAATGAAGTTCATAATATATCAATCCACAGTGAAGAAATATTGAATCAAAGTTTAGATGATATAAGCAATTTAGAAGATATTACTTTAGGCGATACCCACATACATAAAAAAAACGAATCGAAGATGATTCAAATAACCTGTGCAATTGCAAAGCTTTGTTAGAACTTGGATGGAGATTCCAAAGAGCTTCCGAAGTGAACTTATCATATGGTGTTATCGGGAACATTGATTTAGGAATATCAGAAGAACAAATAAACAAAGATATTTCGAGCACAATTACAATTTTATACATAAACCGTCTCAAACGAAGAGAACTTGATGGATGAGTAGATAGTGAGATAATTAAATTATGTTTTCAAGGATCATCTCTTCCACCTTTTATTCGTATTCATGGCATGCAAGTAAGAGTTGACCCATATGTATTTCCCGTCACATAGTGCGTTCGCTGTTGGAAATTTGGACACATGGTTAAAGTATGTCCCGCCAAAAATATCATTTGTCCTAAATGTGGAGATAATCATCGTACATGTGATACCCTCAAAGTTAAATGCTCAAATTGTCTAGGAAATCATTCATCCATATCTAAAGGTTGCCCAATTGATTTAAAAGAAAAGAAAATCTGCTTAATAATGACAGACTTTAATTGCACTTTTAAAAAGGCCACAACAATGTACGTACCTCCTGATCTTCCTACTCGAGGACTAGACAAACCTTCTGTAAGCAAAGAGCGTGTACCTGAAGCTAGAAGCTCAGCTGATCCCGAGTCTTACTCGTATCTTAATATCACCTATGCTAGTGTAACGAAAAAGAAAATACACAAAGACCCAAAATTACCTTTAAGTGCTCAAAAATCACCTCAGGGACACAAGAAGAAAGATAAAACTCAGATGGATGATTTTGATTTTTGGAACACAAGCTCGGATACCGGACACAACACGCATGTGGAAATGGAGACGACAAAAAGTAGGAAAAAAGAAGTCATCATTAACCCTTCAATAACCTGTTGGTAGAATTAAAGGATATTATTTTAGATAAGCATAATTCTATAGCCGAAAAACTTAAAGAAGTTATGCTACTTAGTATTGAATGGTTAACTACTTGGATTGTTGAAAAGATATGTGAAGGGTCTATACTTAAATATTTTTGCAATGGATAAAGCTATTACCATTAATTTACTGCAGTGGAACGCCCAGAGCATTAAGCCCAAATCTTACGCATTTTTAAACCTTCTTACGCAAGAAAAAATCCATATTGCTACTGTTAGCGAAACGTGGCTAGCCCCTGGTAGTACATTTAAACTAAATGGCTATAATATATTTCGAAATGATAGACACGATTAATATGGAGGTGTAGCTATTGTAGCACATAAATCTCTTAAAGCCCGATTATTCCAAATTCAAAATATCAATCCTGGAATAGAAATAGTTTGTATCAAAATATCTAATAGCTCGCATCTCGAGCTTGTCGGTATATTGTCCACCTTTGATACAAACTACACAAAGAGATTGGGACTGTAGTTTTTCTACAGCTTCCAGAGAGTCTTTAATTTTAGAAGATCTAAATGCCCATCATTCAAACTGGTCCAATAAGAATAACCTAAGAGGTAACACTATTTTTGATTGTAGCCTCAATAACAATTTGATCTCCTTAAATGATGGCAGTTATACTAGGGTAAAGTTAGTTAATGGTAATCTACAAGAAACTTCTCTGGATATATCTTTTGCGTCCGCTGATATAGTATGTAAATTTCTATGGAAGGTAACAAATGAAACCCTAGGTAGTGATCATTTAGTAATTACTTCTATGAACCGTTTACCTAATACTAACAATAGAAGAAATTTTAAAAAGGCTGACTGGATTTCATACACTCTTTATATTGAATCGCAGTGGTGTAATATCAATGTTTCTAATGATGTTCAAAAAGCATACAATTTATTTTTGAGTATAATTAATAATACCGCAGACATGTATATACCTTTTTATAAAATCAATAGTAACCCCAGTAGCAAATTTATACCTAAACCTTATTGGAATCAAACTTTATCTAAAGCTGTGGCACAGCGGAGGTTAGCTTTAACGATATTTAGGAAAAATCCAACCTCAAGAAGTTTAGTTATATTAGAAGAGAAAATCTGGACTAGTCAGAAATTAATTAGAAACGCTAAAAATAAAGCCTGGTACCAATTTTGTTCCTCTGTAAATCAAACATAATATAAAAAATGAAAAATCAAATAAAAAATATTTTACATGATTTAACTCCAGATTATGTTAACTTTGATGAACCTCTCTTTGACTCTAATAATACAATATTAGAAAGTAACATCTCCAAACATGAACTTCAAAAATCTATAAAATTTAAAGATTCTGCTCCAGGTGCTGACAATATTTCGTATTCTATGATTAAAAAATTACCTGACAGTGCAATAAATGCCTTTTTAAGTATTTATGACAATATTTTACAAAATGGAACTGTGCCAGATCAGTCGCGACATATTCTTATTGTTCCTATTCCTATACCAGGGCGACTCCATACTAATTCTTTATTGCCCTTATATCATGCTTATGTAAAATATTCCACTCTATTCTTGGTAAACGTATTGAATGGTTTTTAGAAAGCAATAACGTTTTTGATGAAAATATGACTGGATTTAGAAAAGCTCGGTCGTGCTGTAATAATCTTTGTACAATAGTCTCACAAATTCAAAAGGGCTTTTCAAAAAACTTTGTAACTCTTAGCTGTTTTATTGATACTGATAATGCATAAAATAATATAGATATTCAGGTGCTAATAAGTAGTTTAAATAAGTTAAACCTAGGTTCTAAAATCTGCAAATATTTATGGTCTTTTCTTAAAGAAAGAATCATTAGGATTCAGTCAGAAGGGTATACTTTTATGAGAAGCACTAATCAAGGTTTAGCCCAAGGAGATCCTTTATCCCCCTTGCTTTTTAACATAGCTACTGCAAATATATGCAAACAGATCAGAAATATTTGTATTTCCCAATATGCTGATGACTTCGTATTATATAAAGTGTGTGGTAATACTTCTGAAGCTATTAATCACCTGCAAACTGCCCTAAACGAAGCTCAAATTATGTTAAGTGATTTAGGTTTAGAAATCTCAGCAAAGAAAAGTCATATTTGTGTCTTTAAAACAGGAATACATAGAGATAATATAGATATTAAAATCAAAGATATTTCGATACAGGTAAGTGACTCAGTAAAATACTTGGGAATGTGGCTGGATCGTTCTCTAAAATGGGGTAAACATATCAATGCAGTTGCAGAATCTAGCTCTAATTTTCTAAACGTTTTTAAAGCATTAGCCGGTTCTTATTGGGGTGTTCATCTAAAACATCTAGTTCGTTTATACTTCAATATTATACGCAGTCGAATTGATTATGCGAGCCTTCTATATGATAATAGTGCTCAGATGAACCTCTACAAACTTGAAAAAGTTCAAAATCAGGCCATGAGAATTATCGGTGGCTTCATTAAAAGTACTCCAATCCATGTTATGGAAAGCGAATTAAGCATACGTCCAATGCATCTTAGACGAAAATACTTAGCTGGAAAATTTCTATTTAAATCTAGGTCATTCGAAAAAACTAATCTTACTAATACATTAGATGAATTGGCATCCTGTTTCCAATCACTGTATTGGCGTAACAAGAAAAAACCATTATTAGCCTCAATTTTTTCTCAATATAAAAATACGCTACTTCAAACTAGTAAAAAACATGAAATGTTCACTTTACACACTTGGGTAGATAGTATCGATTTGCACAATATAATTAAACTAAATGTAGATGGTATTTTGAAACCAAAGCATAAATACAATATAGTTAAAATAAAAGATATTTGTCTTCAATACATAGATAATCGTTATAAAAATTTTGTTAAAATATACACTGACGGATCTAAAGATGGTAATTATTTAGGAGCTGCATTATTTGAGTCAAATTTAATACTCTTATGAAATTTCAAATTAATGAAAAAAATTTAATTATGCACACAGAATTGATAGCAATTACAGAAGCTTTATCATTTGCACAGTCAACTGAGTTTAGGAAGGTTATTATCTTATCCGACTCAAAAAGTGCTCTTCAACATGTAGCTCGATGTACCTCGACTTTTCGAGGAATACCGATAGCCTACACTATTTTAAAGCAATTACTAAATTTTGAAGCAAAGAATAAAGTGATTGTTTTACAATGGATCTCTTCTCATATAGGTATATCTGGGAATGAAAGAGATGATCTTTTAGCTCGAGAAGGATCCACTGAAGGTGCTCCTATTAATATTTTGCCTACTTACATGGATGTATGCTCAGTACTTAAAAATAGCTGTTACTCGCATTGGAAGGAAAACTTCGATGAGCGTTCGATAACAAAAGGAATATGTTACAGAACGATTCAGCCACATCCCCTAAGATCATTAGCCGTCGGGAGGCATTCACAGGAATGAAATTACGCTCAAGACACATCCCACGTAGAAAGTTCGTCTTTATGATGCGTAAAGTTTCATCACCACTCTGCCAGAGTTGCGGGCTCATCGATGATGTGCACCACATCCTGGCAGAGTATGTTCGAAGCGAAGATATTAGATCCCGGCTTAATGCTTCTGGTTCGTTCAACATCGGTATGTACAATTCCTTATTATCTGACCCCACTTCGAAAGATGCCAGGGAATTGTACAAAATTAATGTAAGATATTGTTAAATTAATGTCATTATTATTGTTATAGAGTTGTATGTTACTTACATAGTCGCGAAGAAGACTAAGCCTTTAATAAAATAATAATAATATTATATACCTATAGTATACGAGTGCCCTGACTATGCACGGGTGTAATCTATTAATGTGTCGTTGTAACTGCCTTAGCGATTTATATTAATTTTAATAAATTTAAAAGGAGGTTCTAAAATCCGTTCATATTCAAACTAATTAAACTAACGAATAGGAAAGTGGAAATTAGGAAATTAGCAGGAATCTGACATACCAAATTTCGTAAATAGTCTTGTTTTATTACTGACTTGCTTTCGCTGTCCTCATCATTCTTAGAAATTAGATATACTCGTTTATCTAGGTAATATTTTTAAGATTTACAATTCCGTAGCATGTATATTATTTATGATAACGCTAAGGGTGTTAGCGTAGTTAGCGCCGAATAAGTGTTTTCTATAGCTTGATCAAAAACATCGATTTTCTCCACTTCCTGTACATAAAATCTTAAATTAAATCATTATTTGAGCATGAAAATATTTGTTAATTTTACATTTATTTGAAAATATGTATTATCGAAGACGCTCCTATCAAAAGTGGCAAAAATATTTAAGATGTTAAATCAAATATTTTTAAAGCGAAATCTCTAGTTTTAAGTAATATCTTTATTTAAAAAAGTCACTTAAGATATATGATGCTTTGATACTAAGAAATTAATATAATATTTGATACTAGCTGGCCCGTGCAACTTCGTCTACACCAAATTAGCTATCACTGGTTTCAATTGTATTTTTAAACGCGAAAAAAATTAATAAAACTGGTAACCGATTGCAGCCACAACTACTGTTTCCAATTGTGAATCCAAACTTATCCACGGACTCACTCAAACATATACTCAGATTATATAAGATTTTTTTTAAATTAGCCTAGAACCCATTCGTAGCATCAACTACCAGGTTCAATTAAGATAAAAACTAACCTACATAAAGCTAAATAAATGTCTGTACAACTTACTTTATCATAACTATCTTCACTTGTATTAAAACCTTTTTATACTCCATTATATTGAATAAAAATATATGAACACCGCGTCGAAGCGTCAAACATCGCGTCGAAGTGTCAACTGTAACTATTGTCTAAGAGTTAAAAACTGTTGCGAAAACGAATTTTAAATCTATTTCCAATATATTTTTATAAATAATCTCTGTACCACTCACAACATAGTGCCCATCACCTTTTAGTAATTTATCTATGTTGATATGTTTCTATTGTATATTATTCTACGTTGTTACACTGAATATTTGGCATTAAATTCATAATGTGTATTTGTCACACTTAATATTGGCGAAATTGCCTACATATAGGCAGAGGTCATACCGGAAAGAATCTATCAAGCCAGCTTTATACATTATATTTATCCGAACTACCTGGCTGGCTACCGGTAAATGTTGCGTTTATTTGTGCATATCGTACATTTACAGACAAAAAAAAATGATTTTAAATTTTTAGGATGGTTTTTTTTGCAGTAACTTTGAAACGTTATTAAAATCAAATTATTATTGAAAGACATTTTCGGTACAAATTTTATCTTTCAGACTAATTCAGTTATTTACTCAATATTTAGACCGATTTATTGCTATAAAAATAATATGTGTATAGAACAACTTAGATATAGCTATAGTTTAGTGCAGTACTGGCTGCACGATAAAGATAGCGATAATTGGAGCAGCGTATGTTATTGACGCATATATTTAAGATGGCGTCAGTTTTAAGTCATACATTTACGTTTATCATTGTTTCATTCCACGCCCGCGTAACCACAGATCACACCGCCGTTATCTGGGGGTAAATTACGCTCCCGCACACCAGATTAGGCCTCCCTCGGCATCGCCTCAAGCCTAGTTCCGTTCCCTAGGCGTGGAGCCCTTGAGTGCGCTGCTCGCGCGATATAGTAACACAAAATCTTTCATCACTGCAACAACATTACACATATCACCCCCACACACGTGCACGCATCCACGATTACACATGAAAGGGGAAGGGTTTTGTTTCTTTCCCTTATCGAACTGAAATAGTTTAGAAAATAATCTGATATGAAATATATATAGGAGTTGTTGAGGTATGTATGCGTGGTACACATATATGTTTCAACAACTCATATATGTATGTATAGTTAACTAGGTTAGCTAAGATAGGTCGCAATTTTGCATGCAACAGGCAACAGCCAAGCCGAAGTGTACCGTGCACCCTTGAGCTGGTTACCAAAATAAAATCGGCTGAGTGCCTTAAGCGCTCGCCTTAGTGGTCCGGTGAAGCTGTTAAGACCTTGCTGGGTCAATAGCGTAGGTATTTCGAAAAAAAAGCGTTTTATTTCCTACAGGAATGTGTTCTGGTCTTCTGGGCTTATTAAACTGTTTGGAAGTTACAGAATTCCAAAGAAAATTCGCATTTAAACCCTATATAGGTTCTGTTACCACTTCTGAGGACAGTTTAGTGACCATTCAGATTAGCTTGTGTTCGAACTTTGAAATGATTATTGAAACCGCCTCTTGTGTATAGAAGAAAACGTATGTATATCGCAGTAGTAACGCGTTCTCGTTATTTGTTTCAGGTGAGTCGCTGCTCGGTGGTTGGTGTTTGGTGGAAGGGTGTAACAGTCACCAGTAAGCAGTATGTATGCACTACCGGCGACCTTTTCTAGTATTACAGTGCTGCTTATTATCACTGGCTAACGTCATTTTATTTCTTGTTTCTACGGGATCTAATCCGGCCTTTAACTCGAAACTGTTGATATAATTAACTTGAACAGAATAGATTATATCGGAGTTGTTATTGTGTATATTTCCGCGTCTACATAATAATTTACTTGTATAGTGGATTTTCCGCTGAATTCAAGGTAAATCCATTGAAATATATTTTGTTCTACAGTTAATTCGAAACTAGCGATAATAGCGTAATAACCACACGAGTTGTAACTTGTCCACTCTGGTAAGACACGACCTCCTGAATGTTATAATACATTCTATATACCATGAAACGATTAATCATGCTTTACATTAGTAACCCTCCTGGTGAACTAATTATGGGCAAAAAATTGCCTCTAGAAGAAATAGTTGCTTCATCCAAATAGGTCTGTCTAGTGCTGAAACTTGCATGTATTTATTTAAAAAAATGTTGGTTGATAATTACATTGGTAAAAACTATTTTTGTTACACGAACTTTGTTATGATTTTGGTTTATGTTGGTATACCCTCATTAATAATACATAACAGTTTTATTTCTATCACATTTAGTATTCTTGTGACAACTACATATTTATTTCTTTGTTTAAATAACTGCATTTAGTTGACTGTGTAACCATTGTGTTTGCTGAATTCAATCTTATTTACGTTAGTTAGGTCGTAAATATGCCACGATAGTGTTTGAACAACTCGGACAGTTTCTGTTTGTGTGTGGAAAATTAACTTTTACCTGAGACGTAAAATAAAATTTCACATCACTAACTGAACAGTGCTATTTAAACTATTTTGGTTTTCGTGTAAGGAATCAAGACAAACCCTGGGTTCCACATAAATGTTATGTATCATGTGTGAGGCTCCTATGAGGTTTGGCGAAACAAGAACCTAGATATTCGTCATTTGTTATATCAATGATTTGGATGGAACCAAAGGATCATGTAAGTGATTGTTATTTTTGTTTATTCAAACAAAAGGAATTACTACCAAATCCAAACGTACTATTCAGTTTCCAAACTTGTCTTCGGCTAAGAGACCCATCCTACTTAGTGCCGAACTGCCTGTGCCGTCGCCTCCAAAGTGATCAAAGTGTGAGCATTCTAGTCCGGAATTAGCCCTTAGTCAGCATGATAAATGAACTTATGATATCATATGAAGCTATGGGGTGTAATATGTCCTTAAAAATACATATTCTGGATTCTTTTCCGGCAAATTTGGATGCTGTGAGTGACGAACAAGGTGAGAGGTCCCATCAGGACATTTCCGTAATGGAGAAGCGTTATAAAGGTTAATGGAGTCCAGGAATGCTAACAGACTATTTTTGGCTACTTAAAAGGGACCTACCAAAAGCCAAGTATTCAAGAAAATCATAAGTATTTATTAGATACTAGCTGACCTGTGCAACTTCGTCTGCACAAAACCGATTATTACCTGTTTTAATTGTATTGTTATCCGCGAAAAATCTTAATAAAACTGAAACGCGATCGCAGCGACTTCTACCGTTTTCAATTGTAAATCCGAACTATACAGGGACTCACTCAGATATAGTTGGTATATGAGAAATTTTCTAAAATAAACCTAAACCCATTCGCAGCATCGCCTACCGGGTTCAATTAAGATAAATACAAACCTACATATATTGCCGATAAATGTCTTCCCAGTATAGGCGATAAATTAATATTTGTCAATTTAAATTACATTCCTTGTGATTAACTATTGAAAATAATTTTCCAAAATAAACATTATCTATAACACTGAGGGATAATATACCTTTCTAACATTGAAAAAAAATTCAAAATCGGATCAGTGGTACCAGGGATTTCCTGAATACAAAACGATAAAAATATGAAGTATAACTTAAACGTTTAGCTAATCTGTCTATATATATCACATAGAAAATTCACCAAAATCCGTCAAGAATTTCATTGAATACAAATTTTAGTCTTTCATCCGTTACCCTAGAGAACCTCTTGTGCTTTATGGGACAGAAAGTATCCTAAATGTAATCTTGTAGGATTAGTTACCACTGTGTCAATTTCGTCGAAATTGGTTCAGTACTTTCAGAGTGGTACGTGTTCACAGAGACAGGTAGACAGTCAGACAAAAATGGTAAATAGACTATTTTTGACTTCTATGTCGATAACATAGTTCACCTCGATTATAATTATTAAAAAATATTTAATGTTTTAAAGTTTTGACCTGGTTATAGTTTTATTATAGTTATAAGACACTACTTTGAAAAGGAATTTTACGGAACTGGAATAAAACTAATACGTTGCTCTGTAAAAAATAAACGACATTTAAAGTTTATTATTCCACTAATTATCGCTTTTAGCTTAATCTAAATTTTATCATGATAACCACAATCATCGTTTTCTGTCAAATTTCAACATGAAAACATTTGCCATGGAGTTATTATTATGTTAAAACGCCATCTAAAAAAATACATGAGTACCTGATCGCTGTTTTAATGACCAACAGCTGTAAAAAAATAGGTACTATATTTAAATACTATAGTTTTCTTTCATAAATAATAAAATATAAGATATTCTTTACAATAGTTGTAGTTTGAAAATGAATCAATGAAAACAAAATGCTTCATAATAAAAAACAAACTCATACGTTGATAGAATTTAGCCGTTAAATTTTATACTTCTAACTAATTCAGCTTATAGATAATTTCGCCATGTAACGTCAGTTCGTCTTGGCGCAATCTTTTTTTTTTTTTTTTGAAGATACATAGCGTGATGAAATGTATCTTAAACTTTTATCTAATCTTACTGCTTTATATAACACAAAGAAAACTTACCAAATTCCGTCAAGAATTACATGAACTACAAGTTTTTAAGTTTCATCCGTTATCGGAGAACCCCTTGCGTTTTATGGGACAAAAAGTATCCTGGATGTAGCCTTGTAATATCAGTTATCATTGTGTTAAGTTTTGTTAAAATTGGTCCAGTACTTTCAGAGTAATACGGGTATAGATTCTAGACTTTAATCCTTTATCCTGAAGAACCCTTTGTGTTTTATGGGACAAAAAGTATATTTGGTGTAATCTCGTCATATTAGCTATCACTATGTCAAGTTTCGTCAAGATTGGTTCAATACTTTCAGAGTGATGCGTGTTCATTGGGACAGACAGACAGACAGACAAAAATTGTAAAAAGCTTATTTTTGGCTTCTATATTGATAACATAGTCTACCCTGATTAAAATTTTTTTTAATATTTAATGTACAGATTTTTAACCGACTTCGAAAAAGGAGGAGGTTCTATGTTCGGTTGTATGTATTTTTTTTTATGTATGTTAATCGATATCTCCGTCAGTTGTGAACCGATTTTAATGATTCTTTTTTTGTTTGATTCGACTATACTCCAAGGTGGTCCCATATAAATTTGAATAAAATATTCAACCCCTAAGGGGGTTAAATATCGTTTATTTGATTTTCACCCAGTTCGTGTCTACGTATTTTCGTGTACTTGAAACCGTTTTCAACAATTTTATTTGAAATTTGATAACTGGGAATGGTGTTCTTGAAATTAAAAAAAATCCAACCATAAGGGTTGAAAATAAAGGGATGAATAAAGCTTATATGAATAAATGAACTTCCCCATAAGCTAATTTTAATGAAAACTTGGAACAACCTGTTGTAATGATAAGAATATCATTTAATCAATCCTGAGTTGATCATGAAAATGAAGAATAGAACTCCTCAACGGCTTACAGCAGCTATCTTGTGTTTGGGTACATAAGACTCGTTTGACGAGGACTTACATGTGGGGTTATGACTGTTGAGGCAATTTCCGTGAAACGGATATTAGGAAAGATGAGGTTCTGAAATTCGTTCACAATCAACCTAATTTGAGCAGATGGATCTAGTACGGTGTAATATCATGTTTGTTTGTCAAGTTATGAACTTATTTTATAATTAATTAGAACCAGATAAATATATTTATATACACTAAAAATGGAAAAATAAAAATTTTTACAAAAAGAAATTGAACCGACTTCGATATCAAAACCCATACGGCACTGAAAAGCGAAAAATAAATACATTATTAATTCAACCAAATAAAATAAAATATGAATATTTGCGCTACCTAATAATATATTGAAAGTCGGTGCCAACCTAAGTTTCTAATTTGTTGTAGGTATAAAAAAGTATATTACACTATACAAATAGACGCGAGAGTGGACCTAAACGTTGTATGTAGATGATATGTAATATGGTTGGCACCGATTTCCAATATATTATTAGGTAGCGCAAATATTCATATTTTATTTTATTTGGTTGAATTAATAATGTATTTATTTTTCGCTTTTCAGTGCCGTATGGGTTTTGATATCGAAGTCGGTTCAATTTTTTTTTGTAAAAATTTTTACAAAGATATGTTTGTATGTCATAACAAAACCTGATGTGTTAGTTTTTTTCATTGATATATTATTGTTTCGCGGCCCTAGTATATTCAAAAATTGATATAAGTTTTCATGTGACAAAAAAAAATGTGTTGACCAGTGTCATAAAAGGTTTTGATCCAAGGTCAACACATCGATGATATTACAACTATAAATATGTAGATCCGTTACCTACATGCTATTTTGAGAAAACATATGGCACGATAACATTAACTTCAAATAATAATGTAACACCACACTGTCTTAAATAAAATTTGAAAGTAAGATGGCATATTCTCAATATCGGTGGTGAAAAAGAAATAGTTATATGTTGATTAGATAGGGGTGGATGGACGAGGCGGCCGTCAAAACTAAGCTATCTACCCAAATTTTAACAAGGCGCTTCTGAAGCGCTTATGATATATCTACAGCTTTTAAGGTATACTATCATTGCAATACATTGGTTGTTTAATATCCTACATCCTACATTTTTTCGTTCAAATTTTCTTGAATAAATTAAAAATACTACTCCCATTTTGGAGCCCGTTAAGGAAATCTTTAAGAATAATCAACATCAAAAATAATTTATTCAATTTAGGCCCCCAAGTAGGCACTTACTGAACGTCACAGTTGTAACACCAGTTCAGAAAATAAAATAATTATCGAGAAGAACTATCAAGTAAATCGATCTGGTTTATTTCAGGCATCATTTTTGTTCACATTTTGATCTATGCTGCAATAAGCATTTTGACATCAAAACCTACTTGACATGGTGCTTGAACTTATTATCTGGTAAATCGATGTGCTCTGGTACTTTATTGTAGAACCTTATTCTAACCTGAATAAGTACAAATTTGTAACAACCATCTGTGTGTGTATGAAATTTCGTACTTAAATATATAGATGTATACAGCTACGAACAAGCGCAAATCTTAATATAAACTATCCTTAAACCCAAAGGTTATATATACTGCGATCGTTTGTAGGTAAAATTAAAGCGAGTGAAAGTCACATCTGAATACCAACTCTATACTCTCTATACGCCATAACCAACTAGTAAATTGACAAACTATAATTATTTAACACATATTTTAATCTGCATTCAATAAACTTACTTATGAAAAGTCACTCGTAACTTATATTGATTTTATTCCACTGGGCCTTACAGTCAGTATCTAAGGCATCAGGAGAGCGTTATTGTTATTTATAAATCCCCACTAAATTACATCTTGACGTGCTGAATAATCGAGACCGAAGCGTGGCCAATACACATGACACTACCCTTACTTAGCGTACAACTTTTAGTTTAATTTGCCAAATCTGATTCCTCAGAGGCAAAACCCGAGTTTACATCTCGATCTGCTGCATAATAGTAACTAGTTGCGCTTGGTAAGCAGTACTCTACATTTTAATCTCTCTCCATTTCTTTTAATGTTGAGCTTTATTAATTATACTTTATTCCTCGCTATCACTGAACAAAAATTAGTCGTATCGTATTGTTTGTACCTGTATTGGGATTACTCGAACGCAGCAACTAACCAACTCCGATTCTACTTCACCGTAATATCCAGACAATAATAAGATGATTAAAGATGCATTGATTGCATGGGTGATTACTTCGATTAATACAAATAAAAAATACATGAAAAAAAATCGTTAAATTTTTTTCATACAAAACGGCAATGTCATAGTTCAACCTAATATTAAAGAACCAGCTTTTCTAAAATTCTTGTACTTCCAACGTTCCTGGCTCTTGTACTAATGTGTCGCAAAAAAGTCTTGTTAATACAAATTTTTGTCTTTCGCCCGTTATCCTTGAAAACCCCTTGCGTTTTTAGGACAAAATACGTGTTCACAGGGACAGACCGACAATAATTGTAAAAAGATTAATTTTGGCTTCTATATCGATAACGTGTTCTATTCCGATTATAATTTTCAAAAATACTTAATGTACAGATTTCGCCTTGCTACAGTTTTATTATAGTATAGATAGATATGAATGTGAGTTTGTTCTTTTGTTTATTGGATATGGTATCACACCTCACCTACACACCCGATCCGCATGAAATGTTGAATACATATTGTCAGAGATACAGAAAAAGATATATACGGTACCTTTAATCGAGATAAAAAGTTTTTTATTGAGTTGACTAACGCTAATGGTCTGATGAACTCTCACAGCTTAATAGAACTAATACGCAAAATGTATTGTTCGCGAGTGCTAAGTACAATCTTTACTAACGCGAACCAAGCCAAGCCGTGAATATTTGTACTGAATATTCCTGATATTAATTTCTTTTATTAATTATATGACCCGTGTAACTTCGTCTGCACCAAATCGGTTATTACCTGTTTAAATTGTATTTTTAAACGCGAAAAACCTCAATAAACTAAAACCCGATTGTAAAAAGTATCCTAAATGTTACCTTGTAATATTACTATAGTTATCACTGTATCGAGTTTTGTAAAAACTGGTTCAGTACATTTAGAGTGATACTTGTTCACACGGACAGACAGACAAAAATTGTAAAAAGATTCTTTTTTTGGCTTCTCTATCGATAAGAAAGTCTACCTCAATTAAAATTTTCAAAAAATATTTAATGTACAGATTTGGCTTTGTTACACTTTTATTATTTCATTTATTTTATTATTTGCATGTACTCGATAATAGATAAATATTTCAAATTCAAGTGATGTTTATTTCTTAGCCTAAACTGCTGTACATTGCAAAACAGATAATTAGAAACAAACAGTAGTACATTCTAAATACAGTGTTTAATTGTTTATACAATATTTTTAAAATGGGTGTACTTTTTGTTGTATATTTGATATGAACTAAAATAAAACTTTACTAAATCTTTTTTCTATTACTTTTATTAAATTGTTTACAAATATGATACGAGTCATACCACGTATGATGTCACGTATGATCAATGAAATTTTCCGTGTGGCAATTAACAATAACATCAGCTTTTGATGTAGTGACGTATTTCAAGGTTGTTAAACACTTCAAATAAATCAAAGCTTAATCTGTTCACAATAGGATTCAATTTCATTAAAACAGACAATCTTTTCTAGTACGTTTAGTTCTTATTTTATTGGTATATCTCTTTCGCACACGAAGTTTTCCTATCGTGGGATTTACGAATTGTACGTGGAACCGCATGATCTTATATCACGCTGGCGATACATTTAACGGGCACTTTATATTTTATCACTAGTTACGTGAATACATGAAATACTTTTTGCCGTATATTAGTATGCTAGGATGTTTCATTATCCGTTTCGATTAACCGCGCGTGTCGCGTCGGTTTGTTGGACCGATCTGCGTCGTGTACTGGTTGGTA
>JACEII010000140.1:720414-730683 GCA_014332785.1 Antheraea mylitta
TTTATACAAGAGCGTTCACGTTATACTTATTTGACGTAGATCATGATCTATGGCCTGACCATGAGCCACCGAGAAGCCACATTCGCCAGCGTTGAAAGTACTAAGACGACACCCGACACCAAGTGGACGGACGGGGTCCCTGGCTATGGAAAGACTATGTGGTTGATTAGAAGCTTTGATGTGGATTTGAAAGCTGTGGTGACTACTACAACTGAGGCGGCAAAAGACTTACAGGAGAAACTGCTGTCCTGAACTAGTTTCGAACCCGACTTGGCTTGTTATTTTGGACTTTGGCGTTGAATTCTTTGTTTTTGGCTTGGCATTGTTTTCTCGGAATGTTTCTTCTGTTACTGTGACTTGGCACGTTGTCTGGACTTGTGTCTTCTGCCTCTTGGTCACTGTGTGGCCGTCTGGTCGCCGGTGAGCCATGATCACAAAAAAGGTAACCAAATCTTCTCGTGTGAGGTGTGTCAGAGGGGCGGGGAAGATTGTTGACTCTTCTGACACGTAGGTGGAGGACGGTGCGGTTCCTAAAGTGAGCTCACGCGGCGGGGGGACTGCTCGTATGCGAGGGAGTGGTCGGGGGGTAATGGGAGAGGCCGACGGGTCATTTGACCGGGACCTGACTGGCGCTTTGAGCACTGCAGAGTCTGTCCCGGGCTCTGCCGCTGGCTCCGCGGCTGTTTCGGTTGCCGGCTCTTTGCCGAGCTTCGACTTGGAGCGAGAGGGGGTACTCCTAATGGGGGTACCCCCAATGGATGTGTATGCCTTGGACGCTCAGCGTCTTAAGGCTCTTGCCGGCTCAAGTGTAGCGTGTATATTTGAGACGGCGAAGAAGTCCAACAATTTGAGTGGCAAGTGCATCAAAATATCGTTGAGTTGCGAACCGTTGCCTCGTCGTCAATCAGTATAAAGTCCAAAACGTTATAACTGAGCTATTGCTACATAACGTTTGAATGCGCAATTATCAACCACATGAAATGTCGACAAAGTTGAAAAATATGTGTAAACGAAACTGTACCTAATATATCACGGGTTTTAGGTCTATTAAAAAAAATATTTCTCAGATACCAATTAGGTATAAGTTCGAGTCCCTGGATAGTTTGGATTTACAATTGGAAACGGTAGATGTCGCTGCAATGGGATTTATTAAGATTTTTCATGTTTAAAAATACAATTGAAACCGGTAGTAATCGATTTGGTGCAGACGGAGTTGCACGGGTCAGCTAGTAGTTAAATATAATAACAATAGTTGGTCACGTGTTAAACGATTTTTAACTAGATTAATAAAATTAACAACAGCTAAAAAAGGTTCTGACCAAAATTCTGCAGAAAAAAGAAATCGTCAGCGTTTTGCATAAATAAAAAAAACGAGTCAAATGTATTTCATCGGTGTCACAGAGCGACATCATTATTATGCTATTATACGAGACACGTAAGCGCTAATCCAGGCGCTACCTGTAATAATGCCTCTCGCATTATTATTTCGGGTATCGATTTATAGGCTAAGGATTTCAATACCAGAGTTCCGAAATGGCTGTCACTACTTTGCCTCGAATCTAACAGCTAGAATCTCTCAGAATTTTGAGATGTAACACACTGCCAAACAGCTAGCATGAGGACCTATTTTAACCTAAAATAACTTTTCCCCATAAAAACATGACCGTTCTTACATTCATAATCTTCTTTATTTTTTTTTCACTTCGTAAATGTCCTTAGATGTCTTGTTTATCTAAATTACCAATTATAGCTTTATTAGAGCCTTTATGAGTTTAGGGGGAAACTTCCGTGACGCAGTAACCTACACCTCAAGACAACAATCGCAATCTCGGCAAGATAATTCTACATAGGATCTTATTGGTTTTTATGAATAACGAGTACATTTTTAAAGCCTACATTTTTTTCGATTATATACTTCCTAAAGTAGAACTTTTCGTATTTGCTATTTTATTTCATAATTATAATACATGTAATGATGTATGTGTAAATGCAAGTCGAACGTGACGGTAATAATAACAGGAAGTATTCATGTCTCGTTCTCTTCTCGTCTACCTTGTAACTTTAAACTAGTAATATATACCTATATATAACACACAAACTTGCAAACACTTGTATTTTTGCCAATGGATGGTAACACGTGTTGATACTTCAAAAAAAAGAGTGTGTTACTTATAAAGTTTCGTAAGATAGCGATAGCTATATGACATTATTCAAATAGGAGTACGTCTAACTTACATCTAAAATGCAATAATTATGTTAAATAACTGAGCAAAGCTCCGTCACCCTGTTCTTGTATTTAATTATACGTTGAAGGTAAATTAAATTAAAAATTGTCCTAAATTATACAAAACATAGTGGTAGAGCAACGCTGAAGCTGGTTTCAGCATGAATGGGTCGGTTCGTCCGGGGTAGTACCACCCGACCCACAGAAACACCCACGTGAAGTAACAGTGCATTGTTGCGTTTCGTTCGATTAGGGAGAGCGCTGGAGGCCCATATCTCCCTCTCCCCTTCCCTATCTCCTCTTTCCCTTCCCCCTCCCCCGCAAAACACAGGCTAACAACGCATTTGCGACTCTCTAGTTGTAATGGACGTATAGACCCTATCTGTTCGTTTGGCTCCTATGATATAAAAAACAGTCACAAGTCCATAAAAAACTCTACAAACTCTCTAATGTTCCTGAAAACATTAACATTACATATATCACAGGTCGCTGTAGTCGTAATATGTTAGATTTATGAAGTAATATTGGTAAGCTACCTTGGATTGACTCAGTGCTTCGAAAATCTATGACGATCCGGGTAGAAGTAAAGAGGACGATTTTCAGTTTCATCACTGGGATCGTTATAGAAATTAAGACACGCGTCGCCTTTACATATAAGTTTTCTCTGAGAAATGTTGGGATTGGTTGCAAACTCCTCAGCGTGTCTGACGGACACCGGTCAGTTTATTAGAACGGTTTTCAGAGATATTATTCTGCTTCCTCTTATAATGAACAGTGTGTTTGGTCTCGTATGTTTACGTTGTTTTCTGCAAATGAATACTTTCAAGGTGAGAGCGCGACGCGCCGTTTAGCGAGTTCTAAGTGGTAATACAGTGCGCGAGTGTGCGTCGTCACCTCATAATTATTACTTCGTTATCGGCAATTAACGTGATTATAGCACGTATGCCTGCCTAGAGCTGGCCTGGTTCCGTCTACGTCGTTCCGTGTTTACAACACTGCCGCGCCCCGCACAGCACAGCACTTCTCCTTTGATCGGTTTCCTCTGTTATTTTACGTTAACCTAATTTTATTTTCGTCCACTTACCTTACACATACATACCTATTGTTGTTGTTGTATAATATAATTACAATTGTATATAATATCAGTAAACATATAAGTTCCGAAGTAACTATACTTGTAGAGGCTGTCAGACCTGATCATTATCACCATTACTTTTTATAAAACAAAGTGCTCTGGCACGTCTGTCTGCATGTCTGTTCGTATAAACTCAAAAACTACAAAACGCATTTTCATGACGTTTTCACCAATATATAAAATGGTTTTTGAAAAAGGTATAATTTGTCTTATAATCAGCGCAGGCAACGTCTGTCGAAGTCGTTAGCTTAAAATAAAACAACTCATTAGGTAGTTATTTGCCCGTAATAGTTCCCTTCAAATAGGTCCAGCAGTTTCCCGGATTACCCGGAACAAATAAACAATAAACATACACATCGACAAGATTAAAAAAAAATATTTTGTTGTTATTTGTAGCCATATGCATTCACCAAATGGTATTTATTTTAATATTACATACGCACACTTTATTTTTTTAATACGTATATAAGTACAAATAAAAAATTGAGAACAAAATTAACGTAAAATAAATTTATTGAATGGAAACACAAAATAAACTTTGGAAATGTTTGCGCTAGAAACTTATCACGTTACCATGGCAACGTACACAATACTAGCCACTGCCCAAGACTTCGTTCGCGTGGAATAGTTACTTTGAGCTAACGCTAACACACAGCGGAAGCTCTCAAGGGATAAAAACCCTGATCTGGAAACTTTCCTCATTGGTGCTCCACTCCTGTTGGTCTTAGCATGATAATATATAGCCTATATAACCATTCTCGATAAAAGAGTTAAATAACACTGAAATATTTTTTCAAATCGGACCAGTAGTTCCTGAGATTATCCTCTACAACACTAATATACTAATATTAGTATAGACTAACTCTAACACGCATCGGAAGTTCTCTAAAGTAAAAATAGTCAGATTCTGAAACAAAGTTCATTGGTGCCCCGCTCCTATTCGTTTTAACGTGATGATATATAAAGCCTTTGGTGCCCCGCTCCTATTCGTTTTAACGTGATGATATATAAAGCCTTGCTTGATAAATGAGCTATTTAACGCCGAAATAATTTTTCAAATCGGACAGGTAGTTTTACAAATTTTTCAGCTATTAGGATATATATATATATATATATATATAAGCAGGTATTTCTTGTTTATTGAGAAAAATGTAAATTTGCTCAGATTTTCACCTGTGCACGATCGGAACAATGACAACGAACACTCCCGAAGTAATAACTCTAGCGTCAATAAATCACGAATATCGAAATCGAAGCGCGCAGCAGGCAACCGTTCGCGTTGGCAGCCCGATCGGAACTCCTCCGCAAGAAATTGTATTATGGAACTCTTTACGTAATACGTTTATGATCTAAGATCTTATTAGGAAGACCTCTTCTATCTTCAAAGTTACTAATAATTGCAATGTCGAATTGCAAACAATAAGCTAATAATTATTTCTTGAATTAAAAAAAAGAATGATTTGAAATCTTGCTAATTTAGATAAAGTCGCGGGTAACATCTAGTTTAAAATAGAATAATCTGAATTACTTTTTATAAGGTTCGCTATCTACCAGTGAAAGTCCCGTGAAGTTTGGTCTAACCGTTTTAGAGATAGCTCTACGGACGAAGCCATGGTTAACAGCAAGTATAAATTAAAATTGCTTGAATTACTTTTTATAAGGTCAGCTATCTGCCAATCTTCAAAACCTATTCTTTTTCCTACTCAGGAGCTTTATTCAAATTGCAAAGTTTTATCTGTTCATAAATTATTTATTCTTCATGTTACACTTAGGAAGCATGCTCTGATCTATGATCATAATCTTATTAGCACTAAGCGTAAGTAGTCCGGTGAAGCTGTAAAGACCTTGCTAGGTTAATAGCGTAATCAGTTTGAGAAAAAAAAATAAAGCATAGATATGATCAAGTATGTCTAGGATGCCCCGAAGAACAGAAGTAGCTGGTCGCCATTATCATTATTCAAGTCCTATGCTATATAATAAAATCAACAAAACTCTCAATATTTATACACTTATCAAAATTAAATGTAAAAAAAAAAAATATTTTAAGTTGGCTCTTGGGCCTAACGTATGAAGAAGCCGAAGAACTACTATCTTTTACATAATTGCCTTACTTGCAAACGGTTCTTGCTAAAATATTATCAACCCACGCTCAAATTTTATATATGCATTTTACTTAACACGACATTAGCTTTCGCTTGCTCAGCAGCATTTCATTATTTTATTAAAATATTTCCCATTGTTGTATGTTACGGTCACAGGTATTTTTTTATGTGTTAACTATTTCGATTAAAAAGCTTAGTGTTATCCAGCGGTGAGTGTTAGCGGCTGCAACGCAGTTATTAACGACAGCAGTCACTAGCGCTCATGTAATTATGCTTACTAGTGGGCGCCCAGTGGTCGACATTCGACCATAGTTAATTGATTTTTTAAAGTTTGAACTTTATTAGAGTTCTTTTGTCAAAGGGTATACTTCTATAATCAAAGGTTTTCATCATGGTTACTCAGTTATTTGCCACTTGCCATGATCTTTATTATATAATCATAAAAAAAATCTATGTGTAAATGAAAATGAAAATTAATTATAAATTGGAAACAAAAATCACGTGGTAAAGCTCAAATTTTAACCAAACATAACTTTACGAAAATAAAGAAATTTATCGCAACCCGTGACAATTAATTTTACACGACACTATGGGGAGGTATTTCTGGGTGATATTGAATTAAATGTAGTCTGTTTATTATGAGAAATAGTGATATGCCCAGTGTCATCGTTGAGAAAAGTAATGGATGCACAATACAATCAAATGGTGAATCCAAGACAAAGACGTTTTTAATACTACCATTAGCTTTTGAAAATAAATTCGTTTTTGTTGATACATGAGGTTGAATTCCAACATTGTAACCGCGGAGATCTAAGTCATGGATTACTTTTATGAACAAAAATCTCATTTTGATTATGCAATATATTATTTGGCTCATTTCTTTATTAAATCATCATTTGAAGTGAGTTCACCATAAAAAATAATAAACATTACAATAATAGTTATATGTTATAATATCATTGTTGAATGTAGGATGAAAAATGGTAATTGGAACATACGAGTTAAAAAATACATACTTTCGAGCATAGCAACCTCCTTCACAACCTCTTTTCTTTTACATACAGACACTTTATTTTTATTATATGTATAGATTACTAGATTGACTTAGCTCTTTGGAATTATATGTACATAGATGAATGCAACATATCTACATTGAAGTCAGTTAAGATACATATATAGTTACAGTATCTAAAGGAATTTATCGCTTCACTTAAATCTTAGACAGCATTTACTGTAGAAAGTTCCTCAGGGCGATACCCGGTACTTACAGGCATTTTTGCTCCAGGCAATAAAACTTTTAGCCACATCTGTTGTAATGAAGTAGACGGGTGTGAATGGACATGAATACGTATACCTTTCGGATATAGAAACCAACCCTGCCGCTTCTTTTACCTTGCGGTCTAGGTGTGTGCTTTAGCATATAACCTGGTATGTGTGGAGCGGTATGTGCGGCCCCTTGACGCATCCATGTCTCATTAAATGCTGGTACGTCTGGTTGCATATTAGAAATCGTAACCTTGAGCTCGTCTTGTTGTGTTAAGAGATCTCACATTTAGCAGAGCCACTTTGAGATTTTCGAATTTAGATTGAGTAATTATACACTAATTAAGGTCGAATAAGTGATAAGAACATTCAAACATAATAAAAATTACTATATACACATGGCTAATATAAAGGGACGTTAATAGAAATATAGTTAGGATCAAAAAATATAGTTATTTTTAATCTGCTTTCCTAGTTTATCACAAACATATTCTATCGGATTTAGTTCTAGCGAGCGTGCTGGGTACATGATAATTTGGATTCCGACTTCAGTAATGTACTTTGATTCCGCCGCAATGTAACAACGTGCATTAAAAGAAAATAATTCTACACGAATGAGGCAAAAGTCTTCATAATTTGCTCTATAAGGTCTGTTACGTATCATGTTCCAACAATGTTATACTCAGCCTATCTTTTTCCGGGTCGACTCCATACTTAGACCTTTCCATCATCGGACTAAAGAATCTGAATTCGTCAGTAAAGAGTATATTTCCCTAAGCGTCATTACCATTTTCGGTGCGAACAAGCAAAGTTGGGACTGAGCTACTCGATGACGTCGGGGACAACGTGAGGGTTACGTCAGACTCCTAACGACTAAAAACCCCTCGGCCGCTTAGCGCGGATGTAGATCAGAGTGCGGGGAGACGATTAGCAAAACTCCGCTGCCCTTGTCACACGCTTGGGTCGCCCGTGGATGGTGAAAAAACGGGGACCCACCTCTCAGGAAGAATTCTTCCTCTGCTCCTCACTTGGAGCGGCGGCAATATGCTGTGCTCTATCCACACTTCATTTATCAGTGACCGACGCCCCCACGTCCGCCACCTGAAGGTTCGTTAGGGAGGCACGGGTTGGAATACGCCTGCACCTCTTCGTCGCCCACGGCTCGTTCTTCCTCGCCGTATAGCTGAGGCGTCGGGTTCCCTCTCTCGCAGTCTTTCCGCCTCCTCTTTCTGACGGATGACGGCCTCGGAGAATGCGACCACAGCTTTCCATGCACTCTCGCTGCCGAACATGGATACCATCAGGGCCGACAGCGAAAGGACAATAAGTCCGGCGCGTTCTACCACCCACACAGGATACTCTCCCACCGTGTGTTGTACGGTATCTTCGTCACACCCAGCGCAGTGGTGACATGTCGGAGACACTTCCCTCCTGGCGATTTAGTGCAGGTACTTACCAAAACAGCTGTGTCCAGTAAGTACCTGCACCAACCGGAACGTCAGTGCCCCGTGTCTCCTGTTCAACCATTCCGCTAGCACAGGAGGGATGGCCTCGATTGTCCTGATGCCCGCGCGGGGAGTGGAAAGCCTGTCACTCCAAATCCCCAGCATCAACCTTCTCAAATAAGACCTATATGCCTCTGCCTCTCGGGGTGCGATGGTCTCACCTCGATCCAACCTTCCGATGCGCCACGAGTACATATCAGCATGCATGTGTGCCACCAGATCCCATGGTGGGGAGCTCGCTAGTAGGCACGCCGCCTCATACGATAAGGTACGGTATCCGCGGACGACCCTGATGGCCATCATCTTGTGTAACTTGCGCAGTACCACAGAGCTGGTGGCCTACAGAGCCTCGTGCCATACCGGGGCCCCGTACATGACTATAGATCTGATGACACTAAGATGCAGGGAGTGGCAGCCCGTTCCCGCAACGCCAACATTGGCCAGAAGTCCTGCCAGCGCCGATGCACACCGCCTGACGGGGACAATAGGCGATAATGGTCGTCAAAGTACCAACGACTGCTCAGAACCAGACCGAGGTATCTTAAAGTGGTGTTGACCTCAATACGAACACCTCCCATACTCAGATGGGTTCCAGCAGGTGGCAATCTTCGCGGAACGTGGAACACGATTGCCTCGGTTTTATTTAAAGCCACTTCAAAACCAAGCCACCAGATTCTATGCACCACCTGTGCAACACTGGACGCTGCAAGGCGAAGGGCATCCCTCATCGAGTCGCCGTGAGACGTGACGAGTGTGTCATCGGCGTAGCACGTGACTGCGGCGCCAGGCAGGAGTGCACCAAACAACGCCCGTCACCTCTTTTCGATGCGTGCTGCCGTCCTGCCCGATGCACGCCACGTACCTACCCTCAAGATACGACTCGATGACACTTCTCAAATAAGAAGGTACCCCGTGGTACCCTAGCCCTGCCTTAATGTATACCCAGGGGAGGCTATTAAGAGCTACTCGATGACCTGCTATGACCAAAGTGCCTCTGATAGGCTGGTGCATACCAGGTACCCTGTATCAGGTTCTCTAAGTTTTTTTTTAAACGTTTTGATTTTTTGTATGAAATAAGAAAATATTTTCTATATACACTCATCAAAAAAGTCTAAGCAACATGTACTAATTTAAATTTTAGGATGGTTCTTCACATTATAACGTTGTATTTTATTTTTAAAATAATGTCCTTAGGGTTCTATGATGTAAAAATAACAGCTGTGATGTCTTTATAAGTTCTTTTAATAACAGAAATGAATAATATTAGAATATACTGTAGAAACTAAGATACATAAGAAACTAAACCTTTTTTTTTACAAAATGAAATTTCTAAAGAAAATGTATTTATTGTGAAAGTATAGAACAATTTAATACAAAGTATGGTCTCCTCTGCTATTCAGAACTTGTCGGCAACGATTATTCATTGAATTAATGAGACTGTTTATGTCATCTTGCGGTATTCGCTCCCAATGGAATTGTAGCAAATCCTTCAGCTGTTGGCTTGTTGTCGCTCCGTCCAAGTCCTTCCAAACACGTTCTCCGTTGCAAAGTATTCACTGGTTCGTCGAGCTGCATGTGAACGCGCATTGTCATGCATTAACCTAAAATCGGAGCCAAAGGTTTGTGCAAATGGGTAGACATAAGGTCTGAGAATATCCTCAATGTAATTTTCAGCATTCATGTTTCCATTTACAAAAACGAGCTCAGTTCGCCTGTTCTTCATAATACCCGCCCATAACATAACTGTTGAGCCGCTGTATGGATGAACTTCCTGAACGCACCTGAGCCTTTCAGTATTTCCGGGCTGACGATACGCTCGCACCCTTCTTGTATCATGCTTAAACCCGAATTGGGACTCATCGGAAAACATAATTTTATCCCATTGTTCCTGGGTCCATGTTATGCGTTCTCTATACCATTCATATCGACGAGCGCGATTCCCGTGACGTATCGGTGGGCACCTGATTATGCGTCGAGCTCGTAGGCCGTACTCATGCAGTCGATTTCGCACAGTTTGAGGACTTACATCAACACCACTTG
>JACEII010000140.1:730693-751767 GCA_014332785.1 Antheraea mylitta
CATCCCTACAGCTCTTTGCATTTCATCTGCCATCAAATGACGTCGCTTCATGACGTAAAGAATATCTAACAATTCAATTTTGTCGCTAACTTTATTTAAATGGTTGGTAAAATTATAAAATCAAGACTAAACGTAGCAATTAAAACGCACTTAAATTCAAACAAATTCGCAGTCATTTGAATTTTATGTAAAAACAAAACATAATCAAATGTTTTTTTACAACCAGCTAGTATGTCATCAATAACAAAAAGTTTACTTACCTACGCACTTTGTTTGAGTAAAGGCTTAGAAATTAATTAATATAAATGGTAAAATTTGTAATATCACGCATGTTGCTTAGACTTTTTTGATGTGTGTATAAGCAAACAAATTTTCTTATTTTGATTTTGCAAAGTCTTTTTGGCTCATTTTTTTATTGAATCATCATTTGAATCACTTCATATTCACCATAAAAAAATACTGAACATTGAAATATTAACTTTGACTTTGGTAATATCGCTTTACTCTTATGACAACATGAAGTGAAAGCAGTCCTGTCACCTTAACATTTTGATATTCAATAAGACCAAAGAGAATAATTATTTCAGTGGTTCCAGAAATTTACTAAGGATAAATTATTTATCAATTAATTATTGATGTATATTATGAATTTACATATTATATTATTACAAATTAATCTACAATTTGATAAGGTGATTTCAAAGGGCATGTAAGGCATGCAACATCAGTCATATTAAAAAAACTGAAAAGGTAATTAGAACGTAAGAGCAAAATGACGAACCCCAAAGGTGTCTTTCGTTTACATGTGTGTATATGTTGTGAAAAATTCAAGCAGTAGTGTGAGTAATGCATATTTTAGCTAATTTAATGTATTTTTAATGCATTTTATACAAAAAAAAAAAATAGCTTTCTGCTAGGGGTGTGCGAGTTATTCAAACTTACGAAGTATTCGTTTCTAATCGAATAATTCGAAGTTCGAAGAAAAATTTCGAATTTTTCAAAGAATTTCGAAAATCCGTATTCATGTAAAAACAGCATGTTAAATGGGTTTCACAAATTTGCTTTGAAATTCAACTTGAGTGATAGCCGTGCCTCAGGCTCTGTGAAGAGTCTGATTCGCGAAACCGATGTGTAAATGACATTCAATTGCACCTCACGATTCTTGCTTCTTTACCATTTCGACGTCTACGTTAAAAATTTAATAGAATATGTAGTTCTCTATCAGTTTCTGAAATGTATAAATTAGTTTGAATAAATTGTTCGTTAGCCAGTCGCGCTTTAATGATTTTTAGTTTTCTATCATCGGAATGTTCGACTTCTTTTTCGAGCGTTGGGATACGTAACAAGTCTCCTTATTTTCTTCGAGGAATTACATCCAAACACATGTTTTATGTTTATTAATTATGTCTATATAATTGCCACTTATATCTAATAATAAAAATAAAACAAAAAGAAGTTTTATTTATGATAAATCTAACGAATAGAAAGATGACATTGTATACGCAGTCTTATTTCTATCTTTGTTCTTTTCACACATTACATTTACATTCTTATTATATGCAATGTAATAAGTATTCTTATATGGATGTATAGATAAGAATAAAAAGATTGTTTCAGTATTAAATTAGACATAAAAATTTGATTATCAGACTGATGGATCGTGTCTGATCTGTGGTGAACATACACGATGCACTGTACCTCACAGCCCCGTTGTGGTATTTTATAAACAAAACATAAGAATACTTTTTATATTATAATGCTAGGCGTAATATACGTAATAATCTGTTTTGTAAAACGCGAATATTAGCTTTGTATGAATATTGGAATTGAATCACCAAGATATTTTCAAAGCAGATGGCGTCACTGGTATGTAAACACCGGCCGCGCGGCCTTACCTTTCATTTGCTCAATAGGTGACGAATGAATTCGTTCCACCTACCTACTTACAATACACCACTTGAGATCCCGGACTCACTGAATCCCAATTCCCGATTACGATATATCCGATTGCTCAAAACAAATCGACCTATGCTACCTACCTATGATACCTATGCTGTGCAACCAACATTTTACTTAGATAGTTGCCGTTGTGAATATCTATCTGGTCACCTAATCTAGGGATGTTAAAAAATAATCGATTTTTATTTAAATCAATTTATTATAATAATTTTTTTATCATCGATGTTTATCGATTTTTTTAAAAATCGATTATATTAATTACGCATATAAATCGATTTTCCTAAACATCTATGCGACGGATGAAAAAAAAAAACTCAAAATAAGTTCATTATTATTTACAATTGAAGAGTGAGCATAGTGAGATAATATAGTCATAAACAATTAAAGTGTTTTCTAGCCGCAAAACACCTAAAAGCGGCTGGCAAAAGTATTTTATAACGAAAAAGAATTATACCACAGTAATATGCATGTCCTGTTCGATAGAATGAAAATTTTTGTAGTGAAACTACAAATTTAAAAATAACATAGAATCTGCCACTGCTTACAAGTAACATGAGTTACTATATCTTATAATGATTGTTGTGGTTCTTATGACAGCCAAATACCGTTCTCTGTAAAATTAAAAATTTCAATAAAACTAAAAAGGTCTGTCATGCAAGTACAATGTACTTCAACATGTTCACTAAAAATAATTCCTAATTAATCGTTTTTCCATTACATTCACATCCCTAGCCTGTTCGTCCTGAACCCAAGTTTCTTGTGATGCATCCGTTTTGTGTTGTAGTGCGTGACTCAAGTCGTGTGTCGATAATGCATTCACTAAACGTCCTCTGAAAGTCAGTGATCCGTTGACTTGTAATGGAAACAATGAGTCGACATCGCGGCGCGGCGCGTCCACCGAGGTGCCTTCCTATATGAATCCGTTTTCAAAACTCTAACCACCTATAACCTATAACCATCTCTAAACATTGTCTAGTTTTCATACTCTCAATGCAACGGAACCACCCCTCCCCCCCCCTCCCACTTCTCATTCATTCACAACAAATAATGATTTATTTACATTAGAATGTATTTTTGTAATCAAGGTCACTTAATAATTAAGTGAAAGTCTTACAAATGTAGCACTTTATATATTTTATTTATCCGACTGCAGTAAAGCAAAGAAGATTCATTATCTTAATTAATGAATTTATTTAATAGTGTATTGTAAAGAATTGGATATATTTCTAATATTATTCCAATTATGTCCCAAACCATGAATGTATACAATGTATGCTCGGAATACGATTCACAAGTGCCTTCCTCGCGGTTACTGCCACAGAGGACATGAATCAGAACGTCTCGTGCCAACAGCTTCGTAATAATCGCATTTACTTATTGTATCACAAGATGGCAACCTTGCGTTATTAGGTATATATTTCACTGTTATTTTGCAACAGAAATGGTGTGACGTCATGGTGGATGTGCTTCCATAGTTAACCATTGAACAGAAAATGATGAATATTTATAGTTCTCGTCAATCTTTATGGCCACTCTGAATATAGACGTAGGTTGGGAACTGCGCGTAATGTTATAGTTAAGAGTTTAATTCAAAACAAAATTAATATTATTATAAGAATCTAAAATTTGCATTCATTTATTCTTAAACTGTCTCTTTGTTAGACATTATATATATATATATATACGTATTTATACCTGTACGCGTCTGTATTCGAGCGGTTAAAGAATTTAACAAAAACTGTATTGAAGTGAAATTATGTATACAAAATTAGTTTTGTACATGGAAAAAATGTACTCGTTTTTAAAGCATTTGCAAACACTATTCGAACATGACATTTCACAATTTCTTGTTATAAACGGTTCTATACGAAATTATAATTTGTTTTTCATGAATTCGAGTGACTGATATCGTCGCATCTCTTTCTCTCAACTTGCCGGTAACAGCTGATCACTGTATACAATATGTGACTCAACAAGCAAAGTTACTTATGTATGCGAGCGCTTCACCACGACGCGCCCATTTCACGGCGTGGGGTCGTCTGCCGATCTTTATTCAAAAACGATTAACACTTGATGATTTATATACATTCGATTTATTTCCTTCTTTAGCGGTAGTCCGGTGAAGCTGTTAAGACCCTGCTAGGTCAATAGCGTAGTCAGTTCGAGAAAAAAAACCTTCTTTAGCAAATGAACGTAAAAATTATAATTTTGTTGACTTCTGTCTATTTATTGTAAATTTTTTATTTCCAAGTTTTGCCAACAACAAAAAAGCACAGTCATATGAAAATAGTATCAATCAATAGGACACAGTTTCAAAGTCACGTCAAACTGTAAGTAAGTGGGGGGCGGTATGGTCGCATGAAGGGGCGGGGAGGTGCGCGGCGCCGCGCCGCATTAGCGAATGTACCGTGTGGCACAGTTCCGCGCACGTCGTCGCTTAGAGTAGACGGACGCATTGCGATGCTCGGTGGTGACGGCGAAGCGAACGCGCTCGCATCTGACGTGTGTCGCGCGCTCGCACCTGGCTAGCCGGCACGCTAGTGCAGTGCGAGCAAAGCACAAGGACAGCCCGAACCCGATGTGAGTGATGTTGCGCTCGGCTGGCACGGTAGGGTTGTCTCCGCCTCCACACGCGCGCCTGTCGCTCTTCGACTCGTGCCATCGCAAGATCAGACTCATCGGTGGTGGGCCCGTCGCCTTCTTGGGAGGACTTGTCGCGTGAGTCGCTTCACAACATTATCTCCGTATTCAAAATGCTTAATAAGTCAGTATATTCTTGGTGATAAAATAATGTAGAACAAGTACAGCACGGCAAGGGAAACTAACGCGTAACGGCTCTATTGAATTATACATAGTTTATGGTGCAGTGGTGCGGTGCGGCGGCTGTCCGATCCGGTTGTCCTCGGTACACGATTCATCGTGGTGCGACGTTGTTCTCCGAACACTCGTACTATTACTAATCGTATGCCCGTGTTACACAGTAACAGGCAGTTAGTGATTGCAACGTGCAATAGTCCGGTGAAGCTGTTAAGACCTTGCTGGGTCAATAGCGTAGTCATTTCGAAAAAAAAAAGATTGCAACGTGAATACTTCGCTTTAAATTTTATTACATGTGCATTGCTTACCAGTTTTTAGAACAACCGAAAGACCGTGTTTTCACTCCACTCGATACAAAATCAGGAACAAGATAACAGAACTGACAATTAAATTGTCTAGTGTAGCATGAATTACACTGATAAATCAGATTGAAGGCCGCTTGTATGTTCAGGACGACTTCATTAAATTATGACATTTCGTTAACATGTTGATTGGTCAAACTGTGCAAACAACGAATTGAGCGGGTTTTATGTGAAATCATTGGCTACTCTATATATGACTAGTGGGCGCCCAGTGGTCGACATTCGACCATAGGTAATTGATTTTAAAAAAGTTTGAACTTTATTACGGTTCTTTTGTCATCAATACTTTTATAATTAAAGGTTGTCATCATGGCTACTCAGTTATTTGCCATTTGCCATGATCTTTAATTATATAAACATAAAAGAAATCTATGTGTAAATGAAAATTGGTAAATTAATTATAAATTTGAAACAAAAATCACGTGGTAAAGCTCTCAAATTTTAAGCAAACATAACTTTACGAAAATAAAGAAATTTATCGTAACCCATGACACAATTTCCAATTAATTTTACACGACACCATGGGTGGGTGGTATTTCTGGGTGATATTGAATTAAGTGTAGTCTGTTCATTATGAGAAATAGTGATATGCCCAGTGTCATCGTTTGGAAAAGTAATGGATCCACAATACAATCCAATGGTAAATTCAATACAAAGATGTTTTAATATTACCATTAGCTTTTGAAAATTAATTCTTTTTTTGTTGCTACATGAGGTTGAATTGCAACATTGTAACCGCGGAGGTCTAAGTCATGGATTACTTTTATGAACGAAATTCTTATTTTGATTTTTTTTATTAAATCATCATTTGAAGCGAGTTCTCCATAAAAATAATAAACATTACAATAATAGTTATATTTTATAACATCATTGTTGAATGTAGGATGAAAAATGGTAATTGGAACGTAAGAGCTAAAAACTACATATAGTCGAGCATAGTAACCCCATTCACAACCTCTTTTGAACTTCGTAATTATTGACGGCTGTCAAAATGTATTTTTTATTTACATGTGTGTATATGTTGTGTAAATTTCAAGCAGTAGTGTGAGTAGTGCATATTTGGATAAATATAATGCATTTCTAATGCATTTAATATAACATAAACAGCTTTCTGCACTTCTCCGCCATATAAACTTTAACTATGCCAAATTTCAAGTTCACCCATACACGGCAAATACGTTAAAAAGGGGTACGATTTTTTTGCTTCACGTATTAATATATAGATATGAACACAATCAACGATTTTTAAAATGTTTTGATTATTGTGAAGATGTGAATATAACCAGTAATATCAACTCTTTTCTAATTTATTAGTTAGTATTTTTTCTTTTAAACTGATTTTGTGTTCCAAATACCCCCGTTTCAAAGACCTTTCTACACAATTCTTCAGTGTTAATGGCAGTGATTTAACGGTTTAATTCTAACTATGCTGTTACATTTGGAAGATAGCAGCGATCCCACTTAAATGGAACTCATCAGCGCCTTAATGCAGCTATCTTGTGTTTGGGTACATATGACTCGTTTTGACGAGGTTACATGTGGTGTTATGACTGTTGAGGCGATTTCCGTAAAGCGGACTGGTATCAAAAGGCCGCAGCCATGTTCAAAGTAAGAGTGTAAGCGTTGCGGAAGGAATAATAGATTAAGATTCTTAAAACCACCAAACGTTACTTATTATATAATCAATTGAAACCATATAAAATATATACACTAAAAATGGAACAATTAAAAATAAATTACAAAAAAAAGGAAATATACTTCAATATCAAAAAATTATGAGGCACTGAAAAGTAAAAAATAATATATTATTAAATTAACCAAATGAAATAAAAAAAATATGAACATTTTCGCTACCTAGAGATATATTTGAAATCGATTTCAATCGAAATTTCAAATTTGTTGCAGGTAGAAAAGTATATTAATTATTATATCATACAAATATACATCGCGAGACGCGAGAGTGACTTAATTAAACTTTGTACCTACGTAGATGATATGATTTTCAGTTGGCATCGATTTCAAATATATCTCTAGGTAGCGCAAATATTCATATTTTTTATTCAATTTGGTATCTTAATAATACATTTATTTTTCACTTTTCAGTGCTTTATAAGTTTTTGATATCCAAGTCATTTTTTTTGGAAAATATTTGTATGTAGTAAGAATGTGGTATCTACCTAAGATGCTGTCCCCCGCAGCACAGTACAAGTAGACAATAAGCTATGGAAATAAGCAAAGTAGGCCAATCTACCAAAGACAATACATGTTTTATCTGGTGAATTATGCGAACTAAGAATGCAGGAGAACTTAATCTTCCCGCCATTTTTCTAATGTAAAGACTTCACTGTAATTTACAATCAAGTGTGATACCTAGAATCACTACTATCAACTAAGCCTACTATATTCCTTAAGCACCAATCCAACTATTTAGCGAACAGCAGCCGTGATGCAACCTATTTTGCAATCACTTATTACATTATCTCTTCTGACTGTGGTTACCTTTTCTTCAGTCTATACTTCGATTACATAATGTGAGACTTAACATCATTACTAATTTTTATAATTAGTTGTTCAATTGAGATGGTAACATCTGTCGGCGGTGATGTTGCACCACTAGTGTTATTGGAACTACCGCACTTGTCTAATTTCAGTTTCATTTTATTCTCAGCAAACAGAAACATTTACACTCAATTATAAAAAATAAACATGTTCAAATTTTAACACTTGTTATATTTAATGTTAGTTTTTTTTTTAAACTGGTTCGGCAAAATGACTGCGCCGTGTTTGATGGAAAGTGCAGTACAGGATATAAATAACGGCGACTGTCAATGTTAAATAGCAACGGCAGTCATCGCTATCATTCCGACAAAAGTGCTTCTTCACGCCTCGTTTGAAGGACCCCATGTCATAGGAGGAAGCGAACAGACTGGCTAGGAGGCGATTCCAGGTCTTCATAGTACGACAAAAATAAGAGCTGTCGAACTAGAATAAAGAGAAAGGGTTCTTTGACATCCTTAGGTGTTGCACTGAATGCGGTTACCGTAAATATTCAATATATATACGTATATACAGTTTATTATCATATCGTATTATAATAGTTCACAATTGGCCAGTCTGTCACAGGGTCACCGAATTCGTGAAGAGGTTAGTTCGCGATGGGCCGAGGCCGCGAAGTCATGACGCGTCACATAGTACAGTTGTAACGGCACTACGGCTCCGTGATACAGCAAAACCCGAATGCCATGTCGACCTGAACGATTCTGCTCGCGTCGTTAGTATGCACTACAGACTCTGTCAAGCCCAAGCTCGGCTGTGAACCGCCTCACCTAAACAATCCTATACAAACATCCACATAACGGTTTGCAAAGAAATCATCGTTTTGTACAAAAGAAAATTAGATTTATTCTTTGTTTTATTCTGTGTAACATATTTTAAATGCATTTTTTGTCCAGTGAAATACCTCAAGAAATGTGTAATTATAGGAGTGTTTCTGCCCTTCGTAGAAGTCTGCTGGAAGGTTCACAATAAACTGGTTAAAAGCATTTCTTAGTCGTCCCTTAAAAATACCCTTAAGTGAGTAAAATAAGAATAAAATAGACTATAGTTACTTTTACATACGAACTAGATGCAAAAGTAAGAATAGTAGAATCAAATCTTCCTCAAAGTTAACGAAAAGGGTTTGTTGAACAGAATTTAGACGGCATTAAAACATATTTTGTGATAACATAAAAATATATCAGATATTAAAGCGTGCCTATATTCGTCTCGACTATGAGCGGAGAGGACAGACTGCGTACTTGTGTCATTTAAAAAATGTCTAAATCTGATCTCGACGAATTTGAAGTCGCAATTTAGTATAATTCATGATTTAGATCACAGGAAAAAACTAAAATTCATGATTTGGTGAATACAAAAGATGTTGCCTGTCACACTTAACAGATCGTCTGTTTTATATTGTAGGCATACTCGTTGTTGTGCAACAAAGTGGGGACGAACGATTAGCTGCCTATTGAGCATCGAGCTTCTATCATTGTATTCAATTATTCAAAGTAATTTCCAGAGTGTCCGGTAATCAAAGGATAATCTTTTAAATGGCTTATAGTAGAACTTATGGCTGTTTAAAAAAAATGATGAAAAAAATTATCTTAGCCAGTTCCTGTTGCATAAAAAATAAGAATGAACATGAGTGGCCAAGAATTTTAATATAATGTCGGTTTTAAATAGATTTTGTAATGGTATCATTCTCACGTAGATGGTGAATTATTACTATTAAAATAGAAAAGGGGTAAATTTCACTAAATAACAAAATATCTAATATGCAAACATTTTTTACCTTCAACTGCACCTGAGCATATTGAGGTTTATTACGATATTGAGGTTTATTACAAATCATCGCTAGAATAAATAAAATGAGATTATTTAAATAATTTAAAACTAAATGCTTACAAATTAACAAATTTAATGCACATATTTTAAAATAGTTAGTTGTGAGATTGAAATGTTTTATTTGTTATTGAAAATTATTTGGACTCCCTGTGGTTGAAAGTAATATTCGAGTAAGCACAGCGCTCATGATCAAATGAAAATCTTCACAATGGATGCTTCCATACAGTCAGTAACGTGTCGCGCGTCCATTTCTAGTGTTCGCTCCGTAACACAACGTTAACGTTGTGTGCCGTTCGGGTAGCGTTGCGTTGCTACTATAACGGAAATCCTATTAAAAAACTACCTACTTCTTACTGTGTTCGCGCTGACGAAACCTATTGGAATATGATGCAAGGAAACCACTAATAAACTTATTTCAAATTGGTATTCTCTGCTAAGTCATACATGAATAAATTTGAAATAGCCAGCACTACATAATAGGAGCTTCATAGATAAGTCACAATGTGTCTGTTTATTCTTCTGTAGTAAATTTAGTGAATACTGGTTGATATGTTAATCATACTTTTAGGAACGTGCAATACGACTTCTTATACTATTTAACTTGTGAGTAAAGTTAATAGTCCAATTCAGGATAACATTGACACGCATATTTACTAACTGAGCATTTTTGTGCATCTAGAATAAATATCATGATGTTGCCGTTGGTCAGGATCAGCACCAGGTACTGCACCCACCCGAGTCGAGCCGGCTCATCATGTTAGATAGTTGATCATTCTGTTATTGATATAAAGGGTTCATATATGAATTCGTTGTGTGCAAGCGGTCGCAGTCGAGCGCCTCGTGTGCGTTGCTGGAGGCGGAACGCGGCCGCGCGGTGAGAGCGCATTCCTTACGGCTCCGTGCTGATTCTCTTACCTCCGGGTGATCTGTCCGCGCTCATTTGCCTAATACTATTTGCAGAATAGTCCGAAGAACCCTCATCAAAACTGTATTGCTATCAATAGTGCTGAATGTAGTGTTTCGGATCTAAAATATGAGTGATGCTTCTTCTTGCTTTACAGTGTCTTTACTCGTGACTAAATCCTAACGTATTTACGTGATGAATTCAAAATGCCAAATATTTAAAACTACTAGTGGGCACCCAGTTGTCGACATTCGACCATAGTTCATTTATTTTTTAAAGTTTGAACTTTGTTAGGGTTCTTTGTCAAAGAGTAGGTATATATACTTGTAGGTGGTAGAATCAAACCAAAGCTATAGCTGGTTTCAGCATGAATGCGTCGGCTCACCAGGGTTAATACATCCCTCTAACAGAAAACCGACGTAAAGTAACAGTGCTTGCATTGTTGCGTTTCATTCAGTGAGAGTGCCGGAGGCCCACCTCCCCTCACCTCGCGCCCCATCCTCCTCCTTTCCCTCTTACCCATTCCCCCCAACACATGCTGGCAACGCAATTCCGACTCCACTAGTGTTGCAAGTGTCCATGGATGGCGGTGATCACTTAACATCAGGTAACCCGTCTGTTCGTTTGCCTGCTGTGACATAAAAAAAAATTCTGTAATCAAAGGTTTTCATCATGGATACTCAGTTATTTGTCACTTTTTATTTTATAAATTATTTAATTATATAAACACAAAAAATCTGTTCAAATGAAAATTAATTATTTTTATTTATTATTTATAATTATTAAATTTGAACCAAAAACAGGCGAAAGAAATTTGTCGCAACTCATGACACAATTTTCAACTAATTTTACACGATACCATGAGTGGGTGGTATTTCTGGGTGATATTGAATTAAATGTATTCTATTCATTATAAGAAATAGTGATATACCCAGTATCATCTTTTGGAAAAGTAATGGATATACAATAGAATCAAATGATGAATCCAAAACAAAGATATTTTTAATACCATTAACTTGTGAAAATCGTTTTTGTTCGAAATTCATCATCAACGGTACTACATAAATATAATTGCTACATGAGGTTGAACTGCATCATTGTTACCGTAAAGAACTAAGTCGTGGATTACTTAGAAAAAAAAAATCTTTTTTTGATCTTACAAAGTATTTTTCGGCTCATTTTTGATTCAATATTCATTTGAAGTGAGTTCACCATAAAAATAATAAACGTTATAATATGGACTTTGACTTTGGTAATATTGACTGCGTTCCACTAGAAGCTCACAACGCTCACGCTCACGACCGCGAGTTTTCCCGTTCCACTAGCTCGTGAGCGTTACGAGATAGTCCGGTGAATCTTTAAAGACCTTGCCAGCTCAATAGCGTAGTCAGTTCGAGAAAAAATAAAAAATAAAAAGCGTTACGATCGAAAGAGCTCTAGTGGAACGCATTTGTGGGCGTTTTGAGCGTTCAGATAAATAATAAAAATGGCGATCTAGAAAAAATAAAACAAAAGCTTTGAGAGGTTAAGTTACACATTGTAAGTCTTAACAGCAAATTCATATAATTATTAAATTAATTTAAGTATATTAAAGAAACAATGTATAATTCAATTTTTTTAATCTAATTATCATAAGAACATAAAAAATGACCTTATTGGTTAAATGAAAAATATTAAATTACCATGAAATGATTATAAATTAATTTCTAAATTGAATTTTAGAATTCACAACATTTTTCAAAAGAAGTAAAATTAACAAAACTTTATTAACATATTTCATTTCATATTTCATTTACGTAATTCAATACAATATGTTATTTAATATAAATATCCTATACCGTAACAAGTAATGACATTTCCACGGTCGCCATCTTTATTGAGAATCCCGCCAATTTTGTCAACGCTCACGTCGACCCACCTCCAGACATGGGGCGTCGTGAGCTTCGCGTGAGCGTATGTTATGACGTCATCAATGACGTTTTCGCCACGACCGCAACGCTCACGGTTGTCTAGTGGAACGGCGAAAAGGGCATTGTGAGCATTGTGAACTTCTACTGGAACGTGCCCATTGCTTTACTCTTATGACAATATGAAGCTAATTAATATAAAGTGAAAGCAGTCCTGTCACCTAAAAATTTTGACAATCAATAAGACCAAAGAGAATAATAGTTATTTCAGTGGTTTCATAAATGTTCTAAAGATAAATTGTTTATCAATTATGAATTTAAATATTATTGGAAAATTAACCTACAATTTGACCAGTTGATATCAAAGGGCATGTAAGGCATGCAACAACTTTCATGTTAAAAGTATTGAAAAGGTAATTGGGATGTAAGAGCGTAAAGTGACGGATCTCAAAATGTCTTTTCCATTACATGTGTATGTGTTGTAAAATTCAAGCGATAGTGTGAGTGATATATATTTTAATTAATTCAATATGCTTGTAATGCGTTTTATATAGAAAAATAGCTTTCTGCACGTCTCTTTCATATAAACTTTTACTATGCCAAATTTCACATTCGTCCGTTCGTGCAATTCGCTTAAAAAAAGGATAAAAAGTTTTGGCTTCACGTATTAATATATAAGATTTCATTGAAAAAAGATTCAGATGTGTCGGGTCGGGTAGCCATTTAGTAAAAAACAATTATAAATCAATCATTTATACTACACAAAAGTAGTTGTACTACCTAAGAGTACGATGTCAGTAACTAATGATGTGACTAAGAGTGGCTGTACCCAGGTCCCCCTCAGTACATGTTGTTCAAGGGGTAGGCATTCGGCACTGCGTGTCAACACGGCCACGAGCCATAGATTATTGTGTTTAACAGCGCAATGCGGGACTTTCGACGGATTGTATAACCGCGATAAACTGCTAACTGAATATCCATTAAATATACGTGGGACGACATGAAGAAGAGCCCGTAGAGAGAAATACATGGCTTTAAAACTATGAAAGGTAAACAATCTTGTATCCTTTGTTACATTTCGCTTCAACAAAGTTAAGGTCTGTGATGTCTGTGTGTGATCTTTCTCCTTATTATTATCGTATCCGACCAGAATGATTGCCTACTCGGTTAACAGTGCGCTATAGATTGGAGCTTTTCGATTGATGGATTATATTGTAATAGTTGCATACGAGTAATTAATTACTGAATTATAAAAGATGCCAGCAAATGTACCACATGAGTTTTATATTTAAAACAAAAACACTGTCTTGTGTAACGTATTTTGCCGTGAGCCGCTATTTGCACACCGTGTGATTGTCGAAGGCCGATCCCACTCGGAAGGCAACGGACCGCGATGCGATCACTGCTCCGATGTCTATTTGCAATGTGAGCGATGTGTACGATATGATTTCTATAAAATATATTGACAACCGAAAGAATAGTACTCGCTAAAATATTTAGTCTTATCAACAACTGTAGGTATCCCGTGAGCTGAATTATGTTGTTAGTCGATTGTGTGGAAACAGTAGAGAGGTCACGGTATTGCGTTGCTCTATTGTGTGGTTCGTTGTCACTCTGCACTCACCGAGTTTACATACTTATATTGCTCATGGATGTTTTCATTTAAAAATTATTGTACATGGTTCAGTGACTTATTATTGAAATTCATTCAATATTTGAATTTCATCCACTCTATTGGATACTATGAGTACATTGGAAGCGATACAAAGTATGAACGATGTAATTATGAACGCGTCGATAATAGTTATTATATGTACCTATAAAGAATAATAAGTACCTCTATAAAATATTTATGTCAGTACATAGAATTTATATATTTAGGTGCTATAGAATAATTCTAAAGTCGAACGCGATCGGATTCGATAAGTCATTAAATAACACGTGGGCGATGTTATTCGAGAAGCATCGAGATGTTTCGCAGTATCGTGTATCGTTAGGTTGCAATGCGTTGCGAGGGCTAGTCGACGCTCACTTGAACCGCTTCAGCCCCTCCAGACACATGGTATGTGCTGTTGCAATAGACCTTGATCATTTCTCGTCATAACTCTCGTCAAGGTAACAAACATACATCGCATTCACCGCACATTGTATTCTAAATATAGGCATTAATATAACATATTAATTTAAAAAGTTTATGTATAATGTTTCATAATTAATATAAAAACACGCAAAATTGATAATAAATTATTAAAGAATTTGATTATCGGTTATCTGTTAATAGTACTGAACAACTGATATTTGAGTTGTAATATCATTAGTACTGACAATGACATTGGGCGAACCGGTATTATTGCAATGTATTTATGAAGTAAACAAGTATTATGCAACAATTAATAAATGTGAAAGAGAGAGTATTCCATTTTGTTCTACTCCAAGTCACACTACGAAAAACAAATATTCCACTTCATTAAATAATTCGTCGTAATAATAATAAGTCATGGTAGCCTAGTGGAAGTAGTGGTGCTCTAGTGGTTTGACCGGTGGAATATTATTCTGATGTCCGCAGGTTCGAACCTCGACATGTGCCAACGAATTTTTCGGAGTTCGCGTACATGTACTAATTTAAATCGGTAACAGTATCGGCTGACGGTGCAGGAAAACATCATGAGGAAACCTGAACCTGAGAAATGTTCTTGTAGTACTACTGTATGTGGGAAAAATTTAGAACTGTAGATTTTTTCAGAGTTTGAAGTCGATAATACGTCGTGGGATGGCGTGATGATTATGCCCATACCTTCCTTCGGGAAGAGGCCTATGACCCTGCAGTGGGTCTCTTACAGTCTGATCATGATGATGATGATTAAATAATGAGCTTTCGTTTGTTAATAATTATGACTGCGAGAAATTCACATTAAACTAGTTGTTACACGCGTGCGAAAAATATATTAAATAAATGTAAAATTGTGATTAGATGTGTAAATTACAGAAATATTCTTTCAAAAATATTTTTAAATGCGACACGCGCTGTAATATGTAACGTGTACATAAGATATGTGAATACTAACAGTGTGTCGAATGGAATAGGATTTATCATCAGCCACATACTTGGAACTTTAGACAATTCTATATCGTCCCCAGTGCTCACTTATGCTATATCCGAAAGTAATGAAAATATTAAGCTATACATTATCGAACAATATGTGTTAAATCTTTTATTATATAGATATGCCCATATTGTCGATATAATTTAGTTATTATTATCTTCGGTAAATCGATCGTTTCGCTCTCTCTGTTAATATTACCTATGTAACTATTGTTGGCTACTCCGGAAGACCTTATAATCTTGAACGTTTCCTTTTACTTCTAAATATAATTCCTCGACTTTAGCAAACAAATCATTTATAAAGTTATCTGTGCCCTTAACTGTATTGAATCTCATTCTCTAACTATATTATTATGATACGATATAAATGCCGACCACAGCCTTTCTAAATTTTCTAGTCTAGCTTTAGAATAATTCACCGTCCTTTTATCTTTGCTACATTTTTTGAAATTACTGTCAGCTTTGACAATACGTTAAAAAAAGCTATGGAATAGATTCCCGTATCCACAAATCCTAGACAATTCACTATCTGCTAGTAACACCGTCTTTTGTTGTGACGTCACCGCCGAGTAACCCTCCCACGGTTTTGTCTCATCGATAGTCACTAATTTCAGCCTGCACTGTTGGTACCTTTACCGCGACGTTACCGCCGAGCACCCTAACACACGGTTCCGTATATGTTCGTTGTCTACCAACTCCACCCTGCTCCTGTCGTTGCGTGACGTCTTCACCGAGCACCCTCGCACACGAATCCGTCTTACGCCAATTATCACCAACGTCGACTTGTCTGATACCTTTTATCCCCGCGACCTTACCGACAAGTACCCTCGCACACAGTGTCCGAAGGTAGCACAGTCCAATTTTCATCTGAGCTATTTTTGTTTTGACATTGCGGCGAAATTTACCTTCATATTCTAGCTATATTTTTTCATTACCTGAAATCTCAATTAAAAAAGTTTTCTATGAATAAAATATAGCTAGATCGATTTATCGACCCCGAAACTATCTACATACCAAGTTTCACGGAAATGATCACGCCGTTTTCGGGATCCTGAATATATTTACTAATACTAATTGTGATACAATAACTGTGATTGTGGTGTTGTTATTATTCTAGGAAACATAAAATACAATGGAATGTAGTAAGTGTTCAACTCTAATTTATGATAACGAAGAAATGACATGTTGTAGTTGCAAAAAGCGATACCATTTCAATTGTGGTAGTATCAGGGAGGTAAACTTCAGGAAAATGACCTCCGCTAAAAAATCTACATGGCGGGGACCCTGTTGCAGTAAGTCGAATTTGGATAGGGAAACTATAGTGATCGAATCGACATCAACAACAGGGACAGTCTCTTTAACCGAAGTACAAAAACTTCTCCAACTGGGATTCGACAATATTTTACAACAACAAAATTCTGCACTACAAGACTTCAAAACAGATGTTATGGCGAAAATTAACGAGTCATTATCGTCATTAGACGTAAAAGTGGAGAAAGCTATGAAGCTTATTTCTAACCTAACGGATAATTACGACCTTTTAACTGCCTCGATATCTCCACTCCAAGATAGTGTTAAATACTTGTCGGATCAGCAGGATACTTTCCAAACAACAATTAATAGTTATGAGAACAGAATAAAAAACCTAGAAAAAGATAATAATATTTTAAAAGAAAAGATACAAGTTTTGGATTCTTTAAAAATTGACCTGAACAAAGTAGAACAGCGTGCTAGATTCAATAATGTAGAAATTCATGGCATTCCGGAAAAAAAATCCGAGAACCTTACAGAAATAGTAAAATCCATATCTAACTTTCTTAATGTGCAGATGACCAATGAAGATATACTTTTCGCAACGCGTATTTCACCACGTAATAAGTCTGTGACACAAACAAAATCAGTAATTGTAAAGTTTAATTCCATGACGAAGAAGGACGAACTTCTGGTCCAAGCTCGTAAAAATAAAGGATTATCTAGCATTAACATTGGAATTCATGGAGAGGAGCGACACATATATATAAATGAACATCTAACTCGGCAAAACAAGGATCTTCTGAATAAAACGAGGGCATTATGTAAAGAATTGGGGTTTCGTTATGTATGGACCCGGAATACAAAAATCTACATAAGAAGAAACGACAATTCTGCTGCCTCTCGAATTTACAACAAGGAGCAACTGAACAATCTACGGGCCGAAGAATCGAGTCAGTCTGCATCATCATGCCATCGCCGGTAGACCAGTCCATCTTCTTCAATTATTCTGGAACTGATAACTTGAACTCAAGAATACATTTTGTAATCATACTACTAGACACTCGGTCAATAATTATATCACAAACTACACTTCATTCACAACAATCATACTACATAAATAATAACATCGAACACATTACACAAAACTCATCTCACATGTTACACGTTTATTTTTCCTGTATTCGTCAATCCATTATATTGTCATTTGCGTCCGAAACCAAATCTAAGATAAGCTATTTAACAAAACAGTTATCTGTTTATAACAATGACACAAAATAAGCTTACAGTGTTTTTTCAAAACGCTCGTAGTATTCGAGGTAAAACATTAGATTTTCGGTTAGGTCTCTTAAACAACGATTATGACATCATTGGTATTTGTGAAACATGGCTGTTAGAAGGTGTAAACGATGCAGAAGTATCCGATATACGATACGATGTACATCGTCGCGACCGCGGCGTTAAGCAATCTAAAGCGATTAGCGTCACTCGGCGACAGGTCGGTGGGGGAGTTATGCTCCTAGTTCGGCGTGAATTAAACGCACAGCGTCTCTATCTACAAGAAGATGGCGATTTTAATACTTGTGAGTTTTTACATTTAAAAATTAGATCTCGTGCTATAGTGAGCGAAAATGACCTTCACATTATTTGTGTTTACTTGCCAGGATCGGGTCAGACTAGAGATCGCCTTTTGTCCTCTCTCAACTTGTACTTACATAATTGTCAAACAAACGGAATCCGTAACGATAATATTTTGCTCATAGGAGATTTTAATCTACCCAACATCACTTGGGTTTTTGATGATCACACTCGCTTAATTCATTCATTCGATAATTTAAGTGACCCTCAAAATGAATTTGTGACTCTATTGTCAGAATGGGGTCTGAGTCAGTACAATAGAATTAAAAATGATAATGAGCGGCTTTTAGATCTGGTATTTAGCAATATTCATACAGTTGTCACCAGGTCACAATCCCCAATACTTAAAGAGGATTTGCCACATCATCCTGCACTAGAAATACAATTTCCAAATATAAATATTAAGGAATTTAAATATGCTCGGCAACTTACCTATAAATTCAGACAAGCTGACTACAATAGTATAATTTCGAACTTAAACTCTTATAACTGGGAGCTTGATTTGGATGTAGTACCTATCGATGACGCAATTGAAATTTTTTATAATAGAATTAAATTAGCTATTGATAAATACGTACCCTGTTATCTAAGAAATAGTAAAAATCTACCAATATGGTATTCCCGACCTCTGATGCATATTATTAAAGAAAAAGCTAAATACCACCGAAAGTGGAAAAAATTTGGTTTATTTTCAGATTACCATACTTTTTCACTCCTAAGGACACGGTTTAAAAAAATGCAGAACTTTTGTTGGCAACAATATGTAAAGAAATGTGAGTTATCCATTCAAAATAACCCTAAGGTCTTTTGGAGTTACGTAAAAAATTTAAAAACATCCCATTCTCTCCCCGCACAAATAAATTATGGTGTGTTATCTGCAAATAATGGCGAAGAAATGTGCAATTTATTTTTGGATTTTTTCCACTCTGTTTATGCAAGTCCCACTCAATGTCCTATGAATTATTGCCCTAGTACTAACTCTTTAAGCAGTATGGGTTCACTGGTCTTAACTCCAGGATCAGTGCACAAATACATGCAATCAATTGATTGCAATAAAGGAGCAGGAACAGATAACATACCTTCGTTTTTCGTCAGACAATGTTGTGATGCCCTGGTCATTCCTCTTACTGTATTATTTAATAGATCCCTAAGTTCTGGCATTTTTCCAAGTAAGTGGAAAGAGGCATTTATAACACCAATCTACAAATCAGGATCAAGATCTAACGTAGAAAACTACCGTCCAATTTCATTGCTCTCAGTATTCAGTAAATTATTTGAGTTATTAGTACACGATCAGATATACAATTTTTTAGCAATGTCCATTCCTGTGGCTCAACATGGGTTTATGAAAAAGAGGTCAACCGTAACTAACTTGGCAATATACTCAGACTATATAACGAAAGGAATGGATAAGGGATACCAGGTGGACGCCGTGTACACTGATTATTCTAAATGTTTTGATAGAATAAATCACGATATTTTGGTACAAAAACTATTAAACGTCGGTGTACATGGTGATTTATTGAGATGGTTCGCATCTTATATCCATAATAGACATCAAGCAGTGCGAGTAGGGATATATATTTCACGCTTTGAAAGGATTCCCTCAGGGATTCCCCAGGGATCACATCTTGGGCCGCTGTTGTTTAATCTATACGTCTCTGATATATCTACTTGTTTTCAACATTCAAAATATCTAATGTACGCAGATGATACTAAAATTTTCAAAGTAATCCATGGTATTGACGACTGCTACCTAATGCAGGAGGATCTAAATCGACTCTGTGATTACTGTAAACTAAATCAATTAGATCTTAACATAAATAAATGTAACTCTATAACTTTCACACGTAAACTGCAGAAAATTAATTATACTTATACCATAAATAGTTTATCAATTCAACGTAAAAATTGTGTGAAAGACTTAGGAATAATGATGGACTCCAAATTACTTTATACTTGTCATTATGATTTCGTTCATCAAAAAGCCATCAAAATGTTAGGATTCATATTCAGAGTCACAAAACCATTTTTTAAAATTCTACCACTCAAAATTCTTTACTTTTCTTACGTTAGAAGTAGCCTAGAATATGCATCGTCGATATGGTCTCCTGCGTTTAGTACACATAATAACAGGTTGGAAAATATACAACATAAGTTTTTAAAATACCTCAATTTTAAAAGTAAAAAGGAACCCTGTGAGTATAACAACAACTTAGAGTTATATAACATCTTATCACTAAAATGCCGCCGAACTATGAACGATATGAAATTTCTTTACGATCTTGTTAATTCATATATAGATAGCCCAGAACTTTTAAGCAAATTAAATTTTAGAGTGCCCAGTACAATCACCAGAAACTCCACCTTGTTCACAATTCCTACCGTAAAGCATACCTATGCTCAAAATTCCATTATCTATAGATGTACTACAATGTACAATAAATATTTTAATGACATAGATATCTTTCACCTAAGTCGGAATCAGTTTCTTAACTCGGTTCGCACAAAATTAGAATCAAGTATTATACAGGAAAAATAAAACAAAAACATACACACACGCACGCACGCACGCACGCACGCACGCACGCACGCACGCACGCACGCACACACACACACACACACATACACACACACATACACACCCACACACACACACACACGTCCATGTGCACGCGCAAAATTAATTATTATACAATATTGTAAATAAACTTGTACACGTAATCTCTCATTATACGAAATGTAAA
>JACEII010000140.1:756767-832580 GCA_014332785.1 Antheraea mylitta
GCACATCATCTACTATAAACAGGTAACGTGTACATTATATATGTGAATACTAATAGTGAATCGAATGGGATGGGATTTATCATCAGCCACATAACTGGAACTTTAAACTGCTATATATCACCCTCAGTGCTCACTTATACTATATAAGAAAATAATGAAAATATGAAGCTAAACATTATCGAACAATATGTGTTAAATCTTTTATTATATAGATATAATGTGTCCATAGTGTCGATATAATTAAGTTATTATCATACCTTGCTATAATTTAAGTCACATATAAACGTATGCCTTTCATATTCTTGGAGTCCAGTACAGCGCAGGTCACACGCGCATATTTACAGTGAACAACTTATCTTTGATTAATTTCACACAGACGAATGTACGGATAACAGTTCATCACTACATAGTGTAAAACAAAGTCCTATTCCACGACTGTCTATATGTCTGTTCGCGATAAGATCAAAAACTACAAAACGCATCTTCATGTCGTTTTCACTAATATATAAAATTATTCTTGGGCAAGGTTTAGGTAAAGTTTGTCTTATTATCAGGGCGGGCAACGTCTGCTGAACCCGCTAGCTTAAAATAAAACAGCTAATTAGTTACTTATTTGCCCGTAAAATTCCCGTTCAAATATTACTTGTAGTCCGGTGAAGCTGTTAAGACCTTGCTAGATCAATAGCGTAGTCATTTCTAAAAAACCGTTCAAATAGGTCCAGCCGTTTCGGAGATTACCCGAAACAAATAAAAAAACAGACATATCGACAGAATTTAAAAAAATGTTGATATTTGTAGCATCACAGATATATTTATTCACCAAAAAGTATTTATTTTAATATAAAATACACTTACTTTACTTTTATAATACTTAATATACCACAAATCAGAAATTGGGAACAAAACTAACGTAGAATAAAGTTTTTGGCGGGATTTTAGTCTGTCATGTAGTGGATTTTATATTTTATTCATAATCTTGTGTTACTTGTCTCTATATTGTGTTAAATTGGTGACGTTTTATGTATTATGGTTTGTTTATTGTGCATAAGTGAAATTAATGAAAATAATACCACGGAGCATGAATTCTGTGGTCTTGAAAATGAAGAAGATAAAAATTTATGAAATATTATATAGAGGATTTGGCGCTTACACCTTTACATTAACTTGGACATAGAAGAAAACTACCTATATTGGCAACTTCAGAATTGGCAGTATGAGTTAATTCCTTCGACTATCGTATTGGACGAATATTATTACCACTAAAGTTTTTGAATAGCAACACAAAATAAACTTTAGAAATGTTTGCGATATAAACGTAACACGTATAATTAAAAATTGTAAACAAAAGTAACGTAGAAAAACTTTTTGAATAGAAACACAAAATAAACCATGGAAATATTTGCGATAGAATATTATCGCGTTACCATGGGAGCGCATATAATACTGACATTAACACGCAGCGGAAGCTCAAAAATAGCCCAATTTTGGGACATTCTTCATCAGTGCTCAGCTCCTGTTGGTTTTAACGTGATATGTAGCCTGTTGCCATCCTCGATAAATGAGTTATCTAATGCTAAAAGAAACTTTCAAATCGGACCGGTAGTTCTTGAGATTAGCGCGTTCAACCAAACAAACAAACAAACTCTTCAGCTTTATATATTAGTATAGATAATTGTTCCAATTGATTTTCTTTTGTTTTCAGGTAAGTTACCGATGCAAGTGCAAATATTGTTCCCGGAATTGGTCACACTGCATACCGTACCCTCTTACCCACACCCTCGCACACCGCTAGCTGTAAGTCACGAACACTATTTATAGTGCAACGATCAGTGTCGGATCCGGGACAGAATATATCTTAAATTATCATCTTTATTGTATGCAAATTATGCAATACTGTACATTTTGTAAACATTGTTCCCTTCGCGTCTGCCTCGTACCGCACTGGCTCGCACCGTGTCGCACCACTCGCGCCCTCCATCAAAAATTATACTGGTGTTGGGCAAAGCGCTGCCTGCGTAATTAGCATTGGATTTTCATCACCATTTTCGTAATATCGTGACCGCTGTGCCGCCCGCACGCACCGTGGGTTCTATTTTGATAAAGTAGAAGAAATAAAGTCGTATTCCGATGTGATCTTCTTAAATGGTGGAATTCATAATTTTTATTTTTAAACACACTTTGATCAATAGTTCATAACATAATACAAACACATTATTTGTAATATCGAGAAAATATATTTGCACTCGACCACAGTATAAATATGAGATGTGAACTGTGACTTGATGGATTCGATAAATAAACGCTGTCCTGCCACAGCTCTTGATAAATCATAGGTATACAAAATACTGAGAAGTTTTAGGGACTATAAAAATCGTACTTTATTAACTTGTAAGATAGTAACTTGTAAATGTAGAACTAAAGAATTATCGTAATCTATCCAATAGTATTTGCGTGTTGCGCGTACAACCGCACGCCTCTGTCGTTTTATTTATACTATACAAGATAAAAATATATACTTATATTTTACTTGAATAAGACAACGACTTCAAAATAATTACAGGATAAGAAATGCGTACTATATCACGGGTATATTGCATAAGTAGTTGATAGTTTGTTATAAGAGCAACTGAAACCAAGAGTTCACTGCTATGACTCACTGTCGTTCTATCTGTTTATCCTATCTTTCACCGAAAGCTCCGGTTCATTGGCATGGATTCGAACTTACTACACACTGACCATTGTGCTACCCCACCCCTTTACAACTATATTATACTAGAAATATGTTATGAGATGTGTATGTTTATTGATGCAGTAGTTAGTATATACCGGATGGAGAAATATCTAGTACCATGGCCGAAATGAAAAAATTTGCAGATATATTTAGTCACTAGCTGACCCGTGCAACTTCGTCTGCACCAAATTGTTTATCACTGGTTTCAATTGTATTTTTAAACGCGAAAAAAAAAATCTGATATCCCATTGGAGCCACAACTACCGTTTCCAATCGTGAATCCAAACTATCCACGGACTCACTCAAACATATACCCAGATTATATGTGACTTTTTTTTAAATAAGCCTAGAACCCGTTCTTAGCATCATCTACCAGGTTCAATTAAGGTAAAAACTAACCTACATAAATCTAAATAAACATCTCTACGACTTACTTTATCATAACTATATTAAAACCTTTTTATACTAGGGATGTGAGTTTAATGAAAAAAATCGATTAATTAGGAATAGATTTTTTTTTTAAATAATAATCGATTTGTTAAAAATCGATTTTATTGAAAATAAATAATCGATTTTTTCAAAAATCGATTTTTATAATATTTAAAAATAGACATGCTTTCCATATTCCTATAATAAACCTAAAGATTTAAAATAACAATTTATCAGATTAAGAATCACATAAAATTATACGTGTCAAAAATAACCAGTTCAAAAAAAAAAAAAAAGTGAATGTTACTTTAAACTTTCAAGAATATAGAATATAGAAACTAAATACCATAGAAATTTTCAGTACCTACTATTAAACATTATATCGTAATAAAAATGAAATGATAAACATCCTAACAAAATGACAACATTATTAATTCTAACTGTAAAATTCAAAACATTGAAGTTCTCTTTTAAATTTTCATATTAATATGATTAATATGTGACTGAGAAAATTAAAATTGAAGAATTTTTTTTTGTTGAATAATTTCAATAATAATTTATAGTTTTGTAAACTTATCGATGTCGAGTTTACTATAAGACATTTTTAGTAAACATGTTGTACTCGCATGACAGACCTTTTTAGTTTTATTGAAAGTTTTAATTTTACAGAGAGCCGTATTTGGCTGTCATAAGAACCACAACAATCATTATAAGATATAGTAACACATGTTACTTGTAAGGCAGTGAGATGTTTTCATTCTATGTTCTTTTTAAATTTTAGTTTCACTACAAAATTTTTCATTGTATCGAACAGGGCATGCATATTACTGTGGTATTATTCTTTTTCGTTATAAAATACTTTCGCCAGCCTCTTTTAGGTGTTTTGCGGCTAGAAAACATTTTAAATTTTTACAAACATATTATCTCACTATGCTCACTCTTCAATTGTAAATAATAATGAACTTATTTTGAGTTTTTTTCATACGTCGCATAGATGTTTATAAAAATCGATTAAAATGCGTAATTTATATAATCGATTTTAAAAAAATCGATTATAAATGAAAATGAACATCGACAATAAAAAATCGATTACAATAAAATAAAAATCGATTATTTTTAACATCCCTATTTTATACTCCATTGTATTGAAGAAAAATATATGAACACCGCGTCGAAGCGTCAAACATCGCGTCAAAGCGTCAACTGTCACTTGTTGTAACTATTGTCTAAGAGTTAGAAACTGTTTCGAAAACGAATTTATATATATTTCCAATATATATTTTTAAATAATCTGTGTACCACTCACGACACCTTTTGGTAATTTATCTATGTTTGTTAGTATTGTAGATTATTATACGTTGTTACACTGAATATTTGTCATTAAATTTATAACGTGTATTTGTCACACTTGATATTGACGAAATTGCCTACATAGATAAAGGCCATACCGGAAAGAATCAATCAAGCCAGTTTTATATATCTTTATATTCATCCGAACAACGTGCCGGCCTTGCGTTTATTTATGCATATCGTACCTTTATAGACAAAAATATTAATTTTTTTAAATTCTAGGATGTTTTTTTTTCATTAACTTTAAAACATTATTAAAATGGTATTATTACTGAAATTTTTGTTTTTTATTGATAATAATGTGCTTGATACTATTTTTTTGGAAATAAAAATAAAAGTTATTTCAAACCATGTTGGAATAGCAGTAATTTTATTAGAATTATATTTAGATATAAATAAGTACAAATTTCATCTTTCAGACTAAATCACTTATTTATTCAATTACTGCTATAAAAATAATATGTGTATAGAACAACTTAGATATAGCTATAGTTTAGTGCAGTACTGGCTGCACTATAACACCAGAGTAGGCATCTCTCGGCAGCGGCTCAAGCCTAGGTCCGTTCCCTAGGCGTGGAGCCCTTGAGCACGCTGCTCACGTGATACAGTGACACAAAACCTTACATCACTGCTACAACATCACACATATCACCTATACACACGTGCACGCCTGCACGCTTACACGCTGTTTTTCCTTTTGCAGCGAAATAAACGACAAAGAGTTCTACCCTTATTTTTCCCTTTTTTTTAACGTAGGGAAATCCATTATGGATACCCACCCTCCCGGAGGAGAGGGTGGGTTATGTCCGACTCTCACGGACCACGGTGTACCGACAGACCGTGTTGTTGGGGCGGCAAGGGATCGTTCTAGCTAATCAACCTTATAGAGCCGCTCCAACGGTCTGCCCGGCGGAAGATGGCCGCCGGGCTCCTTCCTATAGAGAGGCAGACTGGGTACACACCAGCTGCCTCCCCTCGTCCGCCGGACCTGTGCAATGAAGGGATGAGCCCCCCGGCTGCATCTCCTCAGGTCCGGCTATGGTGGCGGGAAGAGTTGGGCAAAGCGCCGCCTCCTCCCGCCTATCCTCCGTCGGTGGAGAGGGCCACTTAGAGGGTCTACCTCACGGGCCCTCTCCGCCGCCTCCTTTGGCGAGATGACCTCCTCGCAAAAGGAGGCCACTGCTCGCCACGCCTGTTCGCTGCCGAGCATGGCCGAAACCACGCCCGGCAGCGACAAATTCCCTCCCACCACCGCCGCCAGGGTGCGGCGCTCTCTCTCCCACGCAACACACTCGTGACAGGCGGTGGTCCGCTCTCTACGAGCGATCCGGTGCAGGTACCACCCGAAACAACCGTGTCCGGTCAGTACCTGCTCCAGCCTGAACGTCAGGAAGCCCCACTCACGGTACCTTTATTTTTCCCTATCCTATCCTATATAGTTAACGTATGTTATCGACGCATATATTTAAGATGGCGTCAGTCCTAAGTCATACGCTTACGTTTATCGTTGTTTCATTACATATTTTGCAATCTTAATATCAATAATGTTTAATAAAATGAAATTTGTTCTTTGCTATGGAAAAAAATAATTGGTGGGAAATTAATTATTTTTATTTATAAAATATATCAGCGGGCATATGATTGTTTATAAAAAAATGTGTCTGACTGTGATAAATTTATGTTTTTAAATGCGTTTAAAAGTTACTGAAAAGAATGTTCCTAAACTTATTCATAAATCAAAGTAATAATACAACGTTAACCGGCTACCAGGTGTCCTAAATTCTGTATTGATAATTTGAAGCTATTACTGGTTTCAGCATGAATGGGTTGGCTCGTTTGGGCTAATAACATCCTCTCACAGAAAACCGACGTGAAATAACATTGCTTGCATTGTAGTGAATTGTTCGGTCAATGAGAGCTCCGTAGGCCTACCTCTCTTCCCCTTATCCCTTATCCTCCCCTCCCCCATATACAGGCTAACAACGCACTTGTGACACCCCTGGTGTTGCTAGTATCTATAGACGGTGGTGGTCACTTAACATCACGTGACCCACCTGTTCGTTTACCTCCTTTGATATAAAAAATATATATTAAAGAACCAGCTATTCTAAAATTCTTGTTCTTCCAACGTTGCCGGCTCTTGTACTAAGGTGTCGCAAAAAAGTCTAGTTACGTTAACTACAAATTTTTGTTTTTCGTTATCCCGGAAAGCCCCATGCATTTATGGGACAAAAAGTATCCTGGATGTAGCCTTGTAATATCAGTTATCACTGTGTTAAATTTTGTTAAAATTGGTTCAGTACTTTCAGAGTAATACGGCTTTAGATTCTAGACATTAATCCGAAATCCTGGAGAACTCTGCGTTTTATGGGATAAAAAGTTATATTTAATGTAATCTCGTAATATTAGTTATCACTATGTCAAGTTTTGTCAAGATTGATTCAGTCGTTTCAGAGTGATGCGTGTTCATAGGGACAGACAGACAGACAAACAAAAAGACAGACAGACAGACAAAAAGATACACAGACAGACAAAAATTGTAAAAAGATTATTTTTGGCTTGTATATCGATAACATAGTCTACCCTGATTAAAATTTACAAAAAGTATTTAATGTACAGATTTCGACTTGTTACAGTTTTATTATAGTATAGATAGATGACTCGTACTTTAACAAGTTAAAGATTTGTAAGTGAGTATATCTATTAATAACAGCAAAATTGTTCTTAACGGCCTCTCACTACAAAATCAAATAAGCCAGTGACACGTAAACTGACTCTGTGGATCGGTCTCTGTCATTTGTCAAGTTAAATTACTATTAGTGTTGTTGGTGCGGGGCGGTGTGGTGCGGTGCGGCTTTTAGTTCATTTAGTTAAAGTCCACTCTTAGCCATAATTGTTTAACGTTAAAATAAGTCAAGGTGAAGTGGTTCGTAAAGAGGCGGGGGCGAGGCGGCACGTGTGGGCTTTCGGCGGCCTCGAGGCATCGGAGTCTCGTACCACACGTTTCCGCGATGACCCTACAACCGGGTTAGCCTTTTCACAATATGTTAAAATGGTGATCGTGCTCCAACGATTTAATGAGGTTTTATTATACCGTGGTCGTACTTGAGTTACAATGCCGGTGCTTCTGCATCAGATGTACCGCTAGCTTTATTGTTGCCTCGTTTGTTCTAATCGTGTTAAAAAATACGGTCACCCATGTTCAAGAAGCTTAAACAACAGCGCACCAATCGGCTTCATATAATTTGGGCCCAAGTAGTAGATAAGGCTGCACCACAAAGCTATACTTAACTTAGTACAAGCATATCACGTTAAAAAAAAAATGTATAAGATATTGTTCACCCTAATAACTATAATATTTCATACTAGCTGTACCCGCGACTTCGACTGCGTGGATTTAATGCAAAACATAGAGATTTATAAAACCATCTGTATATTAATTTTAATTTGACTCTCAGGATACGAAGTAGTAATAACGCCCTGAGCTTCAGCCACTTGTCGCACTAAAAACGAGCTTACTAATATATTAATTCCGATATAGTCCCTGAGTAACATTTTGAATTAGTAAACTTTAAATATAGTTTAAAACAAGGAAGGTACCCTTCGATTCTTTTGATATATTTGTTTCATGTTGAGGAACAGATAAAATTTAATATAAAAGAAACAAAGGGTACATTATATTTTTTAAATTCTATTTAACATTTAAAATTTTATATATTATTACAAAAAAATATATTTGATTTTTTTTTTTCTATAAAGACCATGTCAAATAAAACGAAAAAATAAGTCCGCGTAACTGTCACACGCGATTGAAGTAATACTTTTTTTAATTGTATAATTTTTATTATTATTCAATTTTTTATGATTTTTTTGCGTACTTTTCTATATTTTATTTACTTTGTAACAAAAAGTTGCTAATAATATCTCCTGTGTTATTTAAGTTCCGAATTAGTTTAATTTGTTACTTACTTAAATTGAAACCAGATGGCAGCACGGTCACGCGCCTTTATGTATATACTTATTTATGTTGTATGATTTTATTATTATTCCATTTATTATTTTTCTAAAAATGTTTGATTGATATGTTTAAAAACGACTTATTGACAAAATTGAATATATTTAAAAAATCGGATAACTCATATACCCAGTTTGTATATGAGAAATGTTTTAAAATAAGCCTAAAACCCGTTCGCAGCATCACCTACCGGGTTCAAATAAAATAAAAACTAACCTACATATATTTCCGATAAATGTCTTCCCACCATTGGAGATAAATGTTTTTTTGCCGATTTCAATTATATAATGTTTGTTGTTCACTTATTATTAATATATATTTGTCAAAATAAACATTATCTATAACACTGAGGAATAATATACCTTTCTAACATTGAAAAAAATTCAAATTCGGGTCGGAGGTACAGGGATTCCCTGAATACAAAACGCTTCATCCACTATCCTGGAGAAACTCTTGAGTTTTATGGGACAAAAAGTATCCTAGATGTAACCTTGTAATAGTAATTATCACTGTGTCAAGTTTCGTCAAAACTGGTTCAGTATTTTCAAAGTGATACGTGTTCACAGGAACAGACAGACAGACAAACAAAAATTGCAAAAAGATTATTTTGGGCTTCTATATTGATAACAAAGTTTACCCCAATTATAATAAATATATATATATATATATATATACAAATTTGTCCTTGTTACAGTTTTATTATAGTATAGGTATAGATTAAATTAAATACTGGTACTAAATGTTGGTATAAGCATTGCATTTACTTTCAAAAACAAAATTACGCCATGAGATGGTTATCTTACGGTTGTGCATTGTACATATATAGCGTGTTTATCAACATTGCTGTCTGCATTTCATAATAATATGCGAAGGTATTTAACTACGGCAACGATGACAAACCTTTCAATTCTTTTACCTAACGCTTGTGTTATTCGGTGTGCTGATTCCGAAAATAATATATACAAAGTCTATCTTACACCAATTGTCGCATATTGTACTATTACAGAAAAATGTTTTATTATACAAAATATGTATATAAAAAAAAAGATTTAATTATTCAGACGTTGGTATTTCCAAAAAATGTGCTCTTACTAGGTATAGTGGTATATGTATGAAAGGTGCGCAAATAATTATTAAATGAAATAATTCTGTTCAATGCGAATTTAGAACTGAATATTCGAAATATTCAAGTTATTCCAACCATCGGAGTTATTTCAACTGTTCGAACTAATCGAATATTTTTAAAGTAAGGACGAATTGTTGAATTTTTAGTTATAGGTATGGCTTTTTTGTGGGGCACGCGAGGGCACGCAGTGCCTTTAAAGGGGAATTCTTAAATTGACATAAGTACTGAAAATTTTAGAACAAAATCAAAATCAAAAATTCTTTATTCAGTTTAAGCCCTAATAAGGCGCTTATGAACGTCAAAAACTACCACCGGTTCGGAAAACAACCCAGCCATCGAGAAGAACCGGCAAGAAACTCGATCGGGTACTTTTTTTACATACATTTCCAATACATCATACAATAGCTTATAACGGATGCACAGGGAGAAGTCAATTCCAGAAATCACTATTGTTCACATACTAATCCACTCTATAATATCCTTTTGACACTAACACTCGTTTGACGTGGCGCTTAAATTTGCAGTCCGGCAAATCGGTAACATGTTTTGGGACTTTATTGTAAAACCTAACACTGTTACCTAAGAAACTATTACTGGTTTTACTAAGTCTGAAACATGGGACGACCAGTTTATTACAGTTTCTAGTATTTACATTATGCCGGTCTTTTGCTTAATTCAGTTTTTCAAAGTTTTTACGGACATACATTAAATTATCAAGAATGTATTGGGAGGGTAGAGTTAAAATACCAAATTCCTGGAACTTCGTTTTTAATGATTCGCTAGGTCCCATATTATATATTGCTCGAACTGCTCGTTTTGTAATAAAAATGTGGTGTTTACCTCGACAGCCGTACCCCATAGCAGAATACCATAAGACATTATGCTATGGAAGTAAGCGAAGTAGACTAACCTAGCAGTGGCAATATCTGTAAACTGGCGAATCTTCCGTATTGCGAATGCAGCAGAACTTAATCTGCTCGCCATTTTTCTAATGTGAAGGCCCCATTGTAATTTAGAATCTAATGTAGTTCCCAAGAATACAGTCTTGTCAATTAACCCTACTAAATTCCCTTCGATCAAGATTCTACTATCAACCTGTCTAACATTGGGTAAAGTAAATCTTATACATTTCGTTTTCTTCTGCATTTCGCCTGCATTTAACAATAGATTATTCAACGTAAACCAATGACAAATTTCATTTAAAGTATTATTCAGATGCCCAACCTCTGAATTTATCCTTTTCACTTTAAATATTAGAGAGGTATCGTCCGCAAAAAGCACCATGTCAGCAGAGTTGTTAACCACTAGCGGTAGATCGTTTATATATATTAAAAATAAGAACAGCCCTAGAATAGACCCCTGCGGGACACTAATTCGCGCAAATGATCCTGCCGAGGTTACCCCATGTATGTTAACTTTTTGACAGCGATCTTTTAAATAAGAGACTAGAATGTCGAGAGAAGATCCACAAACACCACAGTGTTTTAATTTAAGAATAAGCGTACTATGGTCAACGCAATCAAATGCCTTAGATAATCTCAGAACACACCAATTGAATCCTGCGAATCCTCCCAGACTCCCTATATATGATTTATGAGCGTTGCACCGGCGTCAGTAGTAGATTTCGATTTTGAGAAACCAAACTGTCGACCATCTAGAAACTTTTGCACTGTAAAATATTCTACCAATTGTTTAAGCATTATCTTTTCAGAAATTTTACTTAACGACGGAAGTACAGAAATAGGTCTATAATTTCCAAGACTACTTCTGCTACCTGATTTAAACAAAGGAACCACTTTTAATACATACACCGTTCCTTTTAATATACATTGATAAAATATATTAGCCAAATGTGGTGAAATAGTGACAATTAAGGACTGTATTACTATTACCGACATTCCCCATATGTCTACGGTGTGTTTTAAATTTAATTGTTTAAATGTCCTTATTATTTCACCTGCACTAATAGATGAGAATTTAAATGTTGAATTTGTAGGTGCACTCATACTCTTTAAAAGAGCTGCGGCATCCTGAGCTGATGATGTTACACTCATTGTTATATGTGAAGGTACAGTATCTTACTATTATATGCCGCGCGTACCCAAATAACAAGGTGTACATGTTTGCACTTTTTAAGATACAGAAAATGATGAACTTACAACTTTCCAAAATTAGCATGCGAAAATACGTAATTGATAAAAATAGGCCTGATTATAGGAAATCATACAACAATTTTTACTATTTGAATAAATCAAATAAAAATTAAATGTTAACGGGGAAGAAACAATTATTATTTAAAATTCAAATTCAAATGCTCTTGAAAAAGAACTTTAATTTACTATGTAATTAAATAATCATTTTTTTTATAAAAACTCAAATTAATAATAAATAAATTAATAGTCATATGAAAAAACAGTAAAATTTCCTATTAATTATACATTAGCTGACTCATGCTACTTCGTCTGCACCAAATAGGTTATTACTGTTTCAGTTCTATTTTTAAACGCAAAAAATCTTAAGAATCTAATACGCGATTGCAGCAAAATCTATCGCTTCCAATTGTAAATCCAAACTATCCAGGGTCTCACTCGAACATATACCCAGTTGGTATTTGAAAAATCTTTTAAATAAGCCTAGAACCCGTTCGCAGCATCGCCTATCGGGTCCAACAAAGATAAAATTAACTTACATATATTGCTGATAAATGTCTTCCCATTCCCATGCTCCTGTGCCGCTCACCTTCGCACCCGTTCACTATTCGCGTAGAGCCATTAACAGCGACAACACAATAATTTTGCTGGATTATAATTTCGATTTCGCATTATTTTCTGGCTATCTTTATCAATTAATATACCGTAAAAACTAAACTTTATCTACATTAAATTTTCCCATTTCCCGAGCTCAGAACACCCGTAAATTATTTTTACCTTTCATTTTTGTTATATTCTCTTTCTTTTCCAATGTGCTTCATCCTACTATTATTTTTCTTTAGTTTTAAAAATTATCGACCCTGGTCTATTAATTATTCTCGAAAATTTAACTTCAAATCTGAAATTCTACAATTTCCAAGATTACTCCAGCAGCATGATTTATCAAAGTCATAGTTATTTTGCTCTGCTGGCAGAAAATTTTAGATGATTTGAGTTCATCTAAAGTTCTATGTATCCTGTGCACTATGATTACCATTTCCGTAGCAGTAACTCTACAGTACTTAAAAAGCAAACAGCAAGGCGAGTCAGCTATGAGCAGTTAATACAAAATAGCATGTCACAGGATCCGAAAAAGAAGTACTGTTTTAGTAACAATAGAAGTCTGTTATGTAAATAATTATACAAGTTTTCATAATTATTTAGAAAATAGACATTGAAGAGTTCATATGAACTCTTCAATGTTGTGGGCATACACCTGCTAAGTTTGTTTATTATAAATTTCTTTGATGCTTAAGATATTTTTTTCGAAAAAAAAAAATCACGGTATTATTTTCCTACGTATCACACTAACAAAGCTCCAGATCTTTCCACCCTTTTTTTTCATAAGCTCAATTAAACAATGTCCTTTCTTTTTACGATGACCTCGTAGTCCCATGTCTTTATTTAACACTCTTTTGATCATGATTCTGCTTAATCTCAGCTGCAGATATCAGATTTATGCACGGGATTTCGTTACATTCACGCTATGACTATAGCCGATGGTGTCCTGACTGCGAGTTCGACCGACCCTCTTACAATCTTCAAAGCTTAATTCTTCTGTTTACTATCGCTTGCTAGTGCGATAAACAAACCGTAACATTATTTTTATTTTTTGCAGAACGTTATTTATAAGATTTTTTTTCTTTTCGCACTTAATCACAATGGTTCAACGCGGCTTTTCTTTTTGCGACCAATACATCTCGGAAAAGGAACAAAAATAGGTTTTTATGTTATTTTAAAAAGTGCTTACGTTTTATTTTCAAAATTAGTCTAAGCGTTCCAAGTGTTCTGTTTAGTGTTTAGAAATTAAAAGGAATAATTATCTCACAAAACTTAAGAACTAGACACTTGAAGCTACAATGTGCATCTTTTATTTTTACTGTACGATCTTTTTTTCTCGGTTTGACTACGCTATTGGCCTAACAAGGCCTTAACAGCTTCACCGGACTACTAAGGCGAGATTCTTTATATACTTACCCATCGCTATGGTTGGGGCGACATGAGTTCTCGTTGAACTTCATCGTGTCGCCCCAAGCGGTTGGGCCAGAGTTAAAAAGGCGTCGCCAGGCCTCCTCCGTGGAAATAGATGGCTATGTGATTACTGGTCGTCTCCTCCATCCGCAGGGCCGGTGCAAAGGAAAATGGGCCCATCCGACCGACCTAACCAAACTGCCGCCTCCTCCTATTGATTCGCTGTTAGCGGAGATGTCCGCTTATAGGGTTCTCCTCGTGGATCCTCTCCGCCGTCTCCTTCTGCGAGATGACTTCCCCGGAGAAGGAGGCCACCACATTCCATACAGACCCGCTGCCGAGCATGGCTTTCACCACACTCGGCAGCGAGAGATCCTCTCCTACCGCCGCAGCCAGAGTGCGACGCTGCTAAGCTACATATTCATACATATATGAGCAATTGAAATTTATATGTGTATCAAGCATACATACCGCAATAACTATTATACGTATTTCATGTCGAGTAATTTTTCCTGAATTCAGTTTGATAAGGAAAAAAAAATAAAACCCTTCCACTTTCATGTGTAAGCATGTATGCGTGGACGTGTGTGGAGGTGATATCTGTATTGTTGCTGAAGTGATGTAAGAGTTCGTGTCACCGTATTCGCGAGTGCAGCGTACTCAAGGGCTCAACGCCAAGGAAACGGATATAGGCTTGAGCCGCTTCCGAGGAGACCCTAGTCTAGTGTGCGGGAGCGAAATTTACGCCACGTCCATGGCGGTGTAATCTGTGGTTACGCGGATGTGGTTGTAAACACGCTCTGTTTGGAGAGGCAGGCTGGTACTGATCGTTCGCTACCGTTATTTCATCGGGAGGATCGGTAAAAATATGTCTCGGACGTTTTTTATTGCGCGCAGCGTTAGGTAGCGTTCGTAATTTGCGACGAATACCACTAACGGACTAGGGGATGACTCGCGGCTTTTTCAAATTGGTAAGTGATTTTATATACGCCTAGATAGTCGGTATCTCCAGGTCTCTATGGAGATCGACTCTCTGGACATACCATGGGACACTGGTAACTTTACGTAAAACGCGATTTTGGAGAACCCTTAATTTATGTTGATAATCACCCAAAAAATTGGATTTTTCTTTGTATCCCTTAATTTTTGTGACTAGTGTATCTTGTAATTATTAGAATAAAATGCAAAGGACGCTTATGAATTCAGTTTATGAACTGAAATGAATAAAAATGATTTCCTTCATTATTGACATACTGGGTGTGTATTGCGACTAGCCGTGGTCGAGCGGCGCAGTGCATACTTTGCGCGTTCTGTGAAGAGAACAAAGCGTGCCGTCGCGCCGCGCCTCTCTGCACTGCACGCGCTGTGCCGCTACGCACCGTGGCACTCTGCCAATTACCAAATCGCACACTGTGTCATCTGGCTTCTAAAAATATTCAGCCTGAATTAATTTCGTACCTAGTTTGCATTATTTCCTGTGCTAATGCGCGCCTCTGTAATTGATTTTTTTACATGATTTTTTTTCAAATTTATGGTAATATGTATACAAGCGGTGTGAAGCTACGTTAAAGGTTCTATCGTCTTCGCATTACGTAGAGTGTTCACATTCTTGAACACATTCGTGCATTATACAAATATTTATACACCTGTGAGGTGCTAGCAACGAATAAGCAGTTCTGATTCACACACTCAGATAGCATGCAATATTACATATTAACATATTTATTTTTGAATTCTCTATCGTTTCCTTCTTGTGCTTATCATTTGGCGTACAAAATTATGTGAATATGTACGCGCTCGAATACCTGCTTAAAAGTGACAGCTCGAAAAAAACGAACATCAACAAACATCTCCATACTCATTTATGAATATATCCTACTTACACTTTTAGGTTCGCATATATACATATATACGACCTTGAACACATAACAAAGAGAAGTTGGTTGATTTGTGTGTCTTGTGACCTCATAGTATCTGCGTTTCATTGTTTACGGACACAAGAGTCCATGTATATTTAATGGCAGTGTGTTAATCATTCGGTCAATGGTCACCTTGCCTTCGTATTCGTAGGTATCGCGTGGCTCGTGATTCGTTCTCTCGTTAGGCGTAGGCGCTGAGCCGCACTTGGCTCGGTAAACGAGTGCGACCGAGACGCACTGTCGATTTGTCTCAGTCTCGCGAAAGGCGCGCGCGCGCCTCCGCTTAATCAGTTAGTCGAGGTCGGGATGTGCCACGCGGTGGTACTCGGAGTGCTGTTCTCGCTGCCTTCGTACCTCTACTCGGCCGTCCCCTTCAGGTGAGCGCCGACCGCTACTCACTACTGACACGCGCGCACATACATACCGTGTACTATATAGATTACAAGAACCGGCCACTACAGCTGGGTGCGACCGCCATAAGTTCTCCTACTTTGTGGGTGTTTATATAAACACTATTCAAAACAGCGCGGTTCGATCTACATGCGCCTACATAACATACACATTACCCTTGGACCTCAGATATATTTCTTTTTGTTGCGGCACTCTTGTAAAAGTTAAAACATGTCGCGTCAGTATTTCGAACATCAGCATTAGTTTCAATACTTAAGAATACAAGATAGAACAGTTTACATCTAATACTAGGTTCTCTTTAATACCATTAATAAAACTATTTGGATAAACTTTTTGTTTTTTCTTTATAACAAATTTATCTCATTCTACTATAAAATTACTGAACTCAGTACGTTTGCTGCTGTTCTTTTTTGTTATGTAAGTACACGTTCAAAATTCAAACGAATAGATCCCAGTTGAAGTATCGAATAAGTTTTCTCAGAGTAGCCTTCTCTATATTATTGTTTTTAAACACTGTTCCATACATAACTATCACTGACTCCTATCAAAATTTTATCTCTGTTGATTAGTTCGTTGTATGTTTCGTTCTCACGTAAATTGTTCATAATCCATCTTCAGATGTCATCTGAGTTAACGTTGGATAAATATCTTATTACATTTTCTTTATTTCTCTAAAAATATATAAGACTATTAAGTCTTGCGGCATCTTATTACTACCCAAAGAAAGCCTTGGATGTCATAATGTCTGCTATTTCTTCACACTTCTTGCTTTGTCCAACAAATTCCTTTGAACACTACTAAAATACGGCTCGATTATTTTTTCAAACATTACGTATTATCGGTGCATATACGTATGTAGTAGACGTAATGTAGAATATTTGTTCCAAATAATGTAGATTACCTTTACAGTTCCTAATTTGATAGGACTTACATGTTTCGCATTCTCTTTTCTTGTCTGTGTCTTTAGTATCGGTAAATTTTGCTTGTATGCATCGGGACAATTGGAATCCAAAGTGGAATGAGATATACGTGGGGTTTATATATATATATATATATATATATATATATATATATATATCTACATCTCATATTTACACATTCAATAGTAGTAGAATCTAGTGATCGTGTGCGCAATTTACTGACAAACCAATAACACTCTGAATACAAACTTTACCGAAACGACAACATTAAACTTTGCATCAACCAAATACGAGATGCATTTGCAGCGAATCGAAGCTATATTATTACATCATTATATATTTAGTACTCTAGAGCTAAGTGATTTCGTGTGAGTTGAAACGAATGGAACACATCTAAACTAAACTAAAACTTTGTATAAATATAATACGTCAAGTATGACACGCCTCACATATCGAACGATAGTCGCGCTATATCGGTGCGGTGCGCGGTGATGTAAGCAAACGCGCGCGTTGCCTCCGTTATCGCGACCCTTCCGTATCTTACTGCGCGCTCTGCTCACGCTGTTCACGTGTTATGCTTACTGCGGATCGCGTGGGTAACACATGCCTCACCATTCACGAGCCTGCTGTGCTCTACGGAGCATACCTGGCGGATTAGTTACACCTTTCACTTCTAACTTCTATACATTTAGATCAGAGAATCACAGTATGATGCGTAGTGTGGTGGTGTTACAGGAAGGCGAGGCGCAAGGAGCGCGAGGGCGAGCCCACCGGGGACCCGAAGCTGTACCTGCAGGAAGCGTTGCTGGAGCGCAAGCTGCCCGAGCTGGACATGCGTCAACTGGTGGACCTGCCGCACGGACTCGACTACAATGAGTGGCTCGCCTCGCACAGTTAGTATACATTTCCCTTAAGTATGCTACATATGAACGTATCTTGTAGTTAAATTATGTGAGGTTGCATCGCTTCGCTTTATAGTTAGTACGAAAATTAGCGGTCGGTTCGAGTAAGTTGTTTAGCACAAGGTTAACATTTTGTAAATTACTATTTTAGTGTTAGTTGCTTTAGCCCAGTTGAGCGGTTGCGTCATCGTCCCCTAAATTATGAACTGTTATCGGGGTGTCGCGTTGTCGCCTCGCCTTTCTTCCGATTTAACCCAGATTCCTTCTAAATATATAACACTTTTTATTACAGTTTAGAAGATAGAACATAATCGTAGCAGATCAATAATAGAAGAAAACTTAAGACCGACGTAAGATTATCATGAGTGTTGACTAGGTTCTCAAAATAACCAAATCAATAGTAAGGATAGTCCTAGAATAATTGCGTTCACCAACTAACAAAAGTTCATCGAAAATTGCCCTTAGCATTTTTGAAATAGATTTTATCTAAGAAAAAAAAAGTTTTATAAGAGCTTCACGACATGATCAGTCGAGCGAAATCAAAATTGCATGAGCACATTGCTCAAATGTTGATACTTGAGTTGATAACATGGTATTTAATTCCTCTAATTCACCATATGTTGATGGCCACATAAATTAACTAATATTCGAGGAGTTATCTACACTTTTGTTCCAGGTTGAAGCGTGTTTAAATTTGTGACCGTTAACCGTTTTAACTGATGACCCGATTGACTCTCTACCTCTGAAACCAGGTTCTTTTTACTTAGTGAAACCATTTTAAATTCAAGTAATGGAAACCATTGCGATTATAAGACTATAGGATTAGAACGATTTAAACTTGTTCATAATAGAAATCTAAGACATTACGATTGTTAACACACATACAATAGTAATATGGAATTATAGGATAATATCATAATCACTAGCACTCATCAGATTAATAGGGCAAATCAAGAACAACGGGTAAACACCACAGATTCCTAGTTTATTAAATTCGATTCGAATTTCCATAGGTGGCAGCAACGGCGTAGGTGTGTGCGCGAGTGTAGCTGTTAAAAGGAATAGGATAGGAAGCCGTTGAGGGGTATCAAAATGGCCCAAAATGTGCGATCATCCAATTACATTGGCGCATTTGTGTAATTCTTGCGTTCATGTTTCTCTGTACACATATCTATTTAATAACAATATTAATAATGTAATAATGATCGTATCGTAATAATGGTACCCTAATAAAGAGCATAGCGAAATAACATATACTGAGATGTAAAGAATGGATTAGCGCTACAAGTAGAGGCTGAGTGAGTAGTGATGGTCGTTGTCGGGATTGCAGCTCTGGCGCTCTTCGAGCACGTGAACCTGTTGTACGGCACCGTGTCGGAGTTCTGCTCTGGCGCGAGCTGCCCCGAGATGACGGGTCCCGCGGGACGCACCTACGCCTGGTACGACGAGCGCGGAAAGAAGTCCCGCGTTGCGGCGCCGCAGTACGTCGACTATGTTATGACCTTCACACAGAAGACTATCAATGACGAAGCTATATTCCCCACTAAGTATGGTAAGATAAACCTACTGTCGCTACTGTGTCACTCTATTTGCTATCAATATACACATGGCGCATCAATTGCTTACTTGCTACTCCAACCAGTTTCATCATCAACGTTTCTCCTTTCCAATGTTCTCCTAGTTAATAGTCCTAGTTTCATAATTAAAAATAAATTACTTTTAAGAGTTCTTACTTATTGTAAAAAAGCGACTTCTATTTCTATTGGTGTGCCATCGTGTGCTTAAATTCAGTAAAATCTCGTTTGCGGGATATCCGTTCCATAATTATGTCGCGAATGCGGCAACAGTGAACACTATGAAGATATACTTAGTTTTACCATAAATACTGAAACAAAGAAAAAAATATTTTCTATTGCAAATAACATTTATTACTTTTACAGTGTATTAGTTTTAAACATAAATATTAAACAATTTAAAATATAAAAAGCTTATTCGAAATGGTCTCCATTAGCTGCAATACAGTCCTTTAAACGGTGAGGCCAGTTATCAATAGCACTTTTTCCATGAGCAAAATTCTCCACTGCCAATCGTACAGATTGGCTTCACTACCTTCTCAAGAATGGTATCTTGACACACTTGTGCCGAAGTTTTGGTACCTTTCTCACAAAAGTATGGCTCAGTCACTCCTTCATAGCTAATACCCCACCAAACCATCTCTGAACTCGGATAGTGCCCATGTTGCACTCTGTCGACTGATTGGGAAGCTTCCTTAGGGCTTTGAGCATAAATACCGTCATTTTGTTTGTTAAAATGTTGCTCAGTTGTAAAAATTTTCTCATCTGTAAACAAAATTTTTCTGTGACTTTCCTTCGCCTATCGCTTCAATAGTTGTTTCTCGATTCCTTTTTAAATTATCAGTTAAGAAATGACCCGTACGTGTCTTATAGGCTGCAAGTTCTAAGTTGTCTTTTAAATACGCGACATGGTTCTAGGTGCTATCTTCATTTCCCGAGATAAAATCTGTTGCTTTCGGACAGAATTTCTTCGAATTCTTTCCCTTACTGCTTTGACCACCTTTTTCGTACGAACACTACGTGGACGGCCAGATCTTTTTCTGTCACAAACAGGAGGTCTCATTATACCTATTAATAGTCCGGTACACAAACATTTTACTAATACCAAGCGTATGAAGAGTTTTAAATATTGCATTTGGCTCCCTATCTACTTTGTGTAATGCAATCACAGGGATTCGGTTCTCTTTATCTTCCCACTCCATTTTAATATCGCAAAAATATTGTACAGTGTATTGGCGCCAAAATGAGAAAACTCAAAGAATAATCATATAAAAATAACAGATTCCAAATTCAAATGTAATATTTTGTTTATTTTTAATTGTAACAGTATTTATGGCCAGACTAAGTATAAGAGATGCGATCCAAGCGTAAAATAAATTACGAAGGTCAGAGCCGGAGGATCCAAAAAAACCAATTCACTTTAATTAATTTATTAAAACAATAAAATTACAATGAAAACTAATACTAGAGAGCTTCCGAAGTTAGGAGAGCCCTCGCCTAAAACTAAATTATTAGCTAGTGAAAGCCACCGATATTAGGTTAAAAATCTTGTCTTGTTGTTTTGTTCACGTATTTATATGTGGCCAGTCTGGGAACGGAGGAGTCGGACCACCGAACGTTTCCACTAATTTCGTGCATCAGTTGTACTGTGGAAAACGCTGACTCGCTGCTTCGAACACCTGCCACAACTTGGGTCTGGGAACTCGGCATGCTTAGTCATCGACTATGGTGTGTAGCGATGGCGTAACAAATATATAATCAATTTATTGACAAAAATATTATTATTTTAATTTAGATAGAGTGAAAGTTTCAAGAAGTTTTTCATTGTTTTATATTTCTTGATATATCATTTAAATTCGCTTGCACAGGTTCAAGGTAAAAAGTAAAGTCCAATTCTCAGAAGTTACGATTTCAAAAACAAAACAGATTCGGAATCAGTTTAATCACATATGCTAGAATTGTTTATAAAAACCCATGCATGTTTATTTCAAAGGCCATTACGACACGCGGTATTTTTGTGACTTTTGTCAACGAAACTTCTCGACTGCTCTTCACCATAGGCTTAGACACTGTAGGGTATTCTTCGTGGGCAAGGTGGCACTGAGGGCGATCTGGGCGTACCGGACGGTGTCCTCGGCGGCGGCCTTTACGCTCGCCGGCTCTCTTGGAAGCTGGAAGCAGGAGTTCCGGTCGCCGTGTACCAGTTCACGGCGGCGAGGAAACATAATGGGGAGCCCCTGGCTCCCAGGGAGATAGAGGGGAAAAGAAGGGTACTGAGGAAGGGGATAATAGAAAGGTGGATGCAGGACCTGGCGGACTCGCGCTTCGGGACGTACACCGTGGACGCCGTTCACCAGGTCCTGCGGGAATGAATTGAGAGGAGATGGGCCTCCCTAACGTTCAGGCTGGTGCAGGTACTCACTGGACACAGTTGTTTCGGGTGGTACCTGCACCGGATCGGTCGCAAGGAGCCGACCGTCGCCTGTCACGAGTGCGGCGCTGAGGAGGATACCGCGCAGCACACTCTCTCTGAGTGTGTTGCGTGGGAGGTGGAGTGTCGCACTCTAGCGCCGGTGGTAGGGGGAGATTTGTCGCTGCCGAGCATGGTTTCGTCCATGCTGGGCAGCGAGCAGGCGTGGCTAGTATTAGCCTCCTTTTGCAAGGAAGTCATCTCGCAAAAGTAGGCGGCGGAGACAGCCCGCGAGGCGGACCCCCTCAGTGGCCGTCTCCGCCAGCGGAAGACAGGCGGGAGGAGGCGGCGCTTTGCCCAACTCCTCCCTTAACCTGAGGAGATGCAGCCGGGAGGCTCATCGCTTTGTTGCACAGGTCCGACGGACGAGGGGAGGCAGCTGGTGTGTACCCAGTCTGCCTGTCTATAGGTAGGAGCCCGGCGGCCACCTTCCGTCCGGCGGACCGTTGGGGTGGCTCTGTAAGGTTGTTTAGCATGAGCGATCCCATGCCGCCCCAACAATACGGTCTGTCGGTACACCGTGGGGTTTTAGTCCGTGCGAGTCGGTCATATACATTGACATTGACTGCTATTGACACATTCTAAAGACTTGTGTCATGTTCGAGATCAAATAGTTCTAATCAACTTGTGTAACAGTACCAATAGATGTCGTTGTGAGTCGATTTCATTGTAGTGTCAAAATGGCAGCTAAAATAGGATAATTACAATATGATTATTGTATATTATGTCAATATCAAAATAACCCGTTTTGAAATACTATTGACTGGAAGTATTGGCCATTAATATCAATACTGATTACTAATGTCTGAATGCCTTGAAAGTCGGACAACCACTAAAAATGAAGCATCTTACCCCCAGGAGTAGAGATGTCGGCACGCCGCTCACGCGATACATTGACAATGCATTAAATAAAGCCGAATAATGGGCGCACACCATGGCTTCTATATTGGTAAATGTCTTCAGAGAGCCTTATAAACGTACAAGGTTAATTATGGATGAGGCTCTCGTGAATCATTTCAACGTCATCCTGACCACTGGGCAGCTGACAGAAGTAGGCCAAATTCTCCTCATTGGAGACTTCAACCACAATTGGTTGAAAGGTAAGGGTACTATAGGGTATTCCCTCTATTGATCGAGACAACCAGTTCTAGATGACTTACTGGAGACTGACGGCTGTCGCTGATATAGACTAGCAGTTTGTCTCCACGTACAGGAACCAAATGGATCCTGTAACTCACCTTTCCTAGGCCCAGCTACGGTAGCAGAAAGAGGTGCGCGAACGGCGAGACGACCTCGCAGTAGGAGGCCACAATATTCCACACATCCTTGCTGTCGATCACCACTTCGACAGCGAGATATCCTGTACTGCCACCTCAGCTAGAGTGCGGGGATGCTCCAGTCACGCAGTACACTCAAACAGTGTGTGTGGCGTGGTGTCCGGTTCAACGCCGCACACATGACATGTGGCGATTGGCTCCCTGCGTGCTATGTGGTGCAAGCACTCGTGCCCGATCAGCACCTGCATCAGACGAAACGTCAGCGAATCTCACTTCCGTCCACTCAGGATCGGTGGGACTGCTTCGATCGTGTATCGACCGTCACGCGCATCCGCCATCCTGCCTCCACCTCTTTATTTTCTCTCTCCTCTTCTCTTCTTCTTTCCTCTATTTCGCTGAGAGCCGGAGGCACCCCCATCCGTATAATTATATATGACGGCAAACATTTCCGCCTCTAGCTCCCAGAGAAGTGAGCCAGCCAGCGCCATGGCCGCCGCCGATGACACCGTTCGGTAATCTCGTATCACCCTTAACGTCACGGAGCGCTGCATAGCTGGCAGTGCACGAATATTGTGGCGTTGAGGGCGTCCGCCCATAACGGTGCCTCGTAGGTGGCTATGGACTGCACGACATCTATATAGAGGCGGCGGCAATAATATTAGTGGAAACTAAATTGTCTAGAAGAATCTCTCGACAGGTACCACTCCTTACCAAGCAACACCGAGAGAAGCGATTATTATTCGCTAAAAAATATGTTGGTTGGACGGTACGAGAATGGAAAAAAGTGTTATTTTCAGATGAAACAAAAATAAATATGGTAAATTCCAATAGAAAGCGCTATATTAGACGTCCTGATTTAAATGTTTGTCCGTAATGTACTACTGAAACTGCACTTGTGTAGTGGGATTTATATTGTTTTTCTAATAAATGCTGAATCGTTGTACATGTTTTTGTCCTATTTATTGTTTAATTTCAGAACAAAGACGATTGCGGTGAAGTATCTTACATACGTCAAGGAACGTTGATAGTGTTTCTAATCATACGACCACCTCTGTATATAGATTTTTTATGATAGGAACCTTCTCGGGCATTCCTAGACCATCTTACTAAATTATTATCTCAATCCGGTCAGTGGTTTCGGAATGCATACAGGAGAAACATACAAATTTTGATTTTTAGTTGTAGAAATTTGTATATAAGTAATAATAATAAAAGAACTTGTGTATCCTTATTATTGCTCCGACAGATATGTTTTTAATATATATTTTTAGATATTAAGTAGTTAGTAATGATAATAATGCACAAGAGCTTATTTCTGTTTGTGTAGGTAGGGTGTGAGAGACGAGACTATAGGAGTGGTAATGTGTTGCAGCGAACGAGTTCCCGGCGCAGTTCGAGAGCGTCGTGCGGCGCGTAGTGCGTCTGCTGTTCCACGTCGTCGCGCACATGTACGCCGCGCACTTCCGCGAGCTCGCGCTGCTCCGTCTCCACGCGCACCTCCACCTCACGTTCGCGCACCTCACCGCGCTCGACCGCCGCTACGCGCTCCTCGACCACAAGGAGACCGAGGTGCTGCGCGACCTCGAGCTCGCGCTGCGCCTCACCGAGACCGCCGCGACCGCCCCCGCGACCGCCGCGACCGCCGCGACCGCCGCGACCACCGCGACCACCCCCGCGACCACACCCGCGACCGCGCCCGACCCGTCGTCGCCGCGGAGGCGGTCGCCGGTCGTGACGCAGCCGCTCGCGACCGCGTGACGTAGCGAGCGCCGCGCTCCCCGCTCCCCCGCGCCGCGCTCGCCGCCCGCGAGTTGATCAATTGTTAATTCTATTGTAAATATTTCGATCTGTTAAGTAGTTTTAGGTGATTACAATTAGTTTTAATTATAATTTGTGATTGCTTTGGTTGTAAATAAAAGTGATATTTGTTTAACTAATAAACTGAAAGCTTTATGAACATGGACGTGTTTCACTGAGTGCATCGCATCGCCCCGCCGTCGCCTTCCGACACTCTTCCACAGCAAAATAATAATTTCGAGTTCCTTCCTTTTGCACACGTTTAAACTTGTAAATTTTATATTTATAGTGATAAATATTTCGATTCTGACAACGGTTTTTAACAAACTGTTTAAAACAGCATAACATTTGTATACATACAGTAGTGTTTGTATAATTAGAAAATCTATGCAACAGTCCTTGACATTATGGAAGATACTTCACCGGAATCATTTTTATTTTGAAATTAAACAATAAATAGGACAAGATATGTTCAACGATTTGGGCAGTTCGAGCAATTTACAATATGAGATCTCGCGAATCCTTAAAGACTAAGTTCAAGGAATTCGGTACCTTAACTCTGCCCTCCTAATACATCTATATATATAAAAGAAAGTCGTGTTAGTTACACTATTTATAACTCAAGAACGGCTGTACCGATATGGCTGAAAATTAGTGGGTAGGTAGCTTAGAGCCAGAAGACGGACATAGGAAACTGTTTATCCCGTTCGACAGCATTCCCGTGTGACTTGACATAAAACGTCAGTCACTATAAAATGTGGTATAACAAAAAATAATCAGACTTGGAATAACAAAACGCAAATGACAGCTATGTAATGGACGTATGGATGACAATTTGATTTTTGTAAGAAATCAATATTAAAAGTATTTCTATTAAATAAATAACAATCATAATGTTAATAATGAAGCTATTGCCTAATTACGGTCGGCCAGATATCTTTATTACTTTTACGTGTAAACCAAAATGGATAAAAATTATTCAATTGCTGCTTCCCGGACAAACATCAAGTGATAGACACGACATCACAGCACGTATATTCAGGCAAAAATTTGGTCCCTGATGAACTTCATTGTTAAACAACGGGTCTTTGGAGATACTCGATGCTGGATGTATTCAATCGAATGGCAAATGCGAGGCCTGCCGCACGCACACATTCTTATTTGATTAGCGGAAAGAATTCAGCCTGACCAAATAGATGATATCATATGTACCGAGATTCTTGATCATGAAGCCGATCCAGACCTACATGATGTTGTTATTACAAATTTGATTCATGGACCGTGTGGCGCCATCAATCCCCAATCACCTTGCACGGTCGATGGAAAGTGCTCTAAACGATATCCACAGAAATTTACGGCGGAGACCGTCACTGGCAACGATGGTTATCCGCTGTATCGGTGTCGATCACCAGATGACAACGGTCGAACTGTCACAATAAAAGTGAAAAGAATGGATTTCGTTGTCGACAACAGTTGGATTGTTCCATATACGCCACTTATTTCTAAAACGTTCCATACACAATGCAACGTTGAGTACTGCAATTCAGTAAAATACATTTGCAAATATGTCAGGAAAGGCAGCGATATGGTGGTTTTTGGATTGCAATCCTCAAATACCAACGATGAAATTTCACTCTATTAAGTTGGTCGTTATGTGAACTGTAATGAAGCGAAATGGCGTATATTCGCATTCCCTATTCACAAACGTCATCTTACTGTTGTGCATTTGGCGGTGCATCTGTAGAATGGTCAACGAGTATATTTCACGGCTTCGAATGCTATGCAACGTGCTGAAACACCTCCAGCAACTATATTGACCAGTTTCTTTGCCATCTGCCAAAGCGATCCGTCTGCACGAACTTTGATTTACTCGGAGATGCCACGTTATTATACTTGGAATGCTTCATCGAAGAATTTTCAAAGACGGAAGCAAGGCGATGCGGTTCCGGGGTATCCGGATTTGCGTTCTACTGACGCTCTTGGTCGTATATATACAGTTAATCCAAAGAATGATGAATGTTTCTATTTGTGGTTGTTGCTGGTAAATGTGCGTGGGCTAACGTCATTTGAGACACTACAAACTGTTAATGGTATAATACTCCCAACATATCGTGCTGCATGCGAAGAACTGAACTTATTAGAAAATGATACCCATTGGGATACGAGTTACGACAATCGCTTGAAGCCATTAACTCTGCATCTCCAAATCAGATACGCACATTATTCGCTATCATAATTTCGACATGCTTTCCATCAAACCCATGTAACCTGTGGCACAAATACAAGAATAATATGTCAGAAGATATTTTACATCAAATTCGTGTCAGTTCCAGAAATCACGGTATTGAGATGAATGAGGAGATACATAATCATGCTTTACTCTTGATCGAAGATATGTGTTACCTCATTTGCGGTAGTTTATTAATCAGGTTAGGAATGCGAGCGCCAAATCGTGAAATGAATGACGCATTTAATCGAGAATTTGAACGGGAACGTGAATATGATCACAAGGAAATACAATTTAGTAGTTCAAACGAATGTACCCCTGTTGAATTCCCAACAGAAGGAAGTTTATTATACTTTAATGAAGGCAATCGATGATGAAAATGGTGGTTTATATTTCCTAGATGCCCCTGGTGGAACTGGTATAACATTCCTCATGTCAGTAGTCTTAACCCTTAAAAAATAATGAATGATTGAGTAAGCGAGCTATTTTAGCGGCTAAGAATACAGATGTAGAAGACCTGAACTACATAATTAAAAATAAGATCATTGGAACAATGCTTCAATCAAATCTATTAAATGCGTCACAAATGAAGATGAAGCCACCAGCTATCCAATTGAATTTTTAAACTACTTGGATGTGCCAGGCTTACCACAGCACAATTTACGCCTAAAGGTTGGCTCCGTAGTAATCATGCTTCGAAACATAAACCAACCAAAACTGTGCAACGGTACGCGTTTGGTGGTTAGAAAAGTGATAAACAATGTAATTTACGCGACGATACTGAAAGGAAAATTAAAAAATGAGGAAGTTCTCATTCCGAAGATCAACCGATATGTCGTTTGAATTTAAAAGACTTCAATTTCCGATCCGTCTTTCATTTGTCATGACCATCAACAAATCACAACGCCAATCCTTAAAAGTTTGTGGTTTGAATCTAGAACATCCATGTTTTTCCTATGGTCAATTATATGTGGCGTGTTCATGGGTTGGAAGACCATCTGCCTTGTTTGTTTTTGCGCCTGATAATAAAACAAAAAATGTAGTGTATCACAGGGTACTTAAGTGAAGAGCAACATATGTACTAAAATAGAGAAAATAATAAATGATTAATGTAGGTACTTAATTTTTTTTTGTATTTACTAATAAATAAAAAAAAAAAAAAACAAAAATCTGCTTATTTATTGCCTTTAAGGCGGAACAGAGTTCGCCGGGTCAGCTAGTTCTTGACAATTAAATGTATGTCTGAAAGAACCTTTAAGCTGGATTTCGTAAAAGGCCGGCATAATCTAAATACTAGGAACTGTGACAAACTAGTTGTCCCATGTTTTTGACTTAATAAAACGAGTAATAGTTTTTTGGGAAATAATGTAAGTTTCTATAACAAAGTTCCAAAGGATATTACCGATTTGCCGGATTGTGAATTGAAGCGCCATGTCAAGCGGGGTTTGGTTTCTAAAGGCCTCTAAAATAAAGTGGATCAGTATGTGAATGATAGTGATGTCTGGAATTGACTCATCTTTGTGCATTCATTAAAAACATTTCTGACATGTATGTAATCTATTTTATTTTATTTTTCGGAAAACAAACAGTGATTTATTACAAGTATTTAAACTAAATAGACTCTATACACCAGTTATATGTTTTCGCATATAGTATTCTAGGAAATGGCTACATCGTTTGAAAAAACCAAAATAATCAATAAGTATTACAATAAAACATTTCTAGAGGTTTTGGATTCCGATTCGTGGCGCCGTGCGGGTCGGACGCGTGCGTAGTGCTCTTCCGTTGTGGAGTTTTGTTCGAGTTTTCGTTCGATTTTTCGTTCAGTGTTCGCGACTTGTTTACGCGTTCGTGCATTCACAACGGAAGCTCGGTATTTCGGTACGCTCGCTACTTTCACGTTTCTTTGAGACGTTCAAAGGAATCAATCGTAAGGCGTTCTTTTCAGAACGCAGCAAACTGCACTTTTCGGTGCAATTATAATCGCACTTTTCAGTGCGTCCTGCGTGTTCTCCGTGTGCTGCGTGTCGCCGGTTCGCGTTCCAGGGAGTCCAGCGCTTCGTGGTTCGAGCTCCGTGCCGTCTGCAGCCGAAGAAAGAAGTGTTAGGGCCTCCCCCTAGGCACTGAATGTCCCCTGTGAGGCATTGCACTTCGCCCACAGTTTCCTTTTGGCCCGGACTCCGGAGTCCGTTAAATTCAAAAAGGCGCGCCCCCCTGCCCCTCTGGCAGGGAGGTTTTACATGTCTTCCCCCGCCCCGCACCCCTCCTCAGACCCCGTTATGGCCCACCTCACTTCCGAACAGCGCGATTCCGCGCGGTTTCGGAAGTTTATTTCCAAATTTTGTCCCGACGTCATCACAAAGTATGACCGTTTTTGTAGTCAGATGGAAGACTACTTCAGGGGCGGTCCAGTGCCCACGCTTGTTGCTGCCACGGAAGAAAACCTCGAGGGGAATTCTTTCGCGGCGCTCATGAAGGAGGACCTTTAGTCCTCCGGGAGTACCCTCCCTGCCCCGACCTCTTATCATTCCTCGGATGAGGAAGGCTCCGACATGGAGCAAGACCCTCCTGCCGGGAACGACGGCTTCACCGTCGTCTCCCGCAAGCCCAAACCGCGCAAGAAGCGCGCCAACTCGGCCTCAGACTCCGAGGGCCCTCTGCCCTCGAAAATCTCGAACGTCCGTGGCACGAAAATGCCAAAGACGTCACCCACGCCCTCCGTTCCGGCTCCCTCGAAAGCTGCGAGTCCCGCAGCTTCGAGCAAGAAGCCCCGTCCCCCTTCACCCGTCACGATCCAGGACAAGGCGTCCTGGCTCGACATCTCCGACCTCCTGAAGGAGGCCGAGATCCCGATAGCCTCTGCCACGAGTACCCGAACGGGTATTCAGGTAAAGGTGAACTCCTCCGATGCCCATCGCGATCTTACGCGCCTTCTGCGCGCTAAGAAAATCGCGTACTTCACATATGCGCTCGAAGAAGAGCGCATGTTACGCGTAGTAATACGCAGAGTCCCAACCCAGATTCTCGTGGATGATATCCACGAAGACCTCAGGGAACAGAAGTTCCCGGTCCGAGAAGTCCACCGTATGCGATCTGCGCGTAATCGCACGCCCTACGACATGGTGCTCGTTATTCTCGAGCGCAATGTCGAGGGCAAGAAAATCTTTAACCTCTCGACCCTCTGCGGCCTCTCCGGCGTCACCGTTGAGCCGCCGCGTAAGACGTCCGTACCCTCGCAGTGTCACAACTGCCAGGAATACGGACACTCCGCACTTAATTGCTACCTGAAGCCCAGGTGCGTTAAGTGCCTAGGCGAGCACTCCACTTCGAAATGCTCGCGCACTAAAAACTCGCTCGATCCTCCGAGTTGCGTCTTGTGCCGCGGCGTGGGACACACCGCGAATTATCGCGGTTGTCCCCGCGCCCCGCGCTCAAGACAGCCCCGATACGCGAGGCAGGTTTCGCCCTAGGGTGCGCCTATAGATGTTTCACATCAAAAATCACATATAATCTGGGTATATGTTTGAGTGAGACCGGGGATAGTTTGGTTCACAATTGGAAACGGTAGTTGTGGCTGCAGTCGGGTATCAGTTTTATTCAATTTTATCGCTTTTAAAAATACAATTGAAACCAGTGATAACCAATTTGGTGCAGACGAAGTTGTACGGGTCAGCTAGTATTTTATAAATGTGTAACCAATTGTATATTTAATACTTAATACTGTCGATTTAAGCCTTATTATTGTATGAAAATTAAATTATTATTCTCTTCTGTTCAAAGTATACGTTATTATAGCATGTAATGCAGATTTTTATCTAGGTTAAATATTTTTACTTTATATATATGCAGATTCATATATATACAGATATGATTTTTTTTTAACATTCGTATTTTGTAATTTGCATTTATATTTGACTTTGTATTATTTTTCTGTTTTCTGTGTGTGTGTGATGTGTATCATATAAGTCATTTTATCGTTGAATTTCCTTTAATATTATTGCATTGTATAACTTGAAAGTAGTTCGTCACTTAAAGTTATATTCGCTACGTAAGTAATAATACGAGACGAGCACACGCGGTGGCTCGGCTGACGATCACGTTACATACACAGCGCAGTCAGCACAATAACTGTATCGATAATGTTGTAACACTTTAGCATAAGTATTAAACATATTTTTTTATTTCTTTTTTAAAAATGTACTACATTTTTATTGTATATTTTTTTTTAAAAGGGGATGGTTTATGTAGCGATACAGTATAGCGCGTGCATAGCAATTTGTCTACGTAGACAAATTGCGAGGCACACGCCCGACGCTGCCTGCCTCAGTCCCTCCGCCAGGAGTAATATTATTCTGTGCTCAGTCCCCTCCGACCGATCGTAGAATACGTGCTCATAAATTGATGTAATAGTTGTGGTTAGTAAATCATATAAATCTATACTAATATTATAAAGCTGAAAAGTTTGTTTGGTTGTTTGGTTGAACGCGCTAATCTCAAAAACTACCACCGGTCCGATTTGAAACTTTCTTTTAGTGTTAGGTAGCTCATTTATCGAGGATGGCTATAGGCTACATATCATCACGTTAAAACCAATAGGAGCGGAGCACTAATGAAGAATGTCTCAAAATCGGGCTATTTTTAGAGCATCTGCTGCGTGTCAGTGTCAGTATTATATGCGTTGCCATGGTAACATGATAACATTCTATCGGAAATATTATTAGGGTTTATTTTGTGTTCCTGTTCAAAAGTTTTTCTACGTTATTTTTAATTCCAATTATTGATTATATGTAGTACGTTGCTATCGCAAACATTTTTAAAGTCTATTTTGTGCTCCTATTCTAAAAGGTTAGTAGTAATAATATTCGTCCATCAAGACAGGCGAAGGAATTAATCCATACTGCCGATTCTGAAGTTGTCGATATAGGTAGTTCTTATGTATTCTCTACTCAGTTTTCTTCTATGTCTAAGTTAATGTAAATATTATATATAGTATATTTCGTAAATTTTTATCTTCTTAATTTTCAAAACTACAGAATTCATGCTCCGTGGTATTATGTTTCATTCATTTCACTTATGCACAATAAATAAACCATATTACATAAAACGCCACCAATTTAACACAATATAGAGTCAAATAACACAAGATTATGAATAAAATATAAAATCCCTTACATGACAGACTGAAATCCCGCCAAAAACTCCTCAAAAATTTATTCTGTTAGTTTTGTTCCCAATTTTTGGTTTGTGATATATTACGTATTATAAGTATAAAGTGTGTGTATATAATATTAAAATAAATACTTTTTGATGAATACATATATCTGCGGTGCTGCCTGTTACATATGTCTGTTTGTTTATTTGTTCCGTGTAATCCGGGTAATCTCCGAAACGACTGGAACTATTTGAACGGTATTTTTTTCTTAGAAATATCTACGCTATTGACCTAGCAAGGTCAATATTATACTATTGTAATATCTTATGTCGAACATACATATAGACACACGTGGAACAGGACTTTGTTTTACACTATGTAGTGATGAACTGTTATCCGTGCATTCGTCTGTGTGAAATTATTCAAAAATATGTTGTTCACTGTAAACATGCGCCTGTGACGTGCGCTGTACTGGACTCCAAGAATAAATATAATTGAAAGTCATATGTTTATATGTGATTTAAATTATAGCAAGGTATATTAATAACTTGATTATATCAACAATGTGGACATATTATATTTATATAATAAAAGATTTAACACATATTGTTCAGTAATGTATAACTTAATATTTTCATTACTTTCTTATATAGTGTAAGTGAGCACTGATATATAGATAGTAGTTTAAAGTTCCATTTATGTGGCTGATGATAAATCACATCCCATTCAATACATTATTAGTATTCACATATATAATGTACATGTTACCTGTTGTAGATGATGTGCGTGTTATACTTACAAATATTTTTGAAAGAGTATTTTTGTTATCTACACATCAATAACGATTTTAAATTTATTTAATATATTCAAAAAGCGCGTGCGAAGCCGCGGGTAGCAGCTAGTATATACCATATAACTAATATTGTTGTGTCGTTATTGATTCACACCTCCTCAATAAACCAGCAATTAGTAAGACAATTAAAATGGTAAATATATATATATATATATGCTCACGGATACGATTTTTACGTATACAAAATACTACATGTAAGCAAAAAAAAAGGTGCGGACCAAGAGCCTGCAGAATAAATAAATAAAAAAAACAATGTAATTACAACAAATTAGTATTGTACAATGTAGTTTCTATTTCAAAAAAACTTGCATCCTATCTAGAGATCCGTCAAGTTGTGCAATCGCCATTACCGATGTGGTGAGTCGAACTATGGAATATTTCATTCCATATAAGGATGGGTGGTGAAGCTCGCCCGTGGTGAATGCCGCGAAGCTGAACGAAATAAAGAATTAAACTTTCAAGCCTGGGCTGAAGCGAGCTGCAGAAAAGCTCCGGATCTAAAGAAAGCCTACAACAAAGCTACCAAGTCTCACAAGAAATTTTTGCATAAGGCTCGCTTTGACCATGTTAGTCACGTTGGAGCTAAACTGGCTTCCTATACATCTGGTAGTAAAACTTTTTGGTCTAACGCCAAGTCAGTCGAAGCTAACTTTATTAAGTCCTCGCTGCCACCCATGATGAAATCGGATGATTCATTAACTCATTCAGCCGCAGAGACGGCAAATATTTTTGCAAACCTGTTTGCAAATAACTCGCGTCTGGATACAAGCGACGAAATTCCACCGTTAATACCCTCGTGTGATACCACAATGCAAGACGTTGTGATTCGCACTAAGGATGTACGAAAAGTGCTTCGCATCTAGACGTGAATAAAGCTAGTGGCCCTGATGGTATTCCGTCAAGGGTACTCAAGATCTGTGCTCCTGACCTAGCTCCTATCTTGACACGCCTATTTCGTCTTTCTCTGGAATCTGGTATTGTCCCAAAATCTTGGAAATCAGCGAATATTCAACCAATACCAAAAAAGGGGAACCGTGCCGACCCTTGTAATTATCGTTCTATTGCTATAACCTCACTTTTTTGTAAAGTAATGAAACAAGTAATAAATAACTCACCTATGGGATGGATCAGCCAAATCTCAGCTAGCCCTTCTTGACTCCATTGAACGTCGTGCTCGTCGGCGTGTCGGTGATGATGCGCTCTGGGAGACAAGAATGCTCAATCTAGAGCATCGACGACAATTGGCTTGTCTCTCAGTATTTTATAGGTTACATTTTGGAGAGTGTGCACAGGAATTACACGATATAATTCCACCGTCCCCATTTCATCAGAGGACGACCAGACGCCGTGAGGGTCTCCACCCTTATGCAGTTGATATTCCTGGGATTCGTACAAAGCGATTTGCTTTCACATTTATTATACGTACGGCTAAGGTCTGGAATTCTCTCCCTGCGTCTGTCTTTCCGTCATCATACAACTTGCGAGTGTTTAAGAGTAGAGTGAATAGGCATTTGGCAGGTAAGCGCGATCCATGGTCGGCTTCATCGTCACTTGAGGTGATGATGATGATGATGATGATGAGGCTTCATCGTCAGGTGAGATTATGGCTAAGTACGTACCTGTAAAAAAAAAGAAAAAACTGTATAATGTTATAAGTATTACTTTACAATTACTAGAGTAATTAGTCGATCTGAAATAGCTTTAAAGCAAATAAGGATTTGTAAAGACGTACTTCGGTTGCTACAACTATGAATTATTTAAGATAATTGATGACAACGTATTTCATTCAATGTGTGATGTCAAAATAGTTCTTTATATATAACTAGCCTCTGCCCGCGACTTCGTTCGCGTGGAATATATACACTAACACTAAAACGCGGCAGTTCTCAAAAGAAAAAAAAAACATCCCGATTTTGAAACATTCTTCATCTGTGCTCCGCTTCTATTGTTCTTAGCATAATGATATATAGCCTATAACGATTTTCGATCAATGAGCTATTAAAGAATTATTTAAATCGGATCAGTAGTTCCTGAGATTACCCCCTACAACGTCACAACATCACAACGTCACAAACTTTACCTTTTTTTTTATATCAAAGGAGGCAAACGAACTGGTGGGTCACGTGATGTTAAGTGATCACCACCGTCCATAGACACTAGCGACATCAGGAACGTCGCAAGTGCGTTGCCAGCCTGTATATGGGAGAAGGGGGAGGGGAAGGAAAGGGAAAGAAGGAAAGAGGAAGGGACGTGGGCCTCCGGCTCTCTCACTGACCGAACGAAACACAACAATGCAAGCACTGTTATTTCACGTCGGTTATCTGTGAGAGGGGTGATACTACCCCGGAGGAGCCGACCCATTCATGCTGAAACCAAAAATAGCTTCAGCGGGGCTCTACTAGCTACACCTTTATAATATTAGTATAGATTAGAATTATTAACGAACATACAGTGATATGTTTGCAACTATTTACAAAATCGTAGATTAAGTACGTCGTTAAACTAAGGACTTCCTTCACACTTCCTTCACTTGTGTTGTTGGTAGGTGAACGAAGACCTGACGATACCTTTATAGCAGCGTGTACGACGTTGTGCAAGATTCATTAATTATTAAGTCATTATTCATTATTCGCTATTGTTTCTGAGATCGTTATTGTCGCTAAGTGATAATTATTGCCTCCGAGAGCGTTGTTGTCTACGAGATTATTGTAAAACCATTATTAAAAGGAAAAATGTATTCGAAGAAGTCGTCGTTTTATTTCATAGTGTCAGTCGTGTCGTCAAAATACATACAAAATGGCTTCCGTGTGATTGCTCTACTAAGGCTCTCTCCTAGCCTCTATATATCTACTCTGACATACACACATTCACTTACTTTTAATTACAAAATGAGTCTTACACATGTAGGAGTTTGTTTTCTGTCACTGGTCGCTTGGAGGCCTAATTAGAAACATTTTAAAAAAGCATCAATAGCTCGTTCTTTTTTTTAAATTGGAGAATAATATTTATTTCATGGCTATTTCTATTATTGTGAGGGTAATTCAAAATTTAATATGATTTTTTTTTTATTCAACTATGGGCAAAAATTAAAGTTGTGAAGTGTCAACTAGGCAAATAATTGTTAACTTCACAAAGTTCGAGGATCACTTTCGATCAAAAATGACCGATCCTAAGTTTTTTAAAAATTTTTAAAACTTCGCGCCATCGGCACTGACACTTCTATACCTATACACTACGCTCTAGTTGGTCTATGGTCACAATAATACATTTATCTATATGACGATGTGATACATTATATAAAGTTTTTATTTTATCGTATATTTAAAATCACTTGTGTAAATTATACATAAATATAGTTAATTTATAAAATATATCGTTTATTTTTACAATCAATTAGTAATGTATAAAATATTGTCTAACATATTACATAACTGAGGCAACATCGTGTGACGCTTATAAGTTCGACTTTTAGTCTACTCTGTGCCTATTTCAACGTTTTTTGCAAGAATGGTTAGCTGTTTATTTACTTTTACTAGGACTGTTGATATTTTTAAAAATATCGGATTTTCGATATATCGATATTTATGAAAATATCAATATCGGACCTCGATATATTGGAAAAAAATATCGATATTTCGATATATCGGCTATGTTAAAAAAATGTAATTCAGCTTAACATTGACTTACAGTTTTGAATCCAGTAGTATATTTGTACAGTTTATCCCATATATGTTTTAAAATATAACAGTACAGTTCTAAGAGCCACAAACGTCATTCAATCATATTGATAATCGTCATCATTATTGTTTTATCTAAATAAGATAATTATGTGTACCAATATTTTTAGTCCATCAGTTACCAAGTTTTTTAAATAGTGGTAGTCTACTAGTTTCACTAGTAGAATAACATTTCGATGTCTGCGGGTTCGAACCCCGGTGTGTAATAATGAATTTTACAAAATTCGCGTACACTTACTAATTTAAATTGGTAACAGTATCGTCTGACGGTCAAGGAAAACCCCGTGAGAAAACCTGAGCTTTACAAATGTTCTGGTAGTATTACTATATGTGAGAAAACGTACAATTGTGGTTTTCTCAGAGTTTGAAATTGCCAATACGCCGTGGGCTAGTGTGGTGATTATGTCCATACCTTCTTTCAGGAAAAGGTCTGTGGCCCTGCAGTTGCTCTCTTACAGGCTGATGGTAATGAATATTTTGCAGCAAGAGATTTTTAAAATACTATTTACTTCATATGTTCAGCTGTTTCACTAGGTACTACGATTACTACGAGCTTGCTTCATATTCATTGATTCAAAAGTGGCAGTGTAGAAAATAACGGAAGGAATAGGATAAATGCAGGATGTACTAAATGGAGAAAGATGTTCAGGTTATGCGATCCACGAATGCCCTTGAAACTCACGGGAAGGCGTATAAAATTGTTATAAGACAGTCATACTGTATGCATCTGAGTGCTAGGTTACAAAAGAAACGGATGAGAAAAAACTGTACGCGGCAGAGCTGCGATTGTTAAGATGTATGGTGTAACTAGAAGTAATAGAATAAAAACGTATCAGATAAAGATTGAAAACATCACCAGTGACAGACAAGTTGGGAAATAATAGGTTAGCATGATACAGGCATGTCATAAAGAGAGATGAAAGACTTATAACTAGAATAGTTTTAAAGTATGGATAAAGTATGTAAAAATAACATATGTAATAGGTGTGAATTCTGAGATTATAGCTGACTGAGGAGACTGGAAAAGAAAAACATAACGTATCGAGTCAACCTAGGTGTAATAAGGCTATGAAAATGATTATGAATAAAAAAAATATCAACCGCCGATATCCAAATTATAATATCAAAATATCGATATATCGCCCAAAAAATATTACTAAAAAATATCGATATTTTAAGATAAAAATATCGATATTTCGATATTTTATCAACAGTCCTAACTAGACATGGGTAACTCAGTAAAAATCCTTGCGCTAACTCAGTAACTCAGGCGCAGTGAACTGCGCCGGCTCATTGCGCTAACTCAAAATTGCGCCATGGCGAAATAACAATAAAATGAAAACAAGCCGAATAAGCAACGCAATGCGCGCTATCTGCACGCCGTCCTCACAGGTACTTAGCACAAACTGCGTTGGCTCATTGTTCGCTTATCTAGTGAGTAAAAGAATGAATAATATCGGTGATGATTGACTGTGTTCATACAAATATTGTGTGTATGGCATATCCATAAATGACGTATTTCAATTAATTTTTGGCTTTGTTACTTCACTTTAAAACACAAAATAACAACACTGTTGTACAGTAAACACAATAACAAATTAATATAAATCAACCATGTTTTTCTTTCAACTAGTCCCCACAGAATCGATTATAGTTCATTCGTTTTGATTTCCGAACGTAAATATATTCTTTTTTTTTCAAACTGGCTACACTATTGGCCTGATGGGTCTTCACAGCTTTACCGTACTAAGCACATTCCATCATTTGTTTTACACACAGTTGTCAACTCCGACCCTGTCAAAATAAAACCTTATGGCCAAAACACTGCTTGGTTTCATGTCATGCCATGCCATGGTATCTCTGGGAACGAATCAGTGGATTCTTGCGCAAAGAATGCAGTCCAATCTGGTTCCTTGAATTATTATAGACAATATACAAAATATTTATGTTCTCTAGCTAAAGCGTAGATTATTAGAAGTATTGCAAAAGGATTGGAATATTTCCAGAAAATATAAGGACAAAGCTTACGATTCTATCCAAAATAAAGTTCCCCAAAAACCCATGATTTTTTAAGTGCCCATGTCAAAGTAAGGCCGTTACTTCCTTCATCTGTTGTCTTTGTCTAGGTCATTCTTGTACACCAGTGCATTTGTTAAATTAAGGATTAGGGACCATTCTCTCTGCGAATATGGCCTAGGCGACGATTCTCCAGATCATGTTCGAGAAACAGATTCTTTCTTTTTGATGTCTTCCTTCCTTATATTCTCCATCCTACTAACCCTTACGTGTCTTTAGTGAATAATAACCCTTTTATTTTACATGTCTTGTCATTATTTATTAAAATTAACAAAATCGAATTTTAATCAGACTGTCTATTTTTAATCGATATGTATTTCAGGTTGACTATTTGTATATTTATGAGAAACAGACAATAACTCGGTGTGAACACAAAATAAATATCTTTGTTTTCGAATTTCATTTTTAATCAACCTTCTTCGTTTATGACACTATCTGCCACAGACAGCACTCATTCTGTGTCTACATGACATTGGTGGAATTGTGTATTGTTTACACACGGTGCCATACATTAAAGATCGAGAAGAAAAAGTATATTCAAATCTGGGAAATAAAGATACTTTACATTTCACAGAGTCGCTGTTTATAAAAAATATATTCGAATTTCGCGGCACTGCGCTGTGCGCCAACTCATTTTGAAAAAGTGAGTTAACACATCCAGCGCAGTGAACTGAGTTGGCGCAGTTGCGCGGCGCAGCGCAGTGTTACACATCTCTAGTCCTAACTTTTACATGTACAATTTCATAGATAAAAGCTTGTTTATTACCACTACTAATTATATATAGGAACACAATACAAATTAGTTTTATCCTCCGCTAGGAGTAATATTATTCTGTGGTTTTATCTGAGTGTAACAATTCATGATATATATTATATACGTATGTATGTAAATTTTGAAATGCCTGCAGCAAGTTTCTGTTATCAAAGAGTATTATAAGAAGTGTTATTTATCTCAGCATGTTGTTTACAGTTGATCTTTATATTATAAATCTTACAAATATCTCTATAAGTTGTACAGAGTATTATGATACAAAGTCTTATGTATTTTATTCAGTACTTACAAAATGCTACATAACTATTTACGATGCATTGAGTCTAAATTGCATCATTTTCGTAACTTTTATATGCGTATCTCATGTTGTTTTGAAGAATAAATGTGAAATTGACAAAATATGCATATAGTACTATCATGAAATCAGGTATCGTATTTTGAAACTAAATTTTGTGTCCGAAATGCTTGTTATACAAATATATATTCAACATTGTTTTTCATGGATAACAACTTGGTCAAAATCATGCAACTGACTAAAATATGTTAGGAGTAGTCAATTAGTTCAGCACATTCCACAATATCAAAAGTCAGTTTGTTATTAAAAAATGAATACTTATTATGTTTTACAGGATTTTTCAAATCTTTTCTTGAAATTTATTCTAAATCCCTCAGAGTGTGAAGGTGTCATAAATGGTGATATTAGGAGTCAGATTGGTTCTTTCGCTCTGGAGGAATCTTCACCAGATAGAGTATATTATTTTTATTTTACATTTCTTATTGAACTTTCTTTTTTACTGATTGGTTACTACACCAAGATATTGGGGCATATGTTTTGATAGATTGTGTATGCTCGGTTCCTATATACAATGACTTGTTAATACATATGTCTAAGTCAGTATTTATTAGGTATTCAAGTTATTGTAATGAGTTGTTACACATATTCCAATAATTTTAAATAAAATATAGATAGCAGTAAATTTATTGTAAGATGAATAAATTTATATAACATTTTGATTAGTTTGATAATTTCATTTTATTATATATATTTTTAACACATGACTGCTACAGTGAACTAAAGTAAACTGAAACCAAAACTTTTTTCTGACAGTTGTTCATAAAATATATTTGGTAATATACATTTATACTATAGGAATAATTAAAATAATAATAATAATAATACTTCAGCAATTAAAGAGGGTTTTAGTCAGTAAGAGTCTGACCATACCCCCTTCCCCCCATGTGAGTGGGTGTCCAATGCAGGATCTCCCCACATTAAAAAAACAGCAATGTGGCAAATGGAAGAATTCCAGCATCAAAGGGCAGAGTATCAGATATCTGGAATGCTGTCCTCTGACGTTGGGTAGCCCTTGCCTGCCATACCACTTCCACTTGCTGTCTACTAATTTAAATATTTTGCAGGTTTGCTTCTTTATGAAGAGAAGTCATAAAAAGAGGTAGCAGTATTCCAGCTGTGGGTAGTTCAGTTCCAGCTACCAGTGTGTCAGCCAGAGGCAATCTAATATTATAATTTTAGTTATTATAAGTTTATCATAAGTTAGTGTTTGATATTCTATAATATCTTGAAATAAAATGTAATAGTATGAAATTGTTTCATTTCAGGTTCAGTCTTAAAATATATTCTAAAAATTAATAAGTATAAATACTTAAAATTTATCACTGTTGCAAAAATATAATTATAGTTTATCAATTTCAATGGCTTTTGGTTATATTATAATGAACTTTTTATGTAATTAATTAATATAGAAAGAGCCACTACTGGAGGAATTATTTTTTCCAGTCATGGTATTTGTACCTTTTTTCATATCAATATCAATTACTTTTAATAATTGAATATAACTAACAAGGTTGCTACATATTTGATACAAAACTCCATGTTTTGCATATTAAAAAATCAAATGTTTTCTCTAGTTAGCTCTCTACTCACATTTTTCTTCTGTATTATTCTTTATGAAATATATACCCTTTAGCTAGGTTTTAAGATATTTTCTTGCAAAAAGTCTTATACATAATAAATAGAATGATAGTAATAAAAATAAAAGATAATAATAGTAAATTTATTTGCTAAAAACTTAACACCGTCATATTATTTTATCTGGATTATTAAATGTTAGATGGACTAATGTACTGAAAAATTGTATACAACAGAAATGACTAAAAAATCGGTAATACTACAAGTCTACTTAAAAGGAGTATAATATAGGGTTAAATCACTGAACAAACTGCATTATTTTATTACATAGTGGGTATATATTGTAAAAGTGTAGTAAATATTATATTTGATATAATATTTTGATGCAAATATAATAATAATATGTAAAAGAAACAATATATATATTAATTACAGCAAGTACAAGGAGAACGCAGTTATCAAAAACCTGCTGTAGCAAATACATGATGTACCTTTAAAAAAAAAATGTCCAATATTACAAATAAGACTTTATAATTATGCCATAGTACTGCTATAAATATTTACTGAGTATTACTCGTGTAATATTTTTTCTATTCTATATAAAAGAATAAATCCAATAAATAAATAATACACTTCATGATTTTGTAAAATAAAACGTTCTTAGAAATGAATACATAATTTAAAAATACATTATATATTTTTTTACATTATTTGTTATATGTTTATACATTATTTATTGTTATTCAAATTTTTATAATTTTGTAATAAATTCGGTAATGTTTTTAGATTTATACAGCCAAACTTTCTATTGACCTCTGCCTCACATGGTCTACAAAAGCATTATGGTACTAGGAGGACCAGGGGTTTTACACAGAAATCATAAGTGGGCGTAGAGAAGAATAGCTTGGAACTATTAAAAATGGTCTTAGAAAGGCTCTGCTAGGAAAAACCTCTCTCAGAGAAGATACGCTAATCGTTCGTGTTGTTAAAAAAGACCCAATTAAAGGCTTTTTGCCTCATGACCCGAGAAACATGTTGTCAAGATTAATAAGCCGAAGATTAGTGGAAGCTAAATTCTTTGGAAGAATCTGTTGAAAGGTACGGCTGGTTACCAAGCAACACCGAGAAAAGCGAGTATTATTCGCTTAAAAATGTGTTAATTGAACGGTACGAGAATGGAAAAAGTGTTATTTTCAGATGAAACAAAAATAAATATAGTAAATTCCGAGGCAAAGCGCTATGTTAGACGTCCTGTCTGACATGCTTTTAATTATAAATAGATAAGGAGTATAGTCCAGCACGGTGGCGGTAACAATAAAGTTTAGGAGTGTTTTTCCGGATGTGGAGGTGGACCCGTTCGGAAGATTGAAGAAGATACAGTGGATCAATGGTAATACAAAAATATCTAAGGCACACAATGATTCCCCTACTCGGACGATTATTTGCCTGTAAGCTGAATCTTTCAGCAAGACAATGACTAAACACACGGTCATAGCGTCAAATGTTTCTTTAGCGAAAATCGTATATCCGTTTTAGGCTGGCCAGCAAATAGTTCGAATTGAAACCCGATAGCAAATCTCTGGTATATTGTTAAAAATAAAGTCTTAAACACCAGTTAAAATGCATTTTAGGAAACATTTGTTGAAGCATGGAATTCAATCCCCCTAGAATAATGTACGAAATTGATTGAATCAATGCCACGTTGTTGCAGTGCTGTTTTCAATAAGGGATACGCCACTAAATATTAATTATAACTATTGTTAGGCTGTGGATAATAGTTATTTTGTGAATAACAATACTACTATTTAAAAACATATTGTTTTTATACTTCTTCGTTGTTCTTTCTAATTCGGTGACCATTATTGTTTATACTTAAAACTGATTTAAATGTTTGTCCGTAATGTAATATTGAAACTGCACTTGTGTAGTGGGATTTATATTGTTTTTCTAATAAACGATAAATCGTTGAACACATTGTTGTCCTATTTATTTTTTAATTTCAAAATAAAAACGATTGCGGTAAAGTATCTTACATACAATTTGTTTTAATCATTAATAGATATATAATGGATAAATTTATATATCTAATTACTATTTTGCAATATATTCAGGCTTACAATGTTTCTGTAGCTGGTAGAGCCCCGCTGAAGCTATTTTTGGTTTCAGCATGAATGGGTCGGCTCCTCCGGGGTAGTACCACCCCTCTCACAGATAACCGACGTGAAATAACAGTGCTTGCATTGTTGTGTTTCGTTCGGTCAATGAGAGAGCCGGAGGCCCACGCTGTTTTCACTTCTCAGGATCGGATTTGTATGGAAAATCCTCGCCTATTTTTGGTTATCGGTTCGCTATGTAGATGGCACTTTAAGCAATTTTTTTTTGACAAGTTTGATAACAAAACATGGTGGACGACAATTACTTTTGACATTTCAAACTGACAACTTTCAAATATTTATTCACTTTACGTTTCTGTTACGTGAAAGTGCTCCCTTAATTTTTTTTTGTCTCCCACAAACAATTCTATCTATTTACGGACTTACTTATAAACATTGACTCCTACATAATACTTGGATTTAGATTTGCCTTTCGATGAATATATTCAATACAAATAAAAATGATTAATAGCTTGTATACGATTTACACAGTATTGCTTTATGTGTACATACTAGGACTGTTGATAAAATATCGATATATCGATATTTTTATCTTAAAATATCGATATTTTTTAGTAATATTTTTTGGGCGATATTTTGATATTATAATTTGGATATCGGCGGTCGATTTTTTTTTAATTCATAATCATTTTCTTAGCCTTATTACACCTAGGTTGAATCGATACATTATGTTTTTCTTTCCTGTCTCCTTAGTCAGATATAATCTCGGAATTCACACTTATTACATATGTCATTGTTACACACATTATTCATGCTTTTTTCGGTTTCCTCTACTTTTATATCTAATCACCTTCGTACTTAAAACTATTCTAGTTATAAGTCTTTCATCTCTCTTTATGACATGCCTATATCATGCTAACCTCTTATTTCTCAACTTTTCTGTAACTGGTTATGTTTCCAAACTTTACCTGATACATTTTTATTCTATCACTTCTAGTTACACCATACATCTTAACTATCGTAGCTCTGCCGCGTACAGTTTTTTCTCATGCGGTTATTTTGTAACCTAGTACTCAGATGCATGCAGTATAACTGTGTCTTATAATAATTTTATACGCCTTCCCCGTGAGTTTCAAGGGCATTCGTGTATCGCATAACCTGAACATCTTTCTCCATTTCGTGCATCCTGCATTTATCCTATTCCTTCCGTTATTGTCTACGCTACCACGTTTTGGATCAATGAATATGAAGCAGGCTAGTAGTAATCGTAGTACCTAGTGAAACAGCTGAACATATGAAGTAAATAGTATTTTAAAAATCTCTTGCTGAAAAATATTCATTACCATCAGCCTATAAGGGAGCCACTGCAGGGCCACAGACCTTTTCCTGAAAGAAGGTATGGACACATCATCACACTAGCCCAAGGCGTATTGGCAATTTCAAACTCTGAGAAAACCACAATTGTACGTTTTCTCACATATAGTAATACTACCAGAACATTTCTCAGGCTCAGGTTTTCTCACGGGGTTTTCCTTGACCGTCAGACGACACTGTTACCAATTTAAATTAGTAAGTGTACGCGAATTTTGTAAAATTTGTTATTACACACCGGGGTTCGAACCAGCAGACATCGAGATGTTATTCTACTAGTGAAACTAGTAGACTTCAGCTATTTAAAAAACTTGGTAACTGATAGACTGAAAAATATTGGTAAACATTATTATCTTATTTAGATAAAACAATAAGGATGACGATTATCAATATGCTGGAATAACGTTTTTGCATGTGGCCCTTAGAACTGTACCGTTATATTTTAAAACATATATGGTATAAACTGTACAAATATACTGGATTAAAAACTGTAAATCAATGTTAAGCTGAATTACATTTTTTTAACATAGCCGATATATATCGATATATCCGAATATCGATATTTTTTTCCAATATATCGAGGTTCGATATTGATATTTTCATAAATATCGATATATCGAAAATCCGATATTTTTAAAAATATCAACAGTCCTAGTACATACATAACTATATATGTATATCGACAACCAACAGATATTAGTTCGGGCCTCGTATTATAGAGGCGCTGATTGAAAAGAACGAGTGCGAACTCTATTTATATAAGGTACTCTGTGCGGAGGCCCACGTCCCTTCCTCTTTCCTGCATTCCCTTTCCTTCCCCTCCCTCTTCTCCCATATACAGGGTGGCAACGCACTTGCGACGTCCCTGATGTCACTAGTGTCTATGGACGGTGGTGATCACTTAACATCACGTGACCCACCAGTTGGTTTGCCTCTTTTTGATATAAAAAAAAACTAAAAATAATTGCGATGTCATTTTTGTGCCATTTTCATAATCCGATAGCTGATACAGATGTTATATATACTGCAATTGTATAAAAATGGTCTTGCAACATTTGTTTTACTGTCAAGTGTCAGTCGTTTTATGTCTGATGTCAATAAATGGTGTTTGGGTCAAATTTGGTAAAGTTTCCAGAAAGTACAGGAAGTAGTTCCAAGTGAACAAGGATTAGAGGATGCACAGTCAATCCAATCCAGTGCACGGGACTTGAGCAATGTACGAGAGCGCGTGCGGTGCCGCGGCGGGAGCACAATGCGGTTCCGTGCAGCCCGAGCCTCCGCCTCGCGAGCCGCCGCCGCCTCCCCTAGAGCGAGACTATGCCGGATTCGACATCGTGAAGGCGACGCAATACGGTGCCGTCGCGCGCGTCAAGGAGCTCGTCGATGCCGGATGGGACGTGAACAGGCCCGACGGTGAGACGGTGACTCTGCTGCACTGGGCGGCGATCAACAACCGGCGCGAAATCATCCAGTTCCTGCTGGAGCGAGGAGCCGCAGTGGACGCGATCGGCGGGGAGCTGCAGTCGACGCCGCTGCACTGGGCGGCGCGGCAAGGGCACCTGGACGCGGCCGTGCTGCTGGTCCGCGCGGGCGCTCGGCCCGAGCTGCGCGACGGCGAGGGGTGCGCGGCGGTGCACTTGGCGGCGCAGTTCGGGCACACGGCGGTGGTGGCGTACCTGGTGGCGCGCGGCGTGGACCCGGACGCGGCGGACGCGGCCGGCATGACGCCGCTCATGTGGGCGTGCTGGAAGGTGTCCACGGTGGACCCCACGCGGCTGCTGCTCACGCTGGGCGCGTCCACGAGGCCCGCGGATACTGCGCACGGCAACACGGCGTTGCACTGGGCGGTGCTGGCGCGCAATGCGACTGCTGTCTCCACACTTATCCTTTATGTATGCACATTTCGTTTTGCAGTATTAATTACCAGTTATCTTTTTGGTTTATTGTAATCCCAGTACACACTGTAAGAATGATGTAATAAAATACATTAGCAGTTACTGTAGTTATGCCACTCTGCAAATCTGTCTCTTGAATTGTCTTATATGTGATTAACTAAAAACCAGTCACTATGACAAGTTTATTACTATGTACTTGATGGCTGGATAAAAATCCTGACCACTTCTTCCGGTTACTGTACATACACCTGCTGATTCCAGAAGTTAATACTTCAGAGCATGGTATTTTGACGGATTTTGTTCCTATTACTATATAATAGTTACAATTCATGTAAACTGAAGTGTAGCTTCATCTGGTCCTAAAATTTATTATGAGTATCCCTACTCTGTACGCAACGTGTTTTCATCTTATAATCTACATCTCTAGACACCTTGCTCCCACCTTTCCCTGTTTTGAATTGAATGTCATATAGGTTTGTTTCACAATTTTCTACACTTTTCTACATGGCGAGCGAGCTGGTGAACATTTGACATGTTGTCTGTAATAGCGGTACACTATGAATGCTGTTTTCACACATTACAATAGTAATGTGAAATATTAAGAAAGATATAGAGGTTCATGTATGGAGTAGTTACAAAGTTGTATAGTAAACCCATTTGTTTGATCAAAAAGAAAGGAGAATAGCAATTTGCACCTTCAAACATGGCATTAATTTATATGTTATAGTTATTAGTTTATATGAAAGTACATCATAGCATGTGTATGGCCATCACTCAGTCAATGTTTTAGTCCACCTAACATCACTTACCTTTCTTAGCTATGTGACTGGACTTTATCATTTCAATAATCAGTCTTCTAGTTTCACACAAATTGTGATAGATGATAGCATATTTGTGTAACTTTTGTGCCACAATCTCCACCATAAGCATACCTTTCCAGCAAGTATTTTACTTGATATGAGAGATATTGATTAAGAAATTGTAGATTTGAGTATAAAATATCATCTAATACTCTGTGTTTCACCTGGATTGCCATGGAGATGTCTTTCTTTGAGTTCATTATTAAAAGACATAAAGTATGTTAGCTGATACCAGTAAATAAACGAAACACATATTTTATTATATCGCTCTTTGATTGGAGATAACAAAATATGAACTTTTCTCTTGGCCAAATTTTTTTTCCCTTATAAGCTAGACAGATTAAGGTATAAGTATGTTATTAAATGTGTATTAAAGTTCAATTTAGATCCAAGATAGTAAATAGAGTGAGTAATAGTTACTTGTTACCTAATTGATATCTAAAGATGATTACATTACATTAAATGATTAATACACATCCAAGCAAATAGCGAAAAACTCTTTTCGAGAATTATCAAAATTCTAATATTAGTTGCTATAATAATGTTGACTACTTAACTACTGGTACTACAGATAATCCTTGAAATAATACATAAGGTGTACGCATAAGTACTTTGGGTGATTCTTGCTGAGATCACATACTGCCAATCTATATGTACTGTTTGCTTTTTGATTTGTTATTTTATTGTAAATGTTTATTTAATTGAGGGTGATGCGAGCCTCGATGTGCCTAATCTTCGTGGAGTCACTCCTCTCACTATGTTACAAGCCAATGCAGATACACTTTGGATTGGTTCCAAAGTATCAGACAAAATAAAGGAATGCAGCGCCGCCAGTGGCAGGATGTCCATGTTCAAAAGGCTAACATATGATAAGGTACATTTACGTTAACATTGTTATAATTATATAAGATGCTGCCCACGACTTCGTACCCAAGTGGAATAGTTAATTTAGGCTAAGGCTAACATGCAGCGGAAGTTCTCAGAAGTAAAAAAACGATTTCGGAACATTTATCATTCGCTCTGCCCCTATTAGGCTTAGCCTGATGATATATAACCTATAGCCATCTTTGATAAATGAGCTAAGTAACGCTGAAAGAATTTTAAAAATCGGACCAATAGTTCCTTAGATTAGCGCGATCAACCTACTAAACAAACAAACATACATTACTACTCTTCTCTCGTACTTAACTCCAGTTGTCATTCAATTTTACAATAACTTTTGATAAAGTGGACCGATTTTGATGAAACAAAATATAATGACTCCTGAGGATACTTTTTATGATTTTCTTGTTGAGGCTTTATTGTGAATTCGGTACTTTAGCAGTGATATGTGGTCGTACAAACAAACAGACAGACATTTCTAAAATTATTGAAATGTATCCATATTACTGCAACTATTTTTTTTTTCACGAAAATCGATAAAGTACAGAAATGTTAGATTTACATTTTTATATATGCAGATATCTTCAGCATAATTTGACCAAAGTAATGTCAGTTGCATGCTGTGGAATATGTGTAGTATATGAGATGGAATATGTTTAGTATATGTGTAGTATATGAAAGCATTGTTTAAGGTTATTGTGATGTTAATATACTTTTTTTGGACTTACTTATTTATTGTATGTGTTTTTAAATGTGACTATAACTAACTTTTATTCAATAACTTAAGAACATAAGAACTAAGAATGGTCTGGTGCTCGAGTGCTAGTATACATCTGTCATGAAATTGTGTTTACAGAAATTCCGATGGTGGTGTGTAGTGGTGATGCCCTTCATGAGTTTCTACTTCACGGGCCTCACTTTAGAGATGAACATAAACTACCCTCTGAAGATACTCCTCCTTGTCTGCTTCTATGCTTTCTTGCACTTCATCAGTAATCTGTTGTTTGATGATGAACTCAAGAATATACTTCCTCTGAGCGTGTACTTAGCTACCAAGGTGAGGTGATATATAGTAATTGACCGGGGGACGTTGTCGAGGGTTCCTGTTGAATGTTGTTTGGTGATGCAGGCGTGGTTCTACATCACGTGGGTGGTGTTCGTGGGTCCGGTAGTGGGATGGGGTGCCTCGGTGCTGTTCGTGGGGAGCTCGGGGCTGCTGTGGTACACGTTCCTGAGGTCGTGGCGCAGCGACCCCGGCGTCATCACCGCCTCCAGGACGGACCGCTTCCAGGTCAGTTCCGCTTTCTCCGCTCTCCACTCTCCCTCTCCGCTCTCCGCTCTCCGCTCTCCGCTCTGCTCTCTTTCACCTCAGAGTCGCGTTTGCTTTATTTAGGACACCAGAATTTTAAAAACAACCTTTTTTGTTGTGGCTATTTATTGTACTCAACTCTGCAAATACAGTGAATCTCTATTGTTCTTTTTTTACACCAAAATAATATTTTATGTAGAGTGTGTGCCCCCCCTTTTAATATATATGTTGCAGCGATCTTGAGGTAACAGTTATAGAATTATGGCATCGTTCCCTATGTACACGTCATCTTTAGTAGCCCACACTGTCATTTCATTACTGTATTTGTATAGTCTATACTAATATTATATAGAGGTAAAGTTTGTGACATTGTGATGTTGTGGCGTTGTAGGGGGTAATCTCAGGAACTACCGATCCGATTTGAATAATTCTTTCAGTGATATATAGCTCATTCATCGAGAATGGTTATAGGCTATATATCATCACGCTAAGACTAATAGGAGCGGAACACAGGTGAAAAATGTTTCAAAATCGGGATGTTTTTTCTTTTGAGAACTGCTGCGTTATTTCTGTGTGTTAATATCTATTCCGCGCGAACGAAGTCGCGGGCAGAGACTAGTTGTTAATATATGTAGAAATGTGAATGTAACTCAACTACTTTTTTTCGAATTGACACGATATTGGCCTGACGGGCCTTTACAGCTTCATCTGAATACGAAAAGTTTTCGCTACGCCTTTTATAGACTTGCTTCATATTATATTCGTATAAATACGTATTTGTGTCTGATGTTAGAACAGGCGTTTGCACCGACATATACATACTGTTCTTAGGTATAATTTTTAAATCTTCTATTGGTAATGATATCTGTCTCTGTACCACTTGGTTATAGAGGTGCTCACTGTTGCGTTTATGAACTCACTTCAAATGATGAATTAATGAAAAAATGTGCCAAATAATACCTTGTATAATCAAAATAAGAATTTTGTACATAAAAGTAATCCATGACTTAGATCTCCGCGGCTACAATGTTACAATTCAATCTCACGTATCAACATTTTTTTTTCAAAAGCTAACGGTAGTATTATAAACGTCTTTGTCTTGGATTCACTATTTGATTATATTGTGCAGCCATCACTTTTCCAAACGATGATACTGGGCATATCACTATTTCTCATAGTGTACAGACTACATTTAATTCAATATCACCCAGAAATACCTCCCCATGGTTTCGTGTAAAATTAATTGAAAATTGTGTCATTGATTGCGATAAATTTCTTTATTTTCGTAAAGTTATGATTGGTTAAAATTTGAGCTTTACCACGCGGTTTTTGTTTCCAATGTATAATTAATTTTAATTTTCATTTACACATAGATTTTTTTAATGATTATATTATAAAGATCATGGCAAATGGCAAATAACTGAGTAGCCATGATGAAAACCTTTGATTATAGATGTATACCTTCTGACAAAAGAACTGTAATAAAGTTCAAACTTTAAAAAGTCAATTAACTATGGTCGATTGTCGACCACTGGGCGCCCACTAGTTAATTAAAAATATACATTAATAGAGACAATCTTTTTTTTCGAACCGATTACGCTATTGATTTGGCAAAATCTTAACAGCGTCATCGGACTACTAAGGCGAGCGCTTAAGACACTCAGCCGATTGTATTTGACAAGTAGGTCGAGGGTGCACGGCACACCTCGACTTGGGCTGTTGCCTGATTCATCCGAATTAACCTAAGCTAAGCTACACATTCATACTTATATGGGTTATTGAAACATGCATGTGTACCAAGAATACATACCTTAACATTTCATATATGTATTTTGTGTCGGATAATTTTTCTAAACTATTTCAGTTCAATAAGGGAAAAGCGAAAACTCTTCCACTTTCACGTGTTTCACGTATAAGCATATATGCGTGCACATGTGTGGGGGTGATATGTGTAATGTTGTAGCAGTCATATAAGATTTTGTGTCATTTATCACGTGAGCAGCCCACTCAAGGGTGCCACGCCGAGGGAACGGACCTAGGCTTGAGCCGCTGCCGAGGGGGGCCTAGACTGGTGTGCGGGAGCGAAATTTACCCCCAGACCACGGCGGCGTGATCTGTGGTTACGCGGGAGTGGGCGTGAGCACGCTCTGTTTGGAGAGACAGGCTGATACTGATCGTTCGCTGCCGTTATTTTATCGGGAGAATCGGTAAAAATATGTCGCGAACGTCTTTTACATCATGCAGCTTTCGGTACGGGTTCTTATTTTGCGGCGGATACCACTAACGGACTGGGATGATTCACGGCTCTTTCAAAATAACTAATCGTGAGTGATTTTACGTTTGCCCAGATAGAAGACATCTCCAAGTCCCTTATGGAAATCGACTTTCCGCACGTACAACGGGGCACCGGCCACTTGATAAAACGCGGTTTTGAAGAATATGCAACTTATAAAAATTATCCTTACATATGCGCAAAAGCGGGGCAGCTATATGTCATTACGGGACGGATACACGTCTTATACAAAGTGAACTTGTATCTGCGGTGATAGATTAATGGGTTTAAATGTAAACACTAATGTGATATTATGAGATATATTTTTAAGAACACGAATGAGCACGATAGATATACGCAGAAACAAAGGAAGGAAGTGACAAAGCAAAGTTGACAATAATGACAGTAGTGATATATGACATTACACTATTCAAAACCCAATTGAATAATGTATACAGTGCTACAAATTATTGAAGACCTATTTTATCAATACATTATTTTGTTTACCTTTTTTATAGCATTGCGTTTATAAAGATAGATAGCTCTAATATACGCGACATCTTACTCCTATGGTAATGCAATGGAAGGAGGCGACCCAAAACCATAGCGGCTTTATTTCGTGCTCTTTCTATGTAACAGAGAGATATTTGACTCTTTGACCCAAGGGATATCGATTCCGTATAGCCCGATGGACTCGAGGTTATTACTAAGTCATAAAGGATCGAAACGTATTCCGGCGCTCTTGTCAGGATTAACTTCTACGCGACATCGACGAAACTGTTCACCAAGTGTGCAAACGGCCTTTTCGATGCGCTTCCTAAGAAAGTCCGACCGCCAGCCGGAAATGTAAATAACGTTATCGTGAACATAAAACAACATACCTTAACCCCTGGAGACCGAGGTAGGTCACTGAAGTAAAAAAAAAATATACTCCGAGAGACGGTGTACTTGATTCGTGCAAGAGTGTTCGGCGTGAAATCCAAATTACTCAGATGGCAACAGATCTAACTCTGATATGGAAGTCTGGAGACGGTTCAGAGGGAGCCGCTCATATAGTTTGCCTAACGTATCTAATAAATTAATAGGGCGATAGCTATCGTGAAGCGCCTATTCTAACCTATTACTACGGTCTTCTCCCAGACGGCTGGAAAATAACTCTGAGACATGGACGCATTGAAGATGCAGACCAGTAGAGCTATGATGTGATCAGGAAGAAGCCTTAGTACTTTGTTCCTATTCCTATCAGGACCTGGGGACTTCCTAAGCTCTAAACGCTTGATGGCATCCGAAAAAATGTCAATAGATACGTGAGCGATAACAGGAGAAAAAGAACATAAGACTAATTATTTACTTACAATAACAAAAATAAACAGACAATAAAACGTAAATAAATGACTGAAGAATTAAAGAAATATATAAATAAATAGATAAATAAATGAGTAAACAAATAAATACACCAAGTAAAATATAAACAGACTCAGTTCCAGGAAATAGAACGCAAGTGTGTAGCACATGTGTGCAGCGTAGTTGTCTCGGATCGGAACAATGAAAACGAGCACTAACGAAGTAATAACTGGCGTCACTAAATCACCAGTATTGAAGTTGAAGAGAGTAACGAGCGTGACGTCCGTCTCAGACCGTATTTGATTCAGAACTCCTCTAGGGACACTCAAACTCGTTCAATAGTTTACTAATGTATTGATATCATTTTATAAAAAAATATAAACTGCATTAAATTGTGCTGTGGGTCGTTATTTATCTTCTAGTTAATTTTTAAATGGATTATATGGGGTTCAAAGATTGATCGAATGTGACCGAGTATCAAATGATATCCAAGGAATTTCTAAGTGTTGTTTACTTATATGTAAATTTTATATTTACACTAGCTGTGCCTGCGACTTCGTCCGCGTGGAAACTTATGTAAAAAACAGTGATTAATAAAGTTATCTGACTGTACTATGTCTATTTATTTATCTACTTTTCTCTCGTAATTACGCGTTATTTTCTAGGATATGCTTTATAGTTTCCGTGATGTGGTTTTATTGGGAACATAGTAGTTTAGCAGTGATGCGTGTTCAAACAGACAGACAGACATTTTAAAAAATGATTCAAATGTATTTTATTACATATTCCCAGAAACCGACAACGATATCTTTTCACGAAAATCGAAAAAGTTCAGACACGTTAGATGACATTATTATTATATGTATTTAGTATGCTTCTTACATACAATCTTTATAATGTAATACTTATAAAAACATTGATAAAAATTATATTATTACGTAATAAATATTCCTTTTGCCTTCATTTACTTTTATAGCGCTAAAATACAGTGCCCAAAAAAAAAATTTAAATAAACAAAAACACATAAGAATAACCTTACATGTGTAGTATTCATATAATGTACTGTATAATGCTTATATATAATGCTTCAAAATATTTCAGTGTAGCACCATCTATGGACTGTTTTAACTATACTTGACTGCTAAGCTCAATCTTATTATCTAACTAGCTTCTGTCCGCGACTTCGTTCTCTTGGAATAGTTACTTTACGCTATTGCTAACACGCAGCGGAAGCTCTCAGAATGAAAAAAAAAACGATTTTGAAACATTCTTCATTGGTGCTCCGCTCTTATTGGTCCTAGTGTGATGATATATAACCTATAGCCATCTTTGATTAATGAGCTATGTAACGCTGAAGTAATTTTTGAAATCGGACCAATAGTTCCTGAGATTAGCGCGATCAACTTAGTAAACAAACAAAGATAGATTACCACTCTTCTCTCGTACTTAACTCCAGTCGTCATTTGTAAGAGGTTTTTTTTTCTCAAACTGACTACGATATTAACCTAGCAAGGTCATAACAGCTTCACCGGACTACGGGTAGACGAGGTCTTCCTAATAAGATCTTGGACCATATACGTATTACGTAAAGAGTTCCATAATACAAATTCTTGCTAAACAGACAAGCGTTTATTTTGTTATAGTCACAAAATCTTAATTTCATTGGAAATGTATATTAAATGTAATGTAAATCTTTATAATAATATTTTAAGTAATTGTTTCATTAGTTCCTTATACGGTGTAAGTGAGCACTGAGCTCTAGTTATATAGTGGGGTAAGGTTGCAAATATGCTGCTGACGACAAACCTCATTTGGCACACTGTTAGTTGTATATCTAATATACACATTACATATTACTGTAAGCGGTGTGTGTTTCGTGTTTACAATTGTCTTTAAAGAGCATTTCTATAATTGTACATAGTCTCACAATTTTATAATTTTTTAATACAATTTTAAAATAACGCGTGCGGAGCTGCCTGTAATGCTAGTATATAATAAGTTAATGTCAACGAGACAACAACCCGGACGGGCACCACTTTACCGTAGGAGATTTCCCATTGCACTTATAAATGTTTCAATTTAAAGTAATTTAGTTCATTGATTATTTGGCGCCGACTCAAAATCATTTAGGTATACTTACATTACTTTAAGAACTTAATTATTAAGATTAATAAAGTAAAAGGTTTATTATTTTTGCTTTTAATTTTTTTCGGCGGCTTAATTTTTTGTTAAAAAGTTTTTATTTTATAATTTTTTGTGGTTTCTCTATCTACTAATTTGTCCATGTTAAATTTATTTGTAATACACAGCTGAGAGACTGGATTATAAATCATCCCCTGTTTTCTACCTTTGGGGTTGTTTTTCTTGTCAAAATGTATATGGTACCTTCGAGGTATACTCTTTTAAACCAAAGAATAATAATTAAAGTGGGACTATTCTGTCAAAAGTTATGCGCGGTCTTGGACATAATCAGTGAGTGAACAATGAATCACTGTCTATTTTAAAATTTATACAACTTCAGAGTAAACCTTTTCCAAGAAAAAAATAATATTTTAAAATCGGACTATATTGTAAAAAGTTATGCTTGATCATACATAAAAAAAAATATACGCGTCGAATTGAGAACCTCCTCCGTTTTTTTCGTCGGTTAAAAATCGACTAATGATTATCCTGTAAAAATATTACCGACGGCTAAATAGTCAATATACCAGATAGAAAATCGATTCCTGATGAAAATTTGGCAGTAGGGGCATTTCACGTGAAGCGGACAACGGAAAAAAGGTGAGGTTCTAAATTCGTTCATATTCAGCCTAAATGGACTTCTACTAGATGTGAATCTGAATGCATATATATTTTTTTTCTATCACGTGTATTTTTCAAGTTATGGGCTTTTAAAGAAAAGTCACATCTGAAATTTAGATTTTTTGAAAGTAGTTCTTCGAATTGAACAAATTTACAATAAAATATTAAACGCAGCGATTTGAATAGAAGAATAATTGCTCTTTTTGAAAATAAAATAAAATTTCAAAACAACTTTTTATTAATGTTAAAAACAGGAAGTAAATTTTTCAAAAGAAAATTTGAGTAACTTGGCATTTTTTTTTTACATCAAAAGGTAGCCTAAAATATGTATAAAATGTATATTTTAAAATCTATAACCTTTAAAATTTGCTCAGAATTGGTTAAGGAGATAGATCGATTAATATCACACAGAGTACGATGTCGGCGCTTTGTTAGGTAGATATTTAATGGAAGATATGCACTAAAATTATGTGATATTAATATATACCATCTTATATCTGCTCAATTAAGCTCTACAAATGATTCTGGGTAGTACTTTTACTCGTATGTACTTAGGCATATTTGATATTATATATACGACTACAAGAATATATATTAAAAGTAGGAATAAAACGAACAGTAACAATGAAAACGAACGAATTTCAGAATCTCACCTTTTTTTCGTTGTCCGCTTCCCGTGAAATGCCCCAGTACTTAGATTTTAAAAACGTTAAAATATTCGCATTAGTTGATGTCGATGACATTCGTCAATAATACTAGTGTGTATGAATGAGCTAGAAGTCAGGTCGTCGAGTACGTTTGGAATCGAAAGCGGGCTTTTGTAAATGTAATATGAATGTTTAAAATGTTTCGGGTTTCACGTCAGTAGACTATTATTGAGCTGTCGGAGGGCGCGGGCGGAGGGGCCGCGGCGGGGAGCGGTTTCGACTCGTCGCGGTTCTGTTCGTCGTGCCTCGTGCGGCGTCCGCTGCGCTCCAAGCACTGCTCCGTCTGCAACCGCTGCGTCGCGCGCTTCGACCACCACTGTCCGTGGGTCGCCAACTGCATCGGCGCCAACAACCATCGGCACTTCATCGGGTTCCTGGCGAGCCTCATCGTGATGTGCCTGTGGATGGTGTGGGGCTGCTGGCGCTACCTGCGAGCCGAGTGCCCTCTACCCGACGACTCGTCCCCGTTGGAAGCTCCGCTTTCGTGGAGCTCCTGCAGCGCCTGGATCGTGTGGGTTCTGCTGAACGCATTATTCCACTTGCTGTGGGTTACCGTTTTGACTTGCTGTCAACTATATCTGGTGAGTGAGCGTCCATATCTGGCGGATGGCACAGGTACGGGTCCGTCGTGTTGTATAAAAGAGCACGTGTGTGCGGTGCGGTTTGCAGGTGGTGTGTCTCGGCATGACTACCAACGAGCAGTTGAATCGGGGGCGTTACCGGCACTTCCAGACACGCGGAGGGCGCTCGCCCTTCACGCGCGGCCCTCTCCTCAACTGCGTGCACTTCTTCGGGCTGTCGTCCCCCCCGCGCGGCTCCCCCCTCTCGCCCCTCTCCCCCCTCGCCGACGACAAGGAGCCGATGTTGTCGCCGCAGCACTACGTGTGAGCGCCGCAACCACACCGCAACCCGCCAACCATATCCTGTATATGTTGTTAGTGTGCATTCATATTAAGAACAAATAATTTATTTCATGTGTTATTTATGCATATGCGTTTGTATGTTTGTGTGTGTGTGCAATAGAGATGATGCAAAAAAAGGGAAGTGCGAGACGACTGTGGGACTGAGTAACGTGATTTAAAATTATTGGTTAGTTGGGGTACAATACTCGAGCGTATTGCGTATAAGCAACACCGTTCTTTGCTTCTCATTGTCCCACTAAATACGTTCAATGGTTGTCTCTTAAATCGAATTGTGTTACTTTTGTAGGTATTTGGTCTGACCTTATTCACTGGGTTACTTCGTACTTAACACTATTCAAAACGTAAACTGCAATACGCAACCGCCGTCGCACAATCTGAAGAAGTGCTGGATCCGGCTGTAGTTATAATTATGTATTATAGTATTATGTATATACCTTGATGCCATGGAAGTAATAAACAGTATTAAGTTTTACCACAAAATGACGCTTTATCCCAATGAATCTTTGGGTTGAGATCACTAGAATTCAGGATATTGAACACTGCATTCGCTTAAGCATTGTGCTCTGTCGAGCAATGCGTTCACTTGGGCATTGTGCTTGGTGGAGCGGTATCGGTATGCCGAGCGCTGTGTTATAAAAAACTAATAAAATCTCCACATATTATCACAATAGTATAAGTATATTTGTGATTTTATCTGTATGAATCTATGAGTGTTTGAGGAATCTGAATGTATTGGAACTTAGTATTCAATAGAGTATGTAGGTCAACTAAATTAAATGAATTTAACTGTACTTTTGAATTTGAGTTAACGGATATGTTGTGTGCCGTCAGAACGTTGCGAAGGTTGGAAGGGGGAGGGGGGGGGGGGGGGGGGGGGGGGGGGGGGGGGGGGGGTTGCTGAGGACGGCCCGCTGCTACTTTATTAATTCAGGTTTCCTTGTATAGGGTTATTTACTATTATTGTATTATATTGGGACATTAAACCAAAATGCATTTAAATTAATAAAATAATATTAAAGATAATAATTGTGTTTTTTATTTGCAAAATAAATACTAACGTTATTTTATTCGTATACCGCCAAAACAGTACTGCAATACAGTATACCTCATTCCCATAAGTGTTATTCGTAATTCTGTAAAATTATCCAAAAATGTCGGTCACCATATTTGTATTCCTGATTCCCTATATAATCCATACATATAATGATTGTGTATGTGTGTAACGTGCCTATATAAGGCAAACCTGTCATTAAAGTGTCAGTGCGGATTGCCTACGCCGCCGACGCGATTGCGCTGGTTGCAAACTCTCTTTGCAACTAGCGCCATCTTACGATTTCCTACAACAGAACCTTACCTTTTACTATGCATTTAGGAACACGGAATGTCCGCACTATGAGAAAGGCCTCCCAGACATCAGTGGAGGCTCAAATTGCGCAAAAGACCTGCGTAAAACAGCTGTTATAGATACAGAATTGCACAGGCTAAATGTCGGTATTGCAGCTCTACAAGAAACTCGACTCCCTGGTGAGGGCTTTATTCGCGAAATAAATTATACCTTCTTCTGGAAAGGACGAGACGTATCTAATAGTAAAATACACGGTGTAGGCTTTGTGGTGCGTAACAATGTTTTATCTGCTATAGAAACTCCTCGTGGTATTTCCGAGCGAATTATGGTGGTGCGTTTGAACAGTAAATGCGGATATGTAACTCTAGTTTCAACATATGCGCCGACGTTACCTTCTAGTAGTGAAGACAATGATCGATTCTATGATCAGCTTGCAGACATTGTATGAAATGTACCTTCCAGTGACCGCCTCTATATCCTTGGCGATTTTAATGCTAGGGTTGGACAAGATAATTCTGCTTGGCCTGACTGTCTCGGTAAATATGGCATTGACAACATAAATGAAAATGGACGTTTATTCGAATTTTGCTATAGCCACAAGCCATAGCTTGTAACACATGTGTTACCAACACATATTTTTTTAAGGGAAAACTAACCAATAAAGTATCTTGCTAATATCCCCGCTCCGGCCATTGGCACCAACTAGACTATATACTAACTAGAAGGAATGCGGTACGGGAAACTCTGCACACAAGATCTTTTCAGAGTGCTCAATGTGATACTGATCACTCATTCGTTATCTCTCGCGTTATTGTCACCCATAAGAGGATACATTCATTAAAGTCTCTTGGTAGGCAAAAAATAAATCTCCTCAATATCAGGGTCGAAAGGTGTCTTGAATCATTTAACATACTTGTACAGAATTGGACTGATACCTGGGATACACGTGTTACTCTTGAAGAAGCATGCAGCAACGTGAAAACGCTGCTAACAGACATAGCTAGTCAAGCTTTCGGATGCGCGAAGATTGCAAGCAAAGACTGGTTTGCCGAAAACTTGGAACACCTAGAACCTTTACTTGATCTAAAGCGACAGGCTGCTCTAAGATATCAACTCAACCCAAACTCAACAACGCGCAAGGAACTAAGTAGTGCTAAGACAGTTTTACAACGTAATGCACGTTATTATGCTAATCAGTATTGGCTGCAGATATGCCGTAGCATCCAATCGTATGCAGATACAGGTAACGTTCGCAGCTTATATGTAGGCTTATATGTTATAGTGTAAGGCAGCTGATCGGTCCAGTGCCAAAAAAGACGGCTCCACTAAAAGAAGCAAATGGAACTATGATAATTAATAATGAGCGTAAGTTAGCGCGGTGGGTAGAACATTATAAGGATCTTTATTCAAGTCCAGCTAATATACAGCATGAAGTCGTTGATAAAATATCATGCTTAACAATCTGAAATGAGTTAGACGACAAACCCACGATAGAGGAATTCCAAAGAGCCGTTAACCAACTGAAAAGCGGAAAGCACCAATATTATATAGTTTGCTGGACAAATGCTGGGAAGAAGAGTACGTGCCTCAGGATATGCGTAATGCCAACATTATACCCCGTACAAACGTAAAGGTGATCGCGGTGATTGTAATAATTACCGTGGTATATCGCTTTTAAGTACAGTAGGTAAGTTGTTTGGCCGGGAGATACTGGGCTAACTTCAGAAATTGGCAGAGTGTATCTATCCTGAATCCCAATGTGGTTTCCGGGTTCACAGTTCAACAGTAGATTTAATCTTTACGCTACGTCAATTACAAGAGAAATGTAGAGAGCAGAAAACACCTTTACTAATGGCATTCATCAACCTCAACAAGGCATTCGAGACAGTAAGTAGAGAAGGACTCTTTACAGTATTAGACAAGATTGGGTGTCCTCCGAAGCTGTTAAAATTCATTATGTCATTTTATAACGACATGAAAGGAGCCGTGGTTCAAGATGGTTGTACATCGGAGCCATTCGATATGCGTAGAGGTGTTCGTCAGGGCTGTGTGCTGGCTTCTACTCTGTTTGGAATCTTTTTCTCAGTTCTTCAAATTGCCTTTGTAGATGACCTGCAAGGTATACATTTACATTCGAGGGTTGATGGGAAACTTTTTAATACCGCACTCCTTAGTTAACATGGTTGATAGGTTTTCTCATGCATGCTCTTTACTTTCTATGTCAATCAACAACAAAAACAGTCGTAATGATGCAAGGGTGCACAGGAAACCCTACAATTTTGTTGGACGGCAGCCCTTTGGAAACGGTCGATAACTTTTGTTACTTGGGATCCATTGTGACTAGCAACTTATCTCTGGAAAGTGAAATAAAAGCTCGCATTGGCAAAGCGGCGACCATGTTTGGAAAGCTGAGTACAAGAGCGTGGAATAATAATCTTACTAACAAAACCAAAATGATTGTTTACCAAACATGCGTTTTGAGCATACGTTTGTACGGAGGAGAAAACTAGACAACACGCGCGAAACAAGAACGCTAGCTTAATGCTTTCCACATGCGATGTATTCGTAAAATTCTAGGGATAACCTGGGCGGACAAGATCACAAACGAAACAGTTTTAGAGACTGCTCAAATGCATAGTATAACTGCTGTGCTGAAACAGAGGCGTCTTCGCTGGCTAGGGCATGTATACCGCATGGATGAATCCCGTATGCCAAGGCGTATCTTACTGGGTGCTATAGCGTATGCAAAAAGGAATATCGGGAGGCCATTGCTACGTTTTAAAGACTGCGCCAAACGAGATATGTCCTCTTTTGGCATTGACTGTAGAAACTGGCAGGACCTCGCTCAGGATAGAAATAGGTAGATGCGGCGCGTACATGAAGGAGTCGCGACCCGCGATAAAATGTGGTTCAACCAACTTGGACAAAAACGTATTAAGCGTCACCAATCTTCACGAAATGACCAATTGGCTTCAGACTTGACATTTACTTGTCGATCTTGTGGGCGAGGCTGTCGCTCCCGAATCGGTCTCCGCTAATGCTGCTTAAATCGTCTTCCGTAGACGTAAAGGCCATTATTATCCTCGGCACCGAGAAAGCTGCACCCACTCAAAGTTTCTTGAAGTTCACTGCGAAAGATAGGGCGGAGATTTTCGCTGCACACCTGGCAAAACAGTTTACAATCGACGCTTGATGCACTTCCCGGCTAGTTCAACAAGTGGCGGCTGACTGAACGTCGGGAAGACGCAAGCCTTTCTACCTAGACATACTAAGAAAGCAGTTCCCCCTCTCATACTCCAGGGGCATACTCTCCCTTGGAGGACGGAGGTAAAGTACCTCGGGGTGACCATAGATAGGGGACTGACGTTCCGCAAGCACATCGTACAGGCGAGGGTGGCGAGGAGAGTGCTGTATCCGGTGTTTTCTTCGAGACTACCCTTCCGCACCAAACTAGGTCTCTATAAGTCGTACTTGAGGTCACGACTCACGTATGCAGCCCCGGCTTGGTTCGGTTGCGCGTCAGAATACCTTAAGCGCAGATTACGAGCCCAACAAAGCTAGACGTTGAGAACGATTGTCGGGCATCACGATATGTAAGAAACTCGACGATCGCTCGCGATTTGAAAATAGCCTAGACGATTTTATAAGCAGCCTCGCCACGAATATGTTTCGGAAATCGGATACATCGGCGCAGATACACCTCCAAAATATTGTGATAGCCTTTATAAATTTACAGAAACTTTACAAGTTCGTTATCAGGCAGTGTTTTCAAATAAATTAGGTAAATTTAATCTTTATAAAGTAAAACTACACATAAAAAAGGATGCGAAACCAGTTTTTTTGTAAGGCGAAACCTATAGCTTACGCGTTAAAAGATAAGATCAACGCGGAAATCAATCGTTTGTTAAACGAGGGTATTCACATACCTGTCGAGTTATCGGAATGTGCCTCACTAAGAGTACTGGTATTAAAACGTAATGGTGATATTGGAATACCTGAATGCCTACGGACTTGGATCTGTGATTTCCTTAGTAAACGGAATATACCAATGTCTGTTGATGGCCGTTCGTCTGATCCCAAGGTTAAAAATACCGGAGTTCCTCAGTGATCTGTACTCTCAGCAACCTTATTTCTGTTGCACATCAATGATCTGCTTATACTCGGTATCTTTGGGTACGCAGATGACAGCACTGTATCTGAGAGGTATTTATCCAGTCCTCGGGCCAGCTTACCGGAAATCCTTAATGAGAGAGAAGCGATCATGAACGGCTGAATAAGAATCTTAGGTTTGTTGCTGATTGGGGTGATTCAAACCTGGTAAAGTTTAACGCCGAAAACACAAGCGTGTCTTTTCTCCACAAAATGGAGTACGTTCAACTAAACTCCTACTTTCCAAGGAGTTTCCCTACAAGTTATGAACAACCTCGGCATCCAACTAACATCCGATCTCAATTTTGGACGTTCGATTGAGCAAAAATCAAGAACATCTGCGAAGAAACTTGGGATCCTCCTTAGGGTGAAGCGATATTTCACACCGGAACAGCTTTTCAGCCTGTACCAAGCACACGTACGCTCATGTGTGGAATACTGCTGTCACCTATGGGATGGATCAGCCAAATATCAGCTGGCCGCACTTGATTCCATTGAGTGTCGTGCTGGTCGGCTTGTCGGTGATGAAACGCTGTTGGAGACAAGAATGCTCAGTTTAGAGCATCGACAGCAAGTAGCTTGTCTCTCAGTGTTTTATAGATTACACTTTGGAGAGTGTGCACAGGAATTATATGCTATAATTCCACCGTCCCCATTCCATCAGAGGACGACTAGACGCCATGTGGGCTTCCACCCTTATGTGGTTGATATTCCCGAGATTAGTATAAAGCGATTTGCTTCTACGTGTATCATACGTACGGCTAAGGTGTGGAATTCTTCCCGTCATCATATAACTTGGGAGTGTTCAAGAGTAGAGTGAACAGGCATTTAGCAAGTAAGCGCGATCCATCGTTGGCTTCATCGTTACTTACCATCAGGTGAGATTGTGGCCTAGCGCTTGCCTGTAAAGCATAAAAAATATAATATATAATGTGCTAATTATTCGGTTACAGTAAACAAAAGTCTTAAAGTTAACAAATACCCATTACCAACAGGGCAAAAATTATTTACAAAGTTGTGGGAAACAGTTCAGCAAGTTAGATCTTTCACAAGCTTACGCTCAGTTTGAATTGGACGACGCGTCGCAAAACTACACTTGTATTAATACTCATCGCAGTCTTTTTAAGTATACTCGTATGGCATTCGGCCTTGCGGGTGCACCAGCTATTTTCTAGAGGGCAATGGAATGTGTGTTTTCAGGTATGGATGGAGTCCTGTGTATGTTAGACGATATTCTTGTGACTTAAAACTTGTGTATTAAAAAGATTATAAGAGGTTGATTTGACGCTACAAAAAGAGAGTTGTGATTTATTTTTTAAATATATTTAACTTCAGAACAAACCCTAGCGCATTTTAACCCAAGTGCTGCCGTTATTTTAACGGTAGTCGTGTCACCTTCAGGACTTGGGGCTATAATATCACAAATTGAAGAAGGTGGAATTAAACGACCGGTTTCATTTCCTTCTCGTACTTTGAATAAAGCCGAAAAGCGATACGCGCAGATTCAAAAAGAAGCCACGGCGATTATATTCGGACTTAGACGATTTCAGCAATATTTATATGGCAGGTCAACACCCTTTATAATTCGCACAGACCGTAAACCTTTATTATTAACTAGCTGTTACCAGCGGCTTCGCACGCGTTTTTTAGTATATTAAATAAATGTAAAATTGTGATTAGATGTGTAAATGTACAGAAATACTCTTTCAGAAGTATTTGTATGGTAATAACAGCACGCACATCTTCAACTGTAACAGGTAACATTTACTTTGTATATGTAAATACTGACAGTGTATCGAATGGGATAGGATTTATCATCAACCACAAAGCTGGAAATTAAAACTACTATATACGACCTTCGGTGCTCACTTACACTATATAAGAAAGTCATGAAAATATTTAGCTAATGTATTATCGAACAACTTGCATTAAAACTTTTATTATATAGATATTAGGTCTTTACCTATGAAATTGCCGTTGTATGAAAGAATGTAAACGTTTAATCGAACGAAGTAATCACCCATGCAATCAATGTATCTTTACCAACGCAGTGGCAGTTTATTGATGCCCTTCTTAAAGAAATCAGCTGGACGGGAGGCAACAAATTCTTCAAAGGCATTTTGTTCTGCCTCTCGAGTATTGAATTTTTTTTTTGCCGCCAATGAGTTATCCAAATTCTGGAAAAAGTAGTGGTCTGTAGGCGCAAGGTCTGGTGAGTAGGACGGATGACGGAGAACTTCTAACTCCAGTTCTTGCAACTTAGAGACCGTCTGCTGTGCAGTATGAGGTCGCGCGTTGTCGTGTAGGAGCAACGGAGACGAGCGATTGACCAATCCTGGTTGGAGATTTGCCAGCTTCTCCATCATTGTGTTTAGTTCTTCACAGTACACATCTGCAGTAATGCTTACCCCGTTTGGTAAGAAGCTGTGATGAATCACACCGGCGCTAGACCACCAAACAGTGACCATCACTTTTCTAGGGGTAAGTTTTCGTTTAGGGAATTGTTTAGGTGCTGAACCAGGATCCAACCAACTTGCTGAGCGCTTGCGGTTATCAAACAGAATCTATTTTTCATCACAGGTAACAATGCGGTTCAAAATTCCTCATTTGTGTATATGTTGAGCAGTGCAAGGCACGTCCCGACGCGTACTTCGCGCTGGCGATCATTGAGTTCGTGGGGCACCTATTTGTCAAGCTTTTTTTTTACCTTGCCAATTTGACGCAAATGGACCAATATTGTTTAGACGTTAACGTCGAATGCTGCTGCTAATTCAGCCATAGATTGTGTATAATCAGCTTCCACAATCGCCTTTAATTCGTCATTGTCAAGCAAAGTATCCGGACGACCGCGAGGTTCATTTTTCAGGTCGAAATTCCCAGAACGGAAGCGAGCAAACCAATAACAGGTGGTGCGTTGGTTCGTAGTGTTAGCTCCATAAACATCGTTGATGTTGCGTGCCGCTTGTGCCGCGTTGCTGCCACGACGGTACTCATATTCCATAATTACTCGAATTTTTAACGTATCCATGATGACAAAAAAGATTGAAATGCGATGAAAATGTTAACACTAATCAATAAACAAATGACTATTTTGGAAAAAGAATTCCATGTTTTTAAAACAATATTAGTTTGAAATTAGAATTCTTAGCCAAAGAAAAAAATTGAGCATTCACGGGACGCCTGGCAGATGTGAAACATCGAAATTGTTTTGTATAAGATTTAAATAGATACGACAGGAATCAATTATGGCATAAGAACAAAGAACAAAAGATAAAGTTAAAAAAAATACAAATTAGTTCCATAAAATAATGACTGTTTATTTATTTTGTTACATAAATATTCATTTTCATTAAATTTAAACCAGGTGTCGCGCTGACACGGTGTGTTTGGCGATATTTATTTCTTTTTTTGAGTATTTCGTGAATAGTGCAATGTTCGTGTTTTACGTCGCCATGCCGATAATCAGGTTTACCCTCCCGCTATAGATGGTTCATATCAAATATCTCGCATATGTAGTGTTAATAATGTATTAAACGTATCATTTTTAATTCTTCTAAATATTTAAATTTAGCGCCATCTATGGCCTGTATAAGCTAAAGTAGACTGCTAAGCCCATTCTTATAATCTAATAATGAATTTATTTATAATGTTATTTATTATTTATGTGAAAAAGGTAAATAATTCTCTGTTCTGTTCTGTTCTCTTCTGTTCTGTTCTGTTCTGTTCTGTTCGTCCGTCCGTCCGTCCGTCCGTCTGTCTGTCCGTACGGTTACGGTTCCGTTCGGTTCGGTTCGGTTCGGTTCGGTTCGGTTCGGTTTTTTTTTTTTTTTTTTTTTTTTTTTTTTTGTAGTGCCTCGCACCTCAGACATATATCCGAGACTTTGTTTACTTATAATTTTTGTATTGCCTTTTTTAATATTGTGCCGCGTTCTTTTGGCGTGTTTATTTTTACATCAATCTTCTCTAATTCCGTATACATTATTTTCTTTTTCGTGGTCGTGTTTTATTATTGTTATTATTACTTTCACTTCATTTCCATTATCTATTTATTTCTTACCGTACTTATTTCTACAATATTTACAATTTATAATTTATGCTGATTGTTACTAATGAGGCAATTTTAAAAGCTAGAAACATCTGTCTGATTCTGCCAGAAGGTGTGTGGTGTATTACGAGTCGGCCCGCACCCCTCTCCGAGCTAATTTGTTGTTTTAATTATTTGACCATAAAAACTCCAGTTTCAGATCGAGTCAATTTGTCTTGTTTCAGTCTATATTGTTTTTAATTTTAACTTTTATTTCTTTCGCAGGCTTCTCTCGCTACCTTTGCGAAGACGGCGAGGGTGGCCTGGGAGTGTTCTACAGAGAGGGGTGCGGGGAGACTCAAGGCACACATCCTCTCGCCGGTCCTGATCTCCAAGTCATTCCGGGACGAGCCGAATCGCGGACAGTCCATAAGAAGGTGGAGGACTGTCTCGGCAATTTCCAGGTCACATGCGCAGGCGGGAGAGTCTTTCAGTTTGAACCTGTGCAGGTACGCCGCAAAACCCCCGTGTCCGGTTAACACCTGCACATGGGAGGGAGCGAGGCTGATCTTCCCTAGAAGCTTGTGGGCTTCTATAACAGAAGGGAAGAACGCCCGCGTCAGCTCCCCTGTGTCGGAGGTCTCGTAGCGTTCCTGCCAGGTCCTCAGTGATACCTCCCTAATCCTGCGCTTCGCGTATGACACCGGAAACCGATCGTAGTTGGCCGTAGTTTTCTTGTGTGCGGCCCGTTTCGCTAATTCGTCAGCACGCTCGTTTCCGGTCGTGCCGACGTGAGCCCGCACCCAGTTCAGGCGGATTTTCCTTCCCGCTGCACGGACCTCCCTCAGAGACTGCTGGGCCGCCAGGGCCAGACGGTGGGGAGGAGTCGGGTTCGCCAGCATCTCCAGCGAGGATCTTGAATCGCTGTAAATGCTGGCGTCCGGGACTCCAGCCTTTTGCACCATCTGTATCGCCCGCAGCAGCGCCAGCATCTCCGCCTGGAAGACCGTGCAGTAGGGTTCAAGGCGAAATGTGGAGTACCTGTATTCACGCCCTTCCTTCCACCAGGTCAGAGCGGCTCCGACACCTCCGGCTATCTTTGAGCCGTCGGTGTAGATACCGGAGCCGCCTGAGATCGGTTCAGGAATAGCTTCCAGGCACTCGTACACTTCGCCCTCGCACTGGGTCGGATGCGGGTACTCAGTGTAGCGTACGGGGCGCTCCAACCCGCGACCAACCGCGATCTCGTCCTGAAGATCCCCCCGTTTTATACGGTATAGCTTATGCACCTCCTCAGCCCGGATGTCCAGAGGAAGTAGATCCGCCAAGACCAATGCTGCGGTCAGAGATACCGTGCGATACGCTCTGCAGATTTTCTGTGCGAACCCTCGCTGCAACCCGTCCAACTTTTTACGGATGGATAGTTTACTTGCTGCGGGGCCCCACACGTTCGCGGCGTAAAGCACGATAGGCTCGATGACCGCCGAGTATATCGTCCTGACAATCCCAGGGCCGAGACCCCAGCTGACCCTCGCCGCGCACGCCAACTGCTTGTAGATGCTAGCGGCTTTGCAGCACGCAGCAGTGGTGTGCTCCTGGAAGGTCAGCTTGTCGTCTATAATCAGGCCCAACAGGCGGATGGATTTCTCCATTGTCAGCAGGACTCCGCCCATGGTAATCACCGGGGTGTCGTACTTAAGCCGCCGCGTCAAGACCATTACTTTGGTCTTGTGTGGTGCAAGCGACAGCTTACTTCGGACCGCCCAGTCGGCCACGGTCTGCAGAGTCCTATTTGCCTCTTCCTGCAGGGACCTGACTTCGAACCCTGAGAACATCAGGACGACATCATCAGCAAAGGCCTGGCAGTATACTCCTCCGGATTCGAGCTCAACCAAAAGGGAATCGAGGATTACGTTCCAAAAGGTAGGTCCGGCTATCGAACCTTGGATACAACCCTTGGAACTTTCTCGACTCAACCTTGCTCCGGCATAACTGAGCTCTACTCTCCGGTCCTGGAGGTACGACAAAACCATACCGTACAAATTGCTAGGGCACCCGTGAGTCACGAGCTGCGACTTCAAGGCAGGCCACCACGCGTTATCGAAGGCGCCTTCTATGTCCAGTGACACCAGGACTACGACCTTTTTGGCCGTTATATTGGTCCTGATTTCAGTCACAAGGTCATATAGGGCGTCCTCCGTCCCGCGCTGCGGCACGAACCCATATTGCCGCACGCTGAGTTTGGGCAGTAGATGCCAGCGTAAACGTCGGACCAGGAGTTTTTCCAGAACTTTCCCCAACACCGGGAGTAAGCCGATGGGTCGATACGACTTTGGGGATGTATAGTCATCCTTCCCCGGCTTCCGGATTATGCATGCGCATGCGATCTTCCAGGGTTTGGGGAAGTGGGTTAGTTCCAGACACTTGTTAACAATTGCCAGGAACAACCCCTCCCCCCCTCCGTTAATCGCATGCGTGCATATGTCCGACGTCAATCCATCCCCCCCGGGAGCCTTCTTGGGGTTCAGTTCTCTAAGAACCCAATTTAGCTCCTCCGACGTGAAGGGTGGATCTTCCCCGGACAATTCCCGAAGCCCGGCAAGGGTGACTCCCTCGGTCACCGACCTCGTGGCCCTCTGGTCGTCTGTTTCGGCACTCACGTCGTCCGACGGGAACAAAGTTGAAGCGAGGAGCTCAGCCGACTCCTGCGGGCATAGGGTCCGCCCATTGGAGTCTGCGAGTAAGATTTCCTCTCGCCTCCTCTCTGTTCTCCTCAACACGCGATAAATACCGTCCCAGAGACTCTCCCTATCCTGTGTCGAGCAAAACTCCTTCCAGCTCCTGGTCTGGGCATCCGCCGCCTGTCTCTTGTAGTCGTCTAGAGCTACTAGGTAGTCTTCGATGACATACGGTCTGCGGCCGGGGGCCGCACAACGGAGCCTACGCTTCCGCCGCGCTACCTCCCGTTTGAGTCGGTCGAGATCCTGCGTCCACCAGGGGGGGCGCTTCACCGCCTTTCCCCCGCCTGCCTTCGGGACAACCTTGTCACAGGTGTCCCTAATGCAGGCTAGGTACTCGGACACAGCTTCCTCGAGCTCCCCAGCGTCCCGGATTCCCCCAATCCTACAGGCCGTTATGCCCCTCTCGGTCATTTTCTCCTGTAGAGTCGATTCGAACTCCGACCATACTACCTTCTTCGTGTTATAGATACGGGTAGTCGTGGGCCTCTGGCTCGCCAGAGGTTCGTCTAGCCGTATCGAGAAGGTAATAGAATTATGGTCGGATGATGTAATATTCTCGTCGACTTTCCAGTCATCGATCCTGCCGAGAAGAGCGGGGCTGCATGCAGTGACGTCAACACTGCTTGTGCATAGGCGGCCCCCTCTAACGACCTGGAAGGTAGGTTTATCCCCCTCGTTGAGGATCTCGAGTCCAGCTGCGTCTAGGAAGGAAGCGTACGCTTCCCCCCCTGTGATCGCCATCTCGACTTCCCCACCACAGTGATTTGCCGTTTATGTCACCTCCGACTACCAATGTCTGGACGCTCAATCTTGCGCAGACGCTTTCGAGTCTTACAATGTACGGCTCTATGGGTTCGTTTGGCTCGAAGTAGACCGAAACAACCCCCAGCGTCATGCCGCCCACTCGCAACACTGCGGCGGCGATGTTGTTGTCCACGAGTTGGGGGTCGATAGTGACCCTCGCCAACCCGCTATAGACAACTATCGCCGCCTTAACCGGCCCGTCGCTCGCCACTGTGCGTTGGACCACCCTGGTATTCGGGGCTTGTGCCATGACCCCTGTCAGCCCTGTATAGGGTTCCTGGACAAGGGCCACTGCTGCCCCCCCTTGGGCGGCCCAGCCCTGCAGCTCGGCCAGGGCCAGTTTTGAGCGCCGCAAGTTTGCTTGCACGAATGCCAGACGAGATGTCCCGGTCTTCTGCTCTGTGTCTCTCGCGATGTTCTGCGAAGAGGTGCCCTTAGCAATATGCCACCCGTGACCGCGCTATGGAGTCCCACTTCTGCGCTTCCGGGCATTCCCGGTCTAGTGCAGAGTGGTTTAACTCGGCGGATGGTCGCTTTGCACGATGGCAGTTCGTGCACACGGGCCCGGCACCCTCCGCTCGTCGGGGACACTCACCCCGTCGATGGACGCTGGTGCAGTGGGCGCACGCCTCCTCGGACACGGGACATAGCCGTCTAGGATGTCCGAAACCGAGGCAGTGCGAGCACTGCACCAAGGGTGATTGATCCCTGACTATGCGGAATCTGATGCCGATGTGAATGCGACCCGCTGTCACCAATCGCTGCCATAGTTTAGGAGCGACCTCTAGCACTGGATGGCATTCCAGCGAGTTTCGCGCCCTCTTCCTATACCTTACTACCATATGCTGGTCTTTAACCTCCAGGTCACGGAAGAGCTCAGGGTTTTGGATTTTAATATTATCCAGGACGTCCTTATCAGTATAAGCTGACAGGACGTCCCGGATCTCCACGAGCGGGTTCTTATTTACGGGAGTCGACACAGTCAGTCCGGCAGAGGCGGACCGTAGCTGTTTGGCCATTTTCTTGGCGTCATCCTCACCACGACACCGGAGGATGACCTTTTGCGCCCCTACCTTCCTGACCGCGTCGACTCTCGCTCCCGTGACCTGGGTGTTAGCCACCCTCTCGATGGTATTTAGGACCCCTTCGCTCGTGTCGCGGGGGTCCTTTGACGACACTATAAGTGTCGCCGAGGGTGGCGTGCGCTTGGGAAGCGCAGTGACACCAGCATATGTGCTGGGCTTCGGAATCGGTGCGCGAGTCACCGGGGGGAGGACCTTAGCCTCGGAGATCTGCGCGATGGAGGTCGCCATCTCCTCAGCCAGGGACTGGCAAGAGTTCCGCGCCGGCACGGGGGCTCCGATGTCGCGGACCTCATGAAGCACAGTGTCCAGCTTCGCGGTCACCGGCCCCAAGAGGTCCCGCATCATCTTTGCCCCGGCGCATTCGCTCTTTGCCTCCCGGCCTGAGTGGACCTCCAGGATGGTTGCTCGGAGGTCGCTGATGGCCTCCTCCATGTGCACGAGACGCGGGGTGAGATCCACGCCAGGTGTTTGCGGCGAAAGGGGTTGAGGGGGCTGCGACGGAACAGGCATGAGCTCCTCCACCCGTTGAGGGAGCTGTTGTAGCTCGACCTCGATACGGGTGACCGAGCTCTGAAGTTTACTCGCGCCCCCGAGAATCCTCTGAAGCTCTTCCGGGTCCAAATGGACCTGGTCTGGAGCTTGTGCTTGCGGAGTCCACACTGGGCGTCGGCATAGATCTCCGACGCTTTTTTGGATCTCCCGTACTGCCTTTAGAGGTTCTGCCACCTCGTAGTCCAGCCGCGATCGGAGCGCTTCTACTTCGGAGACCAGCCTATCAATATGGCTGGTCAATCCGTTCACGCTCTTTTCGTAGCCGGACATGAGGTGGGTCAATTGGCCGGAGTGCGCGCGCTCAGCTCTGGCTAATTCGCGAGCGCCTTCTGCGCGCGCTTTCTCCGCGTCGATTTTATGACGCGCACGAGAGTCCACAAGTTCCAGGGTCGTTTCGTAAAGACCCTGGAGAGCGCCGGCGATCGTATCCTTAAGGTCACCCCTAAGGTTGCGCGACTCCTCCAGTGCGGACTTGCCCAGCAAGAAGATCTCGGTCGCGCGAGACTTTGCCAGGTCCATCGCTACCCCTGGTCGCCCCCTGAAGGGAGGCAGGATACTAATCCTCGATCTCCCCTCAGACCTCTCCCCAGTCTTCTCGTCTCCTGAGTCACCCGAGGGTAACCCAGGGCGCGCATGGTCCGGCGAGGAAACGGGGGACGGACGCGGCGTTATTAAGTCAACCCCTGTAACTGGAGTGGAACACTGGAGCGCGATCGGCGAACCCTCTGAAAGTGTCTCCACAGTGATTGTGGGGGAGGGTGTTGCCGATCGCGCTGAAGCAGGGTTCAAAGGTGGTGTCCTTCCCTTTCCTTTCGTCGCGGCAACGGTGCGGGTCAGGACCGCTTTGCGAAGCTCCTCCTCCGGGCCGCTGCCACGACGAACCACTCCTGTTTGTTTGGTTTGTTTCAGGGGTTGTGCTGTTTCGTCAGTCGGTGTTTTGTCCCCCGCTGGTACCTTTTTTTGCGGCATGTCGTTAACTTAAATTTATTATTATCACTCTTAACTGGCTAATATGGTACGAGGTAACTGTTAATTTGATATAATTTTAAATTGTATTGTATTATAGCTCTTTAGTTGGTTCTAAATCCTAGTCAATTGTATAATTTTAAATAAATAGTAATAAATTTTAATAAAACAATATGATAAATAATAATAATTAAGAATAATTAAAATTCAATACAAAATCTAGTCAATTTTATTGAGATCAGTTTAACTGTGGTTGAATCGATAATTTTAAAATTAATTTTTTCTAGTCAAGTGCTTCGAGCTATTCAGTTTAACTGATATTTAGTGTCAATTTTTTATAATATTATTAATCTAGTCAATACGTTATTTAGTGTCAATTTTAATAATAAAATATATAAAATAACCTAGTCAATATATTTTAAAGCTAATCAATAGTAATGTCTTATCTAAGTATTTATTATAATAATATTCCGTGTATCTTCTGGCAATGTGTTATCCTTATCTAGTAATTAAAGTTAAACCGATCTGGTTGTGCCTCTGGTTAATGCAATAATTTATTTTATTTATTATCCTTTTATTATTTATTAATTTATTTATATTTATTAAGCTAATTAATTAATTGAACATTGTTAATGGTATTATTGAATTAGTTGAAATTATAATTAAATTTAAAGAAGTTGAGTGAGTAAGAATAGAAGTAAAGTTTAGAGTTAACAGAATTTTGTCAATTAACGGTTATTGCATTACCAGAGGTGTGATTATAATTATCATAAATGTTTAAACTTATCTAAGTTCCCACTATAGTTACGCCGTATTTAATGTTCCTTTTCTTCCAGTCTGTTTTCCCAGTGGCTAAGATGTCAGGTAGCTAGTATACGTGCAGTCGTACACCGGAGAACAGCTACTTAATGTCTGCAATATGTTCTGAGCAGTCGGAGGCTTCCCCACACACAATTGGAGTGATGCCCGCACGCCCGATTGCAGGCTGGTGTTGCGGCGAGTGGCCCCGCCGGCACGAGCTGCGGTCTTCCTTTCAGCAGTGGCTCTCGCGCTCGTGACGCGAGGCCAAAACGCCGCCCGTCCGGTTTATGTGTCTGGTGATGTCCCCGGTGCTTCAATTTGGCCAGAGCGGTGCGGCAAGTGGTTGCCCAACCACTCGGCAAGGTTTGCTAGTTGTATTTATTCGATGTTTGGTGTCCCGGCCGGGTGGTTGAACAACCAACCCGCCGCAAGACTACTGTACCGGATGTTTTATGGTGCTCCGGTGTATGACGTCTATAAGGTAATGGTCTTATTTATACTGTTATTTGTCTTCTTATTTCAATATACTAATTGTTTTTTTTTTTTTTTTTTTTTTTTATTTCAGGTTCTCAGATGCGTCAGCGTGCCGTCGAATTCTCCGTGTTCACCAGTACTTCTAGTGATTTAACGAGCTCTACGTGTTCGCGTATAGTGCTACAATATGGCAAGCGGTAAGTCTTGTTTAATTTTTTCGCTGGTGTTTAGATTTTGGAATTTTATTGGGGCCAATCTGTGGGGCTCTTCTTCCCGATTCCAACGATACCAAACACGGGTTATTTTGGTGAAGAATTACGGAAGTTAGCCAGAGGGGGGGTGAGGTAAAATTTTTTGGGGGGGAGGGGGGGAAGGTTTCGCGGGACGGATGCGTGGGTGGGTGCGTGGGCGGTGCGCAGGAGGATGCGTGGGCGGGTGCGTGGGAGTATGCGTGGGCGGGTGCGTGGGAGGTTGCGTAGGCGGGTGTGTGGGTGGGTGCGTGGGTGGGTGCGGGGGCGGGGTGCGTGGGCGGGTGCGTGGGCGGGTGCGTGGGCGGGTGCGTGGG
>JACEII010000141.1:0-18132 GCA_014332785.1 Antheraea mylitta
CCGGGGTGGTTATTTTACATTGTGTTTGTTTACAAACGTTTTTTTTTTTTGTTATGTATGCATTTGTTTTTATTTTCCGTTCTAATATAGATTATATATCTACATAATATAGTATGTGAACATTAAATAAAACTGGTTGTATTGTATTGAGTAAAGGTTATTTATAAATATTAGTCGATAGATATGAAGTATTTCCTAATTAATAAGAATTACTTATTTCAGTAATCGTACGAAGGAATTTAATAATTCATAAATTAAATTTAATATTTTATATTGTGTAATATACATTTCAATTATTTACACTGTGAATAAAGTTTTCAGTAAAAATCTCCGTAATTCAACAATTTAATTTTTGTTGGTACAAATTGAATGCCATATTTTTTATTTTGTACAATATCATTCCACGAAGAGCGTATTATTTTTTCTATATACAATAATATTAAATATATAGATTGTATGTAAATAATATAATTTGGTGCCTTCCATAGATATATAAGACTGTTTTAATTAGTAAATAGCTGTTTAAAGAAATTGATGGCCTTTGTCAATATTAAATCGAATTAAAATCCATCAATGACTCCTGTAGTTTTGATATACAGTTTACAGTCCTTTTTCATATTCCTAAATGGAATAAATTCTATACGATTGGGTACAAAGTATCCAACAAAATGGTTTTCTATGTAAAAATTAAGTTTATCCAAATATGTACTAAATAAATGAACTAACTTATATTTATTTTAAGAGCGGCCTAATAATGTGTATGTAATTTATTAAAAGAGAGCAATTAATTATAATTATACATGAAAGAGTAAGTGATTTATAAGTAAATTAAATAATTGTAAATTAATATTTTGGTTTTATTTTTTAATGCCTTTCAAATATATTTTTTTTATTTTTTTAAATAACTTGTTCTAATCTTATTCTGATATTATTTTGCCAACCCATTTCCCAGATTATTACTGCCATTGTCGACTAGGTAACAATATTACAGTATCTTGAGATAATTTCAATGTTCCAACAAGATGGTGGCTCAATTTTTAGAACTTTGCAGGAAGTTTTTGTGACATCTCAGTATTCATGTTCCATAGCATTAATAGGTCTTTACCTATAAAATTGCTGTTCTGCAGTACTGGCCATTTCAAATCAAAATAATTTTTGTCTGGCTAAGAATTATAATTTCAAATTAATTTTATTTTAAAAACATGGAATTCTTTTTCCAAAAGTAGTCATTTGTTTATTGATTATTGTTACATTTTCATTGCATTTAAATTTTTTTTGTCATCATGGATACGTTAAAAATTCGAGTAATTATGGAATATGAGTACCGTCCTGGCAGCAACGCGGCACGCAACATAACGACGTTTACGGAGCTAACACTACAAACCAACGCACCACCTGTTATCGGTTTGCTCGCTTCCATTCTGGGTATTTCGACCTGAAAAATGAACCTCGCGATAGTCCGAAGACTTTGGTCAACAATGACGCATTAAAGGCGATTGTGGAAGCTGATGATACACAATCTACGGCTGAATTAGCAGCAGCTTTCGACGTTAGCGTCAAAACAATATTGGCCCATTTGCCTCAAATTGGCAAGGTAAAAAAGCTTAACCGTGCTTAGACGTGCCTTGCACTGCTCAACAGACACACAAATGAAGGAATTTTGAGTCGCATTGTTACCTACGATGAAAATGGATTCTGTTTAATAATCGCAAGCGCTCAGCAAGTTAGTTGGATCTTGGTTCAGCACCTAAACAATGCCCTAAACGAAAACTTACCCCTAGAAAAGTGATGGTCACAGTTTGATGGTCTAGCGACGGTGTGATTCATCACAGCTTCTTACCAAACGGGGTGAGCATTACTGCAGATATGTACTGTGAAGAACTGAACACAATGATGGAGAAGCTGGCACATCTCCAACCAGCTTTGGCCAATTGCTCGTCTCCACTGCTCCTGCACGACAACGTGTGACCTCATACTGCACAGCAGACGGTCTCCAGGTTGCAAGAACTGTGGTTGGAGGTTCTCCGTCATCCGCCCTACTCACCAGACCTTGTACCTACAGACTACTACTTTTTCCAGAATTTGGATAACTCCTTGGTGGGAAAAAAATTCAATACCCGAGAGGCAGTACAAAATGCCTTTGAAGAATTTGTTGCCTGCCGTCCAGCTGATTTCTTTAAGAAGGGCATCAATAAACTGCCACTGCGTTGGCAAAGATGCATTGATTGCATTCGATGAATACAAATAAAAAATACATGAAAAAAATCCGTTTAAATTTTTTCATAAAAAACGGCAATTTCACAGGTACAATAAGATTACTATATGACGTAATACACCACCAATGTTACATAATATATAGTCCCATAATACAAAGTCATGAATGAAATTACACTACATTACAGCTTTTGCGCCAAAAACCTTATAACTTGTTCTCGTTATTATTATAAAATGTAAGTACGCGGTTATTAAGGCCCAAGGGGCCCGGCCCTAAGGCGGCCAATCGTGACAAATTCACCGACACGGGTATGGCGTGTACTTACTACATGGTCTGGGGCTTAGGGTGGCCAAAACTGCAAATCTGCCACTGTTAGTAGACAATTTTTTTTTCCAAATGTCTACGCTATTGACCCAGCAAGGTCTTAACAGCTTCACCGGCTATTAAGGCGAGCTCTTAAGGCACTCAGCCGATTTTATTACGGCAACCAGCTCAAGGGTGCACGGCACACATCGGCTTGGCTGTTGCCTGTTGCATGCAAAATCGCGACCTATCTTAGCTAACCTAGCTAACTATTCATATGTGTATGAGTTGTTGAAACGTATATGTGTACCAAGCATACACGCCTCAACAACTACTCCATATATTTATTATCGGAAAATTGAAGAGTTTTTCAGTTCGATAAGGGGAAAAAAGTAAACCCTTCCACTTTCATGTGGAAAGTACAACGTGTAGGCGTGCACGTGTGTGGGGGTGATCATGTAGTGTTGTAGCAGTGATGTATATTTGTTTGTCACCGTATCGCGCAAGCAATGCACTCAAGGGCTCCCTACCGAGGGATCGAACCTAGGCTTGAGCCGCTGTCGTGGGAGGCCTAATCGGGTAAGTTAGTAGACAATTACTATCAAAAGTTTGGTCTGTTATGTAGTGGGTTTTATATTTTACTCAAAATCTTGTGTTGACTCTTTATTTTGTAAACTTGGTGGTGTTTTACGTAATACAGTTCGGTTATTGTGCATGAGTGAAGAGAATGGAACATAATACCACGGACAATGAATTCTGAGATGCCACAAAAACTCCCTGGAAAGTTCTAACAAGGAAGTCATCATCTTAATTAAATGGGAGGACACGTGATGAGAAGGCCAAGTAAAGGGAGTAACTTTTTGAAGTGGAACTACTCTTGGATCGATATGAATTGGATATTATAAAACGAAACAGAGCTGGCTATAAATGTACTTTATATGTAGGTTTTAAGCTGTGAGAGAATGAGATAGAATGCGTATATAGTTTCCGTATCGTTCGTGTCGAGTTTATGCGATGGTTCGTAAATCGTAGCGGTTTTCGTCTCCAAAATTAATCAGCAGAATACTAGTTTCACTTCTACCGCGTATGAACTTTCACTTTATTTGTGTATGTAAAAATAGAAATGTTTAATAATACTACCCTTTTTTATATACATTTATTTTTTCGATCTGACTACACTATTGACCCAGCAAGGTCTTAACAGCTACACCGGACTACCAAATATACATTATGTATTCACGGCCACCTCCATAATGCTTCCCGTTTTACCCATATAATAATATGAAATTGGGTAGTTAACATCTTTAACAAATATTTCTACGACAGGATTTCTCTAAAGCAGGCTTTATTTTCGTCCTGAAATTAAGCACAGATTAGGTTCTTAGCAGGGATGTTATGGATCTCCGTAATCTTAACCAAAACTATCGGATATCCGAAAAAAATATATATCTGTAACCGTAACCGATACAATAATTTGGGATAATTTCGAATACAGGTGAAGTCCAAATAAAACATGTTTCGACAGGTTCTGTTTCGCCGCACTTGCACTCCATGTGAAATTGTGAATCTTGTAGTAGGGGCGATCGTTATTAGAAATGTTTATATCCATGTCAACATCGAATCCAAAGCGTCATTGTACGACATAATATATCGATTGCAAAACATGTGTGGTTTTATTAATTTTTATAGGTAACATAAGTAAACACTGACATATTTGGTAACAGACAAATTAAACACCTAAATAAATTTTATGACATACGGTTTTATTTATATATTTAAACAAAATAAACGACTATCAGGTGATAAGGCTGCAAAATTGCTTTTTGTTAATATATCTAAGCAACATTGTAACAAAAGATTATATATCTTTCTTTGCTCAGTTTTGACTATTAGAACTATGATTAACAATTTTAAATTTTGTTATAGGTATAGATGAAAACATTCCTCATAAAAATAATTAAAAATAAAAACTCTCGTTATGTTATCACACACACACACACACATTTAATATGTAATACATAGGTTATAAGTTACTATGTGTAAGGTTTATTTTTACGGTTAAATTTATCACATTTTTTTTTATTTTAGTACTTAGATAAGACTTAAAAATTGAGTAGGTGTATTAATTATTTGCCTAATATGACGGACTTATAATGCCAAATGACAACTTAGAGTCAGACTAACCATATTATTGCATAGTAATTGTGTTTATATTTTACTTCAATCTAATATCCGTAACCGAAACTAACGGATAATCCAAAATAATTACATATCCGTAACCGATATAATTATATTCCTATATTCATATCCGTAGCCGAAATATCATATCCATAACATACCTAGTTCTTAGTTGCACTGATATCGATTAATAATTAGTCAGTTAAGCTGGAACATAAGTGATTTCACAGGTTGCAATTGCAATATCATTACTTATAAAGCAAAATCGCTGCCACGTGTTTTTTTCGCGATAAACTCAAAAACTAATAACGAATTTTCATACGTTTTAACCAGTAGATTCATTGATTCATGAAGAAGGTTTAGGTATATAATTGATCAAGTTTTTTTATTATCAGGGCGGGATAACGACCGCCGGGCCTGCTAGTTTATTTATAAATATGTGTTATACAATTTATGCACAAATTATGGCCATTCTAGATTTTTTTTTTTCGTTTAACATTCCATATTATATGCAATCCGAACTTATAGCTATATTCAGAGCGGCCAAAAAAATTGTTGAGGCCTCTATAAATGTGTAAGTATTAATTCGGGCAAACATAAAACGATGTAATTAGCATTAATTATAAGAAACTCTAGTAGTCCGGTGAAGCTGTTAAGACCTTGATGGGTCAATAGCGAAGACCTTGATGGGTCAATAGCGTAGTCATTTCGAGAAAAAATAAGAGACTCAAGTTTCCCGCTTTGGTTTATAAAATAAAACACTGTATACTAATCTAATCATTTTTTAATAAAAAATATTATTTCTCTGCTATTGATGGCACTTCTTCGGACTTCTCCGACTTCGTTTCCACCACCGGCTCTGGTTCAACGACAACTCTCGTCAATTTCGAAGGTTCCTTGGGTGGAGCCCAGTCAGGTATAATTTTATCGTGTATGCGCCACGTCCCGTACAAATTAGATAGATGTTTTTCGAACACTATGTACTCTAGAACATCCTTCGCCAGGATTTCGCTGCCGTGAAGTAGTCGACCGAACCGGTCGTAGACTGCCAACTGCTGCCGCGTGTGGAAACGTACTGTCACCTGAAATCACCATATCGACATAACTAACTTCAGTTACGGTGGTTTTTGGCGGGATTTTAGTCTCTCATGTAGTGCATTCTATATTTTATTCATAATTTTGTGTTATTTGACTCTAGATTTTGTAAATTTGTGGTGTTTTACGTAATACAGTTAGTTAATTGTGCATAAGTGAAGTGAATGGAAAATAATACCACGGAGCATGAATTTCTGAGATACCACAAAAACTCCCTGGAAGGTTCTAGCAAGGGATCCACCATCTTTCACGACGTTTGTAATAATATTATTGACTACGCGACAATGGCAGTAATAATCTGAAAGATTGATTGCCAAAAATAAAGTTAAAAAAAAACTTCAGTTACGAGGAGATATTGCCTCACTGACTGTGTTTTATCATCTGTATCCTTGGTTTACAAAGTGGTCCAGGTGGACCCCCATTTTTTTTAATACTACCGAGGTTCTACTATTTTACTACAATTTCACCATATGTTAAATATGGATGTGGTCTTTGGTAAACACCTTAAATATTGAGAAGAGACTGGTTCTCAAGTGTGTATGCTGGAACAGACCAAAAGGTTCTTTGGTAACAAATTTACAACTCGAGAGAGGTAGCTGGCGGCTGACACGTTTAGAAGAAACCCTACTCTATACTACAGTTTTATTACCATACATTTCTTTCATCCAAAGCCGACGCTCATGCATAAGTATTTGAACTTGGTATCATTGCTTAATATGAGAACATTTTCATGTATGATTATTTGTCTTTATAATTCCACTAAAGTGTTAGGAGTTAAAATGTGCATAAGTCACTGTTGAGCCCCCCCGCAAGACCCATACCCCGTCGCAGTGCCATAACTGTCAGAGTTATGGTCATCCGGCGAGGAACTGTTACCTCCGCCCCAGGTGCGTCAAGTGCCTGGGTGATCACCCCACGAAGGAGTGCGCTCGCACTCCTGGCACTCCGGAACCTCCGAGTTGCGTGTTGTGCGGTAACGCGGGTCACCCCGCGAACTATCGCGGCTGTCCCCGTGCACAACGCACACAGCGTCCCCGTCAGGCGAGGCAGGCGCCCAGTGCGCCTGTAGCCGCCGCCCGCCCTCCGCCTCCACCTCTCGTGTCCGTGGAGGCCTTCCCGGGCCTGCCGGGCGCCTCCCGCGGCCCGGTAGCGCCCGCGCCCACGACCTCACCGCGCTCGTCACCCTCTGTGCCGCGCGCGGCTCAACCCGGTCGGGCCCTCATAGCACCCTGGGACCCCCGACTTCAGCCTCAGGCTTCTTCTAAGCCTCAGGCGCCGCCGCCACAGGCGGATTATGCTTCTTCATCCTCTATCACCAGTAAGTTCGACTGGATGAAGCAGTTACTCCGCGAGCACGACATGAAGGAGGTCTTCGTCTTCCACGCCATCATAGAGGTCGAGGAGGAGCTAGGTCTTCTTACCGCTCTAGCGCGCTTCCCGGCTATCGGAGCCACTATTCAGCGCCTCGCCCGGTCACCCTCATTTAAATAAGTATTTAAAATTCGCGGGTCTCAATATAATAAAACCACGCGGTCTATCTCTTTCGTTTTTCAACGCGAGATCCCTCCGAACACAGCGCAATCTAGTAGCTGACTTTTTACGCAATAGACAGATTGACGTTTTCCTCATCCAGGAAACGATGTTAAAACTGAGTATCGACCGAGTAACCGAATAACCGAGTAACCGAGAATCGCGAATTACTGTATAGTCAGGAACGACCGTCCCACCCACGGGGGTGGCACGTTAATCTATTTTAGGCGTTCGTTGTACTGCATGCCGTTAGATCCGCCCGCGCTAACTAATATGGTAGCGTCAGTGTGTAGAGTAGGTATGACAGGTCACTCGGATATTATTTTAGTCTCCGCGTATCTATCACCGAACAAAGAGTTACTTAGATCCGATTTGCAGGCGCTGCTTAACTTAGGTGATTCAGTTATTATAACGGGGGATCTCAAAAGCAGGAACGTTATCTGGAATAGTTCGTGTACCTCTCGTAACGGGAGGATACTCGACGAACTAGGTAGGGTTCTTGCGTTTGACGTCATAGCCCCTCTGGAACCCACGCATTATCAAAATCATTGCCGTCCGACCGTCTTAAATTTAGCTCTTTTAAAAGATATCACGCTTCCTGTGCGACTTATACAAGTCGTACACGAACTTGATTCCGACCATCGCCCGGTTATTTTGCAGTTAGGTCAAAATTTAGACTTCACTCCGTTGTCGGTAAGGGTGGCTGATTACGCGAAACTCGTTAAGTACTTCAAAGATAATCCGTCGTCTAGTAGTTTAGACAGGATTCCGGATGTGTTGGCGTCTAAAGCTGACGCGGATTCGGCCATCGATTCCCTGGTTGATTATCTCCAGACCGCCGTCAGAGAGACCTCGAGAGAAGTACAAGCGGCGAACGATTGTCGTTTTATACTCCCTGATGACGTGAGAGCTTTGATCACGGAAAAAAACGCCTCGACTCGGGCTTACGACGCTTACCCGTCTGCAGAGAACCGCGATCGATTACGGTCGTTACGAAAAATAGTCAAATCTCGTATCTCTGAGATCCGGGGCGACAGGTGGGAAAGACTTTTGGAGGGTCTCCAGCCGTCTCACCTGTCGTACTGGGCTGTCACGCGTACTATAAAATCAGATTTAGTTACTCCAATGCCTCCTCTCGACAGAGGCCCCGGGTTGCCTCCCGCGTTCGATAACATAGATAAAGCAGATTATCTTGCCGCGAGATTGGAATACCAGTGTTCGCCAAACACTGACAACACTGACCCCTTCCATATTGGTTTAATCGAATCAGCTGCGGAGCATATAATCGCGTCCCCTCCGATGGATACCCTAACCTCGATCACTTTTGACGAAGTTTCAGCCGCCATCAGACGTCTTAAGCCTAGGAAGTCTCTAGGTCCCGATGGAATCAGGAACGAGGTTCTGAAACTCCTTCTTGATCGCATCATAGCTCTATTGGTCTGTATCTCCAATGCGGCCATGTTTCAGGGTTACTTTCCAGCCGTCTGGAAAAAGACCGTAGTAATAGGTATCGTCCCATTTGTTTGTTAGATACTTTAGGTAAACTCTACGAGCGGCATCTTCTGAACCGCCTCCAGGTCACGATTTCAGATCTTAATTTAATACCGCCTGAGCAGTTTGGATTTCGTGCCAAACACTCTTGTACAGATCAAGTGCTCCGCCTCACGGAGTACATTTTCTCTAAATTTAACGCCGATCCGAAACGTAAACCGAAACGCACAATTGCAGTCTTCTTCGATGTCGCCAAGGTCTTCGATAAGGTCTGGCACGGAGGACTCATCCATAAATTATGTAAATGTTGAGTACCCGATAGGTTAATTCATATTATCCGCGATTATCTCACTGATAGGACATTCCGCTTCAGAGTGGATGGTGAACTATCGCCGCCCCACCCGATACGCTCAGGTGTGCCACAGGGCTCCATACTTGCGCCCACGCTCTTCAAACTGTGCATCAGTGACCTACCTCGGATTCGGGGGGTCGAAGTAGGTTGCTACGCTGACGATACCCTTATTTACACTTCCGGCTGGCGGTTGGACTTTCTTAGGAATCGCATCGAAAAAGCCGTTTATACTCTCGGTGAATGGTTTCATCAATGGCGCATAGAAATTAATCCAGATAAGAGTGCCACAATACTCTTCGATCCCACGAAACGCGTTAATAAATTTGAGCCCATCAGGCTATACGGAATCGATATCCCTCGGGTCGAAGAGGTCAAATATCTCGGTGTTACATTAGATAGACATTTAAAATTCAATTCACATATAGCTGCCCCGTTTTTGCGCATATGTCCAAAGATAACTTTGATAAGCTGCAGGTTCTCCAAAATCGTGTTTTACGTAAAGTAACCTGTGCCCCGTGGTATATCCGGAGAGTCGATCTCCATAGAGACCTAGAGATCCCTTCTATCTGGGCTTACGTAAAATCACTTACGATTAGTTATTTTGAAAAAGCCGCGATCATCCCAGTCGATTAGTGGTATCCGCCGCAAACTATGAACCAGTACCTAACGCTGCGCGTTATAAAAGACGTCCGCGACACATTTTTACCAACCCTCCTGATTCAATCACGTCAGCGAACGATCAGTACCAGCCTGTCCCTCGAAACAGAGCGTGTTCACGCCCACGCCCGCGTAACCACAGATCACGCCGCCGTGGTCTGGGGGTTAATTTCGCTCCCGCACACCCGATTAGGCCTCACACGGCAGCGGCTCAAGCCTAAGTTCGATCCCTCGGTAGGGAGCCCTTGAATGCGTTGCTTGCGCGATACAGTTATACAAAATTTACATCACTGCTACAACACTACACGATCACCCCCACACACGTGCACGCCTACACGCTTACACATGGAAGTGGAAGGGTTTTATTTTTTTTCCCTTATCGAACTGAAAAAAATCTAATTTTTCGTTAAAAAATATATGGAGGGGTTGTCGAGGCGTGTATGCTTGGTACACATGTGCGTCTCAGCGGCTCAACCATGTATAAATGGTTAGCTAGGTTAGCTAAGATAGGTCGCGAGTTGCATGTAACAGGCAACAGCCAAGCCGAAGAGTGCCGTGCACCCTTGAGCTAGTTGCCCAGGTAAAGTCGGCTGAGTGCCATAAGCGCTCGCCTTAGTAGTTCGGTGAAGCTGTTAAGACCTTGCTAGGTCAATAGCGTAGTCAGTTTCGAAAAAAAAAAAAGGACATACAGACGCGGCTGAGGACTCTGTTTTATTATATTTAACGATAATATCTCTTAATAGCCAGCTCAAACAACAATTTTTAAGAATTGCTCAAAATCTTTTTATTTCCAAAGTATTCAAAAATCGATGTTTTTACTCGTTCTTTCACTATTTCCTACCATTAAAATGATTAAGATCCTGAAATTTTCAAGTCCATTATATTTTAAGTTTTTATGCAGAGGACATTTCCGAACGACTTCTGAACAGGAATATTAACGAACTTTTTATTTTTTTCTTAAGTTTGACATACTGAAGGGTACACAGATAGAAAAAAAACGAGAAAATTTTGACTATTGAAATGTAATTGACAAAAATTTATAATTTTTATTTTTTTTTCGATTTTAGAAATTATAAAAAATATTGAGCGACGTGTTTTTTTTTTGAGATGCGCTATGACGTGGTTTCTTAAAACATGATTAATTAATATATTTTCGTAAGAGAGTCGGAAAAAATAACGTTTTTGGGGTACTCTACCATACACCTACATATAATAAGAATGTAAATTCAACGTGTCTGTACTCTTTCTAATTTCGTGTAAAAAAATTTGCAGATGACTAGGAATAAGTAATAGAATTTTCAATATTCATTAAATTAACATTTCAATATTTTTAGTAAAGTTTGTCTGTCTATCTGTTTGTATGAACACGCATCCCTGCCAAAGGACTGGGTTCACAATAAAACCACATAAAGAAAATCATAAAGCAAATCTTCGAGAATAACTTAAGTGTTCGTTTCATTATTATCTGTCCATTTTATCAAAAGTTATTGTAATTTTAATGACGCCACGGCATAATTACGAGAGAAAAGTTAATGTACTTAATACATTCAGATGACTTTTTTGATCACTGTTTTTGACATAAGTTTCTGCTTAGACAAAGTCACGGGCACAGCTATAGTATATAAAAACATCATTTTGATAACACACACCTGACCAAATATATTCTCCTTGCTAACAACATCAGTACAACGTGCGTGCACCACCCTCGGCGGCTCCAAAGACTCCAAAAACTTCCACCGTATCGTCTTCAACAGTGAATTATGCCTGAACTCCGGGTAAGCCTTCTCCGTAACATACAACCTTAATGCTCTCTTGTCATTATTAGCGAGGCTTTCATGTGCCTTCACATATATATTCTGTGCTTGCGTACAAAACTCTTTACTATCAAAATCCTCCTCAAAAGATTTTATCTTTCTTATTGCCATCATAGACTTTGACTTCTTTTCGAGTAACTGTACAGTTTGTTTGGCTCGTGTTGTAGACACTATTGATGCTTTGCCATCTCCCTCTGGCGGTACGTATGGCTCAAAGACACCACCTGAAAATAGTACCAGATTATATAAGAGGTGTACAAGAAAATACAACTAAAACCTTTCATGAAGACATTATTTAGAACAACACACGGGTTATATTGACCCAGAACAAAGCTCTGAATGCTGTATGTCAAAAACAACACCAGTTGTTACGACTAAATATGAGTAGTCCTTTTGATTGTGATAGATTTTGACTGTTACATAAAACACAGAATCCTTGCTAACATTATAAACAAATTAAAAATATATATATGGACGATGGACATAATGTTCGGATCCTAGCGAGTTGGAGTTTTCGGAGAAAGAAAACCACCGCATGGTAGGGCTGGCTCCTTCAAGGTAAAAATCTAGGGCCATGTGCTTGTTGGTGTATTCCGGCAACTCCACTTGAGAGCAGACTCTTCTAGGTTTACAGTGTTTACCATTATCATTTGACATCAGATGAGGTTGTGTTCAAACTGTTTATCTAGACCAATATTATAAAGAGGTAAAGTTTGTGAGTTTGTGACATTGTGACATAGGGAGTAATCTCAGGAACTACTGGTCCAATTTGAAGGATTATTTCAATGTTATATAGCACATTTATGAAGGATGGTTATAGGCTATATATGGTCACGCTAAGACCAATAGAAACCCGATTAGGCCTCCCACGGCAGCGGCTCAAGCCTAGGTTCGATCCCTCGGTAGGGAGCCCTTGAGTGCGTTGCTTGCGCGATACGGTGACACACAAATATACATCACTGCTACAACACTACACGATCACCCCCACACACGTGCACGCCTACACGCTTACACATGAAAGTGGAAGCGTTTACTTGTTTCCCTTATCGAACTGAAAAATTCTCAATCTTCCGATAATAAATATATGGAGGAGTTGTTGAGGCGTGTATGCTTGGTACATATATACGTTTCAACAACTCATACATATATGAATAGTTAGCTAGGTTAGCTAAGATAGGTCGCGATTTTGCATGCAACAGGCAACAGCCAGGCCGAGGTGTGCCGTGCACCCTTGAGCTGGTTGCCAGAATGGAATCGGCTGAGTGCCTTAAACGCTCGCCTTAGTAGTCCGGTGAAGCTGTTAAGACCTTACTGGGTCAATAGCGTAGACATTTCGAAAAAAAAAAAAAAAAAACCAATAGAAGCAGAACATCAATGAAGAATGTTTAAAAATGAGAGTTTTTTTCCTTCCACTGCATGTTAGCGCTAGCCCAAAGTATCTACGGCACACGAACAAAGTCGCGGGCAGATGCTAGTTGGTTATAAAGTATTAAAAAAATGTTTCAGTGAATTTATAATGTTTTTATATCTTAACTTCCTAACCAATGATCATGACATTTTAATATTTATATTGTTCCTATATCCTATATTGTAATATCTATATTTCTGTTTTTAGTATATAAAAGTTAATAACCTGTAGCTGAAATATAGAAAGGCCTCTCCATCCAAGGTCTTGGAGGCAGTAAGCCCTTCTCCTTCATCCTTTGCCTTATCTTCTCCGCTGACATTTTAGTCACATCCTCATTCGGATCAGGCAGTTCTAATTTGAGGTATTTTTGAGCTCTCTCTTTCTTGAACTTTGGATTGTAATGTTTGGTAGTGGTGGTACGAGATTGTTGATGGCATATTAACACAGGAGTTAAGCGCAGGGAGCCAAACTGAAAATGTTTACATGTAAGTGTGATCATATCTTGTCAATGTAAAAGGGAAATATATACTCCAGCAATATAATATCATAATTATTTCTTCTTGAATTACTATTTATTAAATTATTTATTCAAAAAGAATAAACAACAGGAACATAATATGTATAGGCATAACTTACAAAAATTTAGAATTATTTATGTCACTGTAGGGGCACAATGATATTTTTTTTTTTTATATAGAAGCACGACAAAGTGACTGCACTAAGCCTGATGTTAAGCATAGTACAATCCAAAAACATCGGCAACCAACAAGAGACAGATTATCCATCGCCGGTCGCCGCTGTCATGCCGGCCATAATGACGAAAGTCGCCCGGTACTGGATATGCACAGGTCGATCCCGAAACGCGATGCGCAGAAGCGAGTCACTATGACGGGCTTTTTCGCCATATGCATGTTTGTTGCGACCCAGTCGGGCTGTAAAACCCTACCACCCTGCTCTCGCCATTGCCTCGTTCGTTGATCAGCAGGGTGCACCACGTGCAGGTGAGGTTGGCTTGGGTGTCCCAAGTCTTAAGATGTTATTCGACACCCCTTACACCCCAAGGCATTATTATTTTTATTATTATTATTAGGCATATACTGCAGAGTGCATGGTAATCAAATAATTATATGTGAGGGCAATGTATCAACGGCGAGCCAGTTACTGCTTACTAGCCTACACAAAAGGTTATTGATATAGGCTACATTGAAATTAAAATAATTCAAGTTAACGATTGATATTTTAATTAAATGCCTGAATGGTGAGAACAGCAGACCTATTGTTAATATGCCCGGTGTTTGGTAGGATTCATTATGACTTTGTACAAGAACTAGATTTCCTCTTAGAAATGAAAAACTTGAAAGAAATAATGAAAGACAATCTATTAATAGAAAAATTTGAAACATACTGTACCAAAATAATAAAACAATGCAAAATTTATAATGGATCAACTTAACAAAGAAAAATAAAATAGAGAAACTCGGGGAAAAGACAAATAAAAGAAATCATCGATTATACAGACCCAGAATGTACAAGGACTCTGCTTACCCATGGCAGAGGAACCCCGTAGACTAAGGTATTAAGCCTTCAGTCAAAATTAAAAAAAAAATGGTGAGGACCTTCTTTAGTCAGCTGGAACAGTGACTCAATTGGGGTACACTCATGCAGATAACACCTCTCACCCACAAAACCATAATTTACTAATTAAAGTTGATTAATTAGTACAAGACATTAGACATACAATACAACACAGAATATAATAATAATAGATATATAATAATAATCATTTAAAGTAAAATATATACATTTTTAGTATTGAGGTTATTAGTATTGACATGTTCTTTGATGTTTTTAATGCCAATATAGAAAGTGCTAATAATAAGCTTATACTGGGTGACTGGTTACTCGTTAGCAATATGTTTACAGGATACTCTAGTACTACATACTGAATCTAATTAAATTTAAAAAATAGGTGCTCAATATTTGACCTAATTATTTAGGAAATACAAAAATGATAGTCGATCCATCTACCCGTCTATCTTAAAGCACAGTGTCAATGATCGTTGGGTGTTGTAAAAGTGAAATGACAGTGAAGCCAAAAGGTTAATTGTCTATTATATTATTGATGATTGTAAACTCCGGGACTATATTCGCAAGTTTTATCACTGGTGATTCAATCTAGGTTTATTTCAATTTGTTTTGATATTATTCTTTTATATGTTAAAAGTGTCCTTAAACTATCAGACCATATTATATTTACCATTTAAACAGTCACTATGTATCAAAGCATATCACCAATTATCATTATGAAATACAAAAAACATAAAATTTATGTATTTAAGGGCTAATTTAGTATTTTGAAAAGAAATAAACTCGATGCTTGGATATAATATACATTTCATATTATACCTACGATAACAAAACCTTTTAAATATATTTTTTGTCTTGTATTATGAATGAAAAATTAAAACTTTAATAATTTTTAATAATAAAGAAAAGGTAAATTATTATACAAACCAATATAAAATAATAATAGATTTACTGTAAAAGTTATTATATAATACGACCACCTAAATAATGTTACATATTTACCTTGGAAAGTACGGTATTTGCCATTTTTTGTTATGGAATACTATACATATAAGTTATAAATATTCACAGTTTTCCCATTTTATAACCTAAAATATAATTTACATCAATTTACATTTCTTTTATTACTTTTTTTCAATTAATACTAGTAACTGAATACATGTATTTTAAGCCACAATTGTAACACAACTATTATTCACAGTTTGATCAAAATTAAATACGAAGATAATGAATAAATATTTTAAAAGTCAAGACAATTTTACCACATATCCACATTAAAGTAACAATAAAAACATAAGTAATTATGTATAATCTTCTACATTGACTAATATTTGCAAATTCTGACTACAGAAGCACCGCCGCAAAATCCATTTCTGATGCAAAGCAACAACGTCCAAATAGATTTCTACATCAATAAAGATAAGTTGACAACATGATTGGTAAACATATTACCAGAGAAGGGCTTCCATCTGAGCACAGAAAATACTACTCCTATAAGATTAACTAATGCCTGTTGATACCTGTTTCCAAGAAAACCAACCTAAAAGTAAAAACCTAAATCTTAACTTGCAGGTATTCAGTAACTGTTATAATATTCCCCTGTTGAATCGATGTGATTTTTTTAATGTCCTATACCGATTTTATTATAATATCCTTTTATGAATACAGTTTTATGAAATACAAAAAAATAAATAAATGTATCTAACAACTCAGTGTACCTAAAAATTAATTGATATTATATATTTTTAGATATATTTCAATTTTAAGAATATGTATGCCTAAGATGATATACTAAGCTATAAAATAAAACAATTGTCTATGGTGTTTTGTTTTTCTGCCATTTTTAGTCAAATATATTCCATTCAATATATATTTTTTACTAAGTTCTACAAAATTTGTTAAATTTATTGTGGTGACTTTGAAAACTTTATTACTTTTATAATTATTTATTTTATGCGTTATTATACGTTTATAAATATATTTGTGATTTTGATATCCTAGTCTGTTTGAATTAAAAGAAGTTTTCATTTTTCTTACCTTAGTCCGATATTTGCAACGATTTTTGTTTATTCTAATGAAGGAAATAGGCTAAAAGTTATATAGAAAACAGAAACATAACAATATTAACCTTAGAAGCAAACTTTCTTCAAAATTTAATTGATTTTGTATCACCGGAAATCCGGCGACTCCATACACGTTGTCTCTAGCTCAAGGGAATAGAGACCGTCGCAGCGTTTCTTTCTTTTCTGAACAGGCGCAGTCCTAGAGAACTCGCAAAAGGAGTTAAAGGCTCCTACATAACCTGTCAATATGTAAGTACAAATGTGCTACATATATTTATTACATGTTAGGTAGTGGATTTTGTAATTTGTATTCGTGTATTGAGTTGTTCGAGAATTCCCGTTGTTTGCTGAGTCACACTTAGTTGTATTTTATAACAAATTAAAGATAATTCTCCTAACCCTCAACTTGTCGAGGGTTTTGCCCACATTTGATGTAAGTGGAGCGTTTGTGAATGTAATAATGGCGAACATTTATACTGGGTGAATTACTGCGTGTCTTGACATTCGGCCGATGACCTTTGTCAGCGGGAACCTTTTACCCCCCGTACTAATTGCCACGTGTTTTTTTTTCCAGCGATATATTGTATGAGTCAGAAGGTAGAAAAACCAGTATTATCGGGTCAACGGATAAAGACCAGAAAAAGAGGTGAGTTTTTATCATAAATATGTAAAGTTGTTAGATTTATTGTATATAAACATTATTGGGTTAAGATTACAATTGCCTTGACCGTGGCGTTTTGAGATTTCAAAGTTACATATACACTACATGCGTATGTAACGTTGGCAGTAGTCACGCCAGCAATCTAGGTCACGTTACTGTATCAAACGGTAAACGAGGATGCAGCCTTTATTACGGCTGGATACCTTGATCAGGTGTATCGAAACAGGAATATGAAGGTGTTCACAAACATTTATCTATATATTGAAAAAAAAAATTATAACAAAAAAAATATTACAAAATTTGTAGTGAATGTGTTTGTAAAAGTTTGTAAAATGTTGATCAAGATCTAGTAAACTTTAGAAATACTGTTTATTTTGTGTATTCATACATAAATTTCATGACTACGATATGAAATCTAGATATTTAATGTTTGTTACCTATTATGAACAAAATTAGTCTTAAATACCAGGTGTTAAATATTTACATCTTTCCTTTTATAACAAAAATTACAAACTCTAGGTTCAAAGTTTATCATTTGTGAGTACATATACCTAATAATTTTGTTTACTTTAAATAGCCAATGCTTTTTCTATTTTATTTTATATTTAATAAATCCGGAACTCATTAAATCAGAAATAATAATTATTTTTAATTAGTAAATTTGTTTTTGGAATTTTTTCTAAACATAACAAATAAAAGCTCTTTAGGAATGCCTATGAAAGACAAGACAAACAATGCAGGTAGTCTGATTTCCATGAAAATCGTCCAGCAAGAGTGG
>JACEII010000141.1:32133-72032 GCA_014332785.1 Antheraea mylitta
TACCACCATTGGTATATGTGGCTTAAAGATTTAGTTTGAACTGTACCACCGGTGGTACATGTGGCCTAAAGATCAAGTTTAAAGTGTACCACCATTGGTAGGCGTGGTAAATATATATTTGTAATAATTTCAGAATCTGAGAGCGGCGAGGAGGAAGATTAATATTATAATAAGCGCAGCGAGTGAGAGACTGACAACGCACGCGCCGTCCCACGATCAAGCATAATGTACCCCACAAACATGCAAACAGACAGACACACAGACAGACAGACAGACGGATAAACAGACACTCAGATATGGACGGCGCTGTTACCCGAGCAGACTGCACCCGCCCCCCTTTCTAATAATGTATTATAAATTAAATTGTTGTTGATGGCGGAGGGGGGAGGGCCACACACTAATTCAACATACAAACACACATCTGTACGATTCAATTCATGGTTAAATAATGTTGATAAAATACAATATTTTTTATTCAATTTTTTTAGTAAAATTCAAATAAACGGTGATAACACTCTGGCTTTGTTTTATTTAATAACCTGTTTGAATAGTTTGGTGTTGGGTGAAATTGTATTGGTATACGCTTGGTAATAAATAGAAAATTCTCGAGAAAACATTCTTTAAATATGAATAGTTAGCTAATACCTGCGACTTTGTTTATAACAGTTTATTTTTATCTTGCCTCAGCCCGCGAATTCGTCCGCGTGGAATATTTATTTTAAGCTAATGCTAACACGCAGCGGAAGGTTTTAAGAGGGAAAAATCCTGATTTGCTTTATTTTATATCATATGAGGCAAACGACAGGTGGGTCATCTGATGTTCAGTAATCATCACCGTCCATAGACACTTGGAACACCAAGGCCAACCTGTGTTATTGTGGAGGGGGAGAGAAGAGGTGGGCCTCCAACGCTCTCATTGAAACTGAAATGCGACAATGCAAGCACTGTTACTTTACGTCTGTTTTCTGTGGGAGGGTGGTACTACCCCGAGCGAGTCGACTCATTCATGCTGAAGCCAGTAATAGCTTCAGCGTGGCTTGGTATGCTTGGTACACATATATGTATGAATAGTTAGCTCAGATAGGTCGCGATTTGCACGTATCAGGCAACAACCCAAGCCGAGGCGTGCCGTTCACCCTTGAGCTAGTTGTCAAATAGAATCGACTGAGTGCCCTAAGCGCTCGCCTTAGTTGTCCGGTGAAGCTAAAACCTTGCTGGGTCAATAGCGTAGTCATTTCGATAAAAATAAAACTAAGAGTTGAGAAAGAAATTTAAAATTAAAACATGGCACTATCTATGAAATATCAATAACAGTCGCTCCTACAGTTTTCTGACAACAAACTAATTTATAGCGCCATCTGTTCGCGACTGATGAAAGTTAACAATAATCAACATTGACAATCGTTTAATTTGTAATTAAAAAGTATTGAGGCGATTGATTGAAATATAAATTATCCTATTTCTCAAGTGGGGGCAAATTAGTAAGTAATAGGCTTTGCTAAGCCAATGGTGTAGTCAATTTGAAAAAAGAAAAGAATGTAGTAGAAGATATAAGAAAGTTATAGAAGTTAGATATAAGACTTTGCTGGGTTAATAGCGTAGCCAGTTCGAGAAAATTGTTTTTACCAATAACTGCTACGTCTTAAAGAAACTTTTACATTTTCAAACTAGATGGCGCTGCAACAATAAAAAAAGTTTTTTTATAGATTGCCTGAAACGGACGGGCCTTCACCAATGATATTAGAAGTAAAAAGCTTTTTAACCGACTTCGAAAGCGGAGGAGGTTACTATGTTCAGTTTTATGTATTTTTTAAAATTATAATATTATTGGTCTTCACACGTTCACCGGACTACGGTTTTCGAATCTAATTTGCCAAATCTGTGAATAGTGCATTATATTTTTGTTTTCTTAGGCCTCTCACGGCAGCGGCTCAAGCCTAGGTTCGATCCCTCGGTAGGGAGCCCTTGAGTGCGTTGCTTGCGCGATACGGTGACACACAAATATACATTACCGCTACAACACTACACGATCACCCCCACACACGTGCACGCTTACACGCTTACACATGAAAGTGGAAGGGTTTACTTTTTTTTCACTTATCGAACTGAAAAGCTCTCAATTTTCCAATAATAAATATATGGAGGAGTTGTTGAGGCGTGTATGCTTGGTACACATATACGTTTCAACAACTCATACATATATGAATAGTTAGCTAGGTTAGCCAAGATAGGTCGCGATTTTGCATGCAACAGGCAACAGCCAAGCCGAGGTGTGCCGTGCACTCTTGAGCTGGTTGCCAAAATAAAATCGGCTGAGTGCCTTAAGCGCTCGCCTTAGTAGTCCGGTGAAGCTGTTAAGACCTTGCTGGGTCAATAGCGTAAATTGTTTTCTTAAAATTACTGGGTTCCAATCAATAAATATTTTTACCGTTCTATACCGAAATAAATTCAGCTATAAGTTTTTGACGAGATTTTTAAGACTAATCTTTAATCTCTATTGTGAGAAATCAATTTTGCTGTTTAACTCCCATTTCTACTTGCATGGCATAATCGTACAAAGTGTTATCTACCCACCTCCGGTGCCGCTTGAGACACGAGATACTAACGCCACAATATTAAAGATACATAAATGGGAAGATTTCAATGAGACATAAATAGGAATTGATGTTATTGATTTATTACTTGCATAACATTAGTTTGATTTTTTTTTTCTCGAACTGACTACGCTATTGACCTAGCAAGGTCTTAACAGCTTCACCGGACTACAACATTAGTTTGATGATTATCATAGTCTTGCAGAATTGTTAATTGACCTATAAAGGGCTAGATGTCACTACTCTACACGCATAATATGTATGTCTAAACATATTTCAGATATATAAATAACAATAATTTTACATAGAACTGATGTACACAAATAATATTAATTTGTTCGTTAATTATTATCATTGTGTTACTTAAAACATGTAGCAGAATTATAAGTAAATGGAATTGATTTGATTTATATAGTTCGTCTTATAAATTATATAATTCGGTCTATAAAGGCAAGATGTCGGTGTTATCTACGCATTCCTTTGCGAAGAATACTGTAAGCCGTAACTTTGGCCAAATAAAGAGAGAAAGTAACTACGACGTATTTATTGGCATCCTGACTGCATCGATTATGTGTTATACACACTTCTAACAAAAGTTATTGTTCGATGTTTGATCTAGAATATTCAAGTAAGGAAATACGGTAGTTGACCAGTTCTACGACGTATTGTAAATGACGAAAAAACTATATGCAGCTAGATGGCACTGTAAGGAAAATGGAGAACTAGATGCAGATAACTAATGTATCAATCAAAATTTTAAACCGCGATTGAATTATCAGATCAGTTCTTTTCAAACATCTGAAAAAGGGATATAATTTTTTTTTTTTTTTATAGGAGACAAGCAAACAGATGGGTCACCCGATGTTAAGCGATCATCATCGTCCATAGACACTAGTGACACCAGAGAAGTTGCAAGTGCGTTGCCAGCCTCTTTTGGTAGGGAAGGGGGAGAGGGAAGGAGGTGGGACTCCGGCGCTCTCACTGAGCAAACGAAACGCAACAATGCAAACACTGTTACTTCACGTCGGTTTTGTGTGAGTTGGGTGACTATCCCGGGCGAGCCGACCCATTCATACCGAAACCAGTAATAGCTTCAGCGTGGTTCTAACACTAACAAAATATAATTATGCGGTCTAAGAAATTACTTTTATGCTCCAATTGATAGACTAATAGATTTAACATACCTATAAAGTAAGTTCATAAAGCGCAACGATTCCATGTCAGTGTTTCAGACAAGTATTAGTTTTTATAGAAGAGGAGCTGCAGTTCTAGACAAGAAATATATTTTAAAGTTGTCATACATACTTAAGTGTTTATAAGTGAAGACTAAAGAAATAATTCCTGGTAACCTGGTAAATTAAATTAGAGTAGTGTGTGTAGCAGCCATTTCATGTTAAAAGTCACTGATTTGGGCCAAAAGTATGAAAATCATAATCTAGATGGGCTGCAAAACCTTATCATAAAGAAGACAATCTATTCAAAATCAACGAAAAGAGTACATAGGACAAGCATATTTATTACACTTTCTGTGAAAGGGACATTACGAAAGAGCGTAAACATTAACTTTTGTCAGATATTTCACATCTATTATCTTTAATTGTCTGTGTATTTGTTGCCTGAATTTAAAGACGGAATTGACTTTCAAAACTGTGTCCTTCTTGTGAGTCCTTCAATCGCGATCTTGCGGAAGATTTGCTTTTTTTTTTCGAGATTTCTACGCTATTGACCCAGCAAGGTCTTAACAGCTTCACCTGACTACTAAGGCGAGCGCTTAAGGCACTCAGCCGTTTTTATTTTGGCAACCAGCTCAAGAGTGCACGGCACATCTCGGCTTGGCTGTTGCCTGTTGCATGCAAAATCGCGACCTATTTTAGCTAACCTAGCTAACTATTCATATACGTATGAGTTGTTGAAACGTATATGTGTACCAAGCATACACGCCTCAACAATTCCTCCATATATTTATTATCGGAAAATTGAGAGTTTTTCAGTTCGATAAGGGAAAAAAGTAAACCCTTCCACTTTCATGTGTAATCGTGTAGCGTGCACGTGTGTGGGGGTGATCGTGTAGTGTTGTAGCAGTGATGTATATTTGTGTGTCACCGTATCGCGCAAGCAACGCACTCAAGGGCTCCCTACCGAGGGATCGAACCTAGGCTTGAGCCGCTGCCATGGGAGGCCTAATAGGGTGTGCGGGAGCGAAATTAACCCCCAAACCACGACGGCGTGATCTGTGGTTACGCGGGCGTGGGCGTGAGCACGCTCTGTTTCGAGGGACAGGCTGGTACTGATCGTTCGCTGACGTGATTAAATCAGGAGGATCGGTAAAAATGTATCGCGGACGTCTTTTATAACGCGCAGCGTTAGGTACGGGTTCATAGTTTGCGGCGGATACCACTAACGGATTGGGAGGAAGATTTGTCTTCAATGCTTTTGTAGAGATACAATAAATACATAAAATATAATTACGGGATTTTTGAATATATAACGGTGTAATAAATAAGCTTATCATTATTACTGCTTATTAACTGTACCTCTGACTTCATCCGCGTGGAGTCTCAGGTAAAAAACCGTGCATAATAAAATCATCTGAATGTATTAAGTCCATTTACTTATCTACATTTCTCTCGTACTTAAATCGCGTCGTCATTAAAATAAAAAAATAAAAAAACATACGTGTAACATTTATACCTATTTCGATATAAAATAATCTAAATACAAATTCAGAAAGTACCTAAACTTTATTTGCATTCCGGTATTCGTAAGGGGTTGTAATGTATTAATATTTATGCTTTAGTTAGGAATATTGGAAGCCGCCCCGTCCGGTCGTCACAATAGTAGAAGCGAATAGAAAAATCGTTAAACCGTCGCCTTTCAAGATCATGTTCAGTACTTAACAATTACACAGCGTAACGTAACATGGTATGTAGCATTTTCATATTTTATAACCAACCGTCACCGAGTTGGCACAAGTTAACAAAATTCCAAAAAACTCGAGCCAGTTATAAGGGTTACTCGACGGCAGAACTGTAAAAGTGTGATATGCAAAAAAAAATTGTATGTGTGATGGGATTTTAAATGTTTTTTTTTTACTTTGATGACTGACAAATGTAATATTATTGTTTTTAATTCGTTTGGGCACTTATGACACCATTTTAGTACATTCCAATGGTGCGAAGTCGAGGCAGGTCGCTAGTTCGTCCATAATTCTCTATCTCAGCTATATGTCGGAGTAGTGATAAAATGGTAGTCATCGCAGAAGTTTTTAATATTTATCTTAAATTGTATCATTTCATTATTCTTACAGTGATGTTTTCTCCTTTGTGGTGGCATTCATTTTCGCGATCCAAGGTAGTGATGGTAAGAACTTTTTGATATTAGTTCTTTTGGTACCCCTTGGTTTTTTTTAACCTGGAAGTAATATTTGCTCTTTCGTGGCGCCATCCTCGCTCAGACAGTTCGGCTAATCACATCTATGGATAATTCCAAACTATATACACAGTATTGCATTTCTGTATCGACTAGCGGTTTTATTCGATTATTTTATTACATTGATCGATTGAATCATAACTATGGCGTCACTATGGATGACGTCATAATGTCATAATTTTACATAGACCTTATTTTATCTGTGCCCCGAAATACGATGTTTTTATCATAAATAAGCTACTAATTGTGTAGTTGTTATATTATCTTGATTTAATTTATAGCGTTTCTCCCAAATTTGTTTTCGCCCAATGAATCTATGCTTCATGTATAATTTACTAATGAAAATAAAACGAGTTATCTAAATTTATAAACAAAACAATTTTAAAAAGTGCGAATAAATAAATTACACCATTATGTTAGTGCATGGTTTTAGTTCATAGCAATCGTCATGGGGTACAATTTCCGCAGTATACAATGATGACTAGTTTAACGGCTGCGTATTATGCCTGGGCTTTATTCGGACCCCTCCGGTCCAAGGACACTCGGGGCCAAGGTCGCTCAGTTGATGTTAAGCCTATGGGAACACGTTCAAAGAAATAACACGTGTTCTTATTATTTATTAACAATGAAATACAGTTACGTGTAAGCTTTTAGACTATACTTATAAACTTTATAAAACGATACAATAAAATAAAGAACTCTAGTCAAATGATTAATGTTTAATACTAAAATTAAATTAGATATGTGTACCTACAATCCAGATTATTTATTTAAATCATGGAGGATTTCACCCATAGAAGTATCTGTGGAAAACGTTTATTAATTAACGCCAGCCCACGACTTTAGCTAGAGGGTTATTACCACTCACCACCAAAATTATCTCTGGGAAGTAACTGAATGTTAACCGTAAAAGTACAAATATTATAGAAAAAAAAACGGTCCTTGTGTCCACCATGGGTTGTCTATACTTACTATTATAAAGTTGTTTGCATGCTTAAACAAGCTAGTCTCAGGAAATACTGGTCCAATTTGAAAAATACAATGGCAAATAACTAATTTATCGAGAAAGACTATGGGCTATATATCATCACGTTAAGACCAACAGGAACGGAGCAACAATAAAGAAAGTTTCAAAATCAGGGTCTTTTTTCCTTTTGAGAGCTCCCGCTACTAATGTCCGGTGAAGCTGTGAAGACCTTGTAGATCAATAGCGTAGTCGGTTCGAAAAAAAAAAACGGACGAAGTCGCGGACAGAGATTTGTCGGTTATATGAATTATAAAATTATTTGCCTTTCTCTGGGCTTTCAAAGTCTAACTTCCAATATTTTATTTATAACAATTAAATTTGAAAGATTTTGAAGAATACTGTTTATAATCAGAAATAAATACCTTTCCCTATCTCAATAATCCTTAATATTTTCACTGTACAGAAATTTCGTCTAATAATCTTAATATTTGCTTTTCTAAAGTTAGTTAGGAGACGTTTTAATCACGAAACATGAATGTTTAATTATCTCATCAATACTGTAGTGAATTAAATTGACTCATATGATTAAATAGAGTATCTATCGTCTATTTATAGAGTAATAGAACTAATTAGTAATAGTAATTAAGAGTAATTTAATAAATTCCAGTAATTTAAACATAATAACATATCTCTTTCGGTTGAGAGTGTTTTGTTGAAAATGCTTAGAAAATCTTTCAGATAAATAAAATTCTGTAAAAAAATATTTATACGCGTCTTTAAAAAATACTACGAGAATTAAAATGTCAACACTACAATCAAAGAATGCGAGATAGAATATATAAATTATAATAGTTGTCTTCTAACGTATAAACTGTTCAGTTTTCGATTATAGTGTAGCTTATTTTTTTAAACACGATATAAAAAAACACCACATGAGTAAAAACTTATTTGTTAAAAGATAAAATAACACGTTGGATGAATAGAAGTCATACATAATGAAGAAGTAAGAATTTGTACTCAACCAACAATATCAAATTAAAAACTTAATCGCAAACAATGTATTCATGTACCTATCACTCCAAGGAAGGACTTCAAAGATGCCCTAAACTTTCGACAGCTGCGTGCATAGGAAATAGTATTGAGAGACGAAAATAATGTCTTTTAATACGGCTGCACACCTGCGCCATTCAATAGTACACACACTCCAACATATTCGCTTATCCCCTGAGATTTCAATACTGAATAGCAGATAAAGGTTCGCGTTGTTACGGGAGCGAGCAAAAAACTATTCATTGTATATCGGAGGTATGAGAGATCTTTTCTACGTCGAACAAAACTCCTCGTTAAGCTTTGATATCGCTTTTGTTATTATTTATTTTATTTTAAACGAATACGCACGTAATATGTAAGTAAAGTTTTGTAATTGATAATTGAACCGAGGCTTTTTCGAATTGGGTGATCGTGTTCCTTAACGGGTGGGTGTTCCTGTTCCTTAAGAAAATGTCCGCCATGTTTGCGACTGTAAAATTAGATAGAAAACGCATTCTAGAACTCTCTGTTCGTCCATTAGTGTACTTATTACTAGAAAACTATTAAAGTGATTTACATAATTCTCTTTTTTAATTATAGGTGGATCCTAATCAGGTTTTAGTATATATTTTGTTACATTAAGTAATACGAGGAACAAGTTGTAAGCCTACAAGTGAATTGAATGGAAACAAAATGACATAATGATAATATAGTCCTTCATAGGTCAATAGCGTAGTCAGTTCAAGAAAATACTAATCTGTTGTTATAACTTACCTAAACTATTAATTCGTAATAAATTATAATTCATTAGACTATTACTAATATTAAAAATCATTGAAAAGTCCCTAGTACCATGTTATATTTAACTTTATATTTAAATCACAGCAACCGTTTTACGTGACAAAGTACACTAAAACGTGATATACAAAAAAAAAATGTAACCAAAACTTTGTCCGTAAGATGTAAATATATTAAGTAATCGTTTATGGCGATCATTTTAAACGTCTTGTCTTGTTGTTTGTTTTTGTATATAAAGGCACTGCAATAAATATTTTGCAATAATTATTAACCATGTCTAAAATTATTAAATCCATTAATAGCTTTATAATAAATCATTAATTAATTTACACTGTTAAAGTTAGAATAATTATGATAAGTATGTTATAGCATAACAATATTAGTAGTCTTAACCGATGTCTACGCTTATTTTTTATTCATGTTTGAGATGTTTTGATCTCTAAGCCCCTTTTAGTATTTCAATAGTGACGGAATCCCAGTTTTCAAGTACTTGATTTGAGAAATTACTACATAGGAGAATTAAAAAAATATAATTTACACTATAACATTGTTCGCCGAGTAATTAAGTATTTGCACGAAATTCAACTCGTCCAAAATAATTCCGGATTGTATAAAAGGTTATTCAAATCCCTAAACATAATTTTGAAGAAAATTCTTATTAACATCTAGGTAGAAGGCTATTGTAAATAAATACATTATCCTAGCTTTCACCGAACTGGGCCTTTGTATTCCTACAGACAATAGTTCCAAAGGCTGGTATATCATAAAACCATTCACAATAAAACACAAGTAAGGACACCAGCTATCCTTAAAATTACCGACAAAAGATAAAATTACAATTTACCTGCTGCCAAAGAAAGATTTCAACCGTTTTCGGGAACAATTCACACAACGGTACCTACATAATAAGCTTTTTGTGTTAAATTTCCTGGACCCGTCTCTCATTGTACGGTTTGTTAGTGAGACGAATATTTAATTGGTTCACATTTATTTCCAAAGATGGCTGCACTAGAAGTATTTTGTTGAAAGTCGTAACTTTGACATTTTTCAATATTATTATGTTTTAGAATCATGTATCATTGGAATGTATTATGTTGAAAGAAATTTTACAATAAAAATATTTGTACAGTGAAGTCTTAGATTATTTTTTTGTAACACCTCATTGATATTAAACCTTCTTGCTGTTTTAATATTGAACTCTGTAATTAAATTTTATTTTATCTGTATGTAATTTTATCTGTCATCTAGGTTTATTTAAAAATTTTCAAAAAAAAAAACAGTGTTTTCAGAGTTGATTTGACATTGGATAAAAAGTTTTTTTTTTTTCGAAATGACTACGCTATTGACCCAGCAAGGTTTTAACAGCTTCACCGGTCTACTAAGGCGAGCGCTTAAGGCACTCGGCCGATTTTATTTTGGCAACCAGCTCAAGGATGCACGGCACACCTCGGCTTGGCTGTTGCCTGGCTCGACTTTTTTTATGCTAAAGCTTTAGCATATTATTCGTTACTTTATATCTGCAGCTTTACGCTCGTTAATATTTGAACTATCTCTCGGGAAAAGTACTTATCTCTGGATGAATGGTAGTCTACGCCCTTTTCTGTAATCTTGGACGTCTAATCCGAGTTTCAAGAGAATCGGTTAAGTAATAACAATCAAAGAAAAAAAGGTAATATTCATATAATTCTAAGTTGGAAAGGAATTATATACACCTGATGTCCCAGGTTTGACCACAGACTACACTGTCATTAAAATGTCATTAAAGTATACATATAATAATGTGTAAGGAGTTTTTGGCGGAATTTTAGTCTGTCATGTAGTGGATTTTATTTTATTCATAATCTTGTGTTATTTGACTATATATTTTGTAATTTTGGTGGTGTTTTACGTAATATAGTTACTTTATTGTGCATACGTGAAGTGAATGGAATATAATACCACGGAACATGAAACTCTGAGATGCTACAAAACTCTCTGGAAGGTTCTAACAAGGGATCCACCATCTTGTTAGAATGTTGAAGTGATCACACGACGCTTGTAATATTATTGTACTATAACGTCCATTGAAACAAAACATTGACACTGGTAAGTGCTTCTGCGGAGCCAAAACAAGAAAAAGAAGAAGAACATGTCTGAACTTCCTACACTTTTGTGAAAAACATTGTTGCAAGTGTTTTGGAAGTGAGTAGTAATAAAACACATTTCAATCAATTTATTTATTTTATCTTATTATTTAAACTTTTTTTAATTTCATTTTTGGCAATCAATCCTTCAGATTATTACTGCCATTGTCGCGTAGTCAAAAATATTACAAGCGTCATGCGATCTCTTCAATATGTGTTGACTTGTTGACTTGGTAATAAAAATTACAAGTGTCTTGTGATTCTTTCAATGTTTTAACAAGATGGTGCCGTCTGGTTAGAACTTTCCAGAAAGTTATTGTAGCATCGCAGAATTAAGGTTCTATGGAATTATTTCCCACCCACTTTACTTGTGGACTATAACCAAACTATATTATATTAGCCTCTGCCCTTCTTCGTTCGCGTGGAATAGATACATTGGGTTAACGTTAACACGCAGCGGAAGCTTTCAAGAGGAAAGAAAAACCCGATTTTTAAACGGTCTTCGCTGGTAATCCGCTCCTATTAGTCTTAGCGTGATGATATATAGCATATAACAATTCTCGATAAATGAGCTATATAACATTGAAATAATTTTTCAAATTGGACCAGTAGCTCCTGAGATTACCCCCTACAACGTCACAAACTCACAAACTTTACCACTTTATAATATTAGTATAGATAAACTTTAGCTAGTATTATAAGAGTGGAGTTTTAAAGAAAAGGCAAAACTTGACAGATTGAGATGTTGCAAAAAAACTCCAAATGTTAGTTTTTTTTTTATCATAGTAGAAACGTTTGGTATAATCCGTTCTTGGTTCTTAATATAACATAATGCGTAAGAATAAAAAAATAGCATTACACAACACGACCCGTCAATATCCCATTAAATGAATGCTCCGCTTAGTGCAATGGACTTTGGTAACACATTTTGACGTGTCATCGCAGCATCATAGATTAGAGATTCCTTTTTTTTAACGGATTAAAAGTTGATTGACTTTGAAATCATTTGGAAAGTTAACGATAATACCAAAGACTACTTTTAATGAACACAAGCTGTTGGTTTAAACGTTTTTTGTTTCTATTGCAACAAAAAGATGTACAGTCCTGACCAATCTTCTTCTTCTTTCTTTATTTTTGGCAATTAATCTTTTGCATTTTTTTTTATATCATTGGAGGCAAACGAGAACGGGTCACTAGATGTTAAGTGATCACTGCCGTCCATAGACGCTAACAATACCAGGGGAGTGGCAAATGCGTTGCCAGCCTGTGTTTGTGGGTTGGTGGGGAAGATGGAGGATGAAGAGTAAGGGGAGGAATGGGGGGAGAGTGTAGGGGAAGTAGGCCCCTGGCGCTGTCACTGTTAATTCACGTCGGTTTTGTGTGAGAGTGTGGTACTATCTTGGACGAGCCAACACATTCATGCTGAAACCAGTAATAGATTTAGCGTGGCATGTTCAAGCATGCGCATGGTAGGTTAACTCAGACGAAGTACGGGTGTCCGCTAGGTTTATAATTTACATATCATTTTTATTAGGTTTTTCCTGCGACTTCGTCCGCGTGGAATGGTTACATTAGTCTAACGCTAATACGCAGCGCATCTTTTAAAATAAAATAAAAAGATTTTGAAACGTTTTCATTGATTCTAGATCCTGTTGGTCTGAGCGATGAGATATATAGCTTATAGCCTTCCTTGATAAGCTAGCTATATGACACTGTAACTAACACTGACATTTTTCAAATGAGATCAGTAGTATGTGAGATTATCGCGTTCAGCAAAACAAACCCTCCAGCTTTATAATATTAGTATAGATTCAATATATTTTTAATATTTGAATTATCCGATACGAAATATATATAAGAGTTATTGAGATATGTATGCTTGGTACACATATATGTTCCAACAACTCATATATGTATGATAGTTAGCTTGGGTCAAATCAGATAGGTCGCGAATGCACGTATCAGGTAACAGCCCAAGCCGAGGTGTGCCGTGTATGCTTGAGTTAGTTGTCAAATAAAGTCGGCTGAGTGCTTTTTTTTTTCGTAATGTCTACGCTATTGACCCAGCAAGGTCTTAACAGCTTCACCGGACTACTAAGGCGAGCGCTTAAGGCACTCAGCCGATTTTATTTTGGCAACCAGCTCAACGGTGCACGGCTCACCTCGGCTTGGCTGTTGCCTGTTGCATGCAAAATCGCGACCTATCTTAGCTAACCTAGCTAACTATTCATATATGTATGAGTTGTTGAAACGTATATGTGTACCAAGCATACACGCCTCAACAACTCCTCCATATATTTATTATCGGAAAATTGAGAGTTTTTCAGTTCGATAAGGGAAAAAAGTAAACCCTTCCACTTTCATGTGTAAGCGTGTAGGCGTGCACGTGTGTGGGGGTGATCGTGTAGTGTTGTAGCAGTGATGTATATTTGTGTGTCACCGTATCGCGCAAGCAACGCACTCAAGGGGGATCGAACCTAGGCTTGAGCCGCTGCCGTGGGAGGCCTACTCGGGTGCCCTAAGCGCTCGCCTTAGTAGTTCGGTGAAGCTGTTAAGACCTTACTAGGGCAATAGTGTAGTCAGTTCGAAAAAAAAAAAATGTATAGCGGATAATGGCGAAGCTTTAGACGTATAAGATTCAAGGGAGGTAGCTTGAACTCGTATGTAAAGAAATTCTGAATCAATTCTCCGAATATTGTTTTTCTTTCTGGGTTATTCTACTTAACTGTTGAGATAGAATGGTTATAAGTAACTTTATAAAAAAATAATACTTTGTAGTGATACAACATTGGAAAACGCATTTTATGGTTTATACGGACAGGTTTTTTGGCATATAAAAAGCTGTGTTGACGCAAAGTAATTATGTATTTTAGCTTGTTTGAAACTTGATGCTTAATTTCTTTCTGTGCCTCATTTTTGTAAATGGATGGGTAGTTTTGTTAGTATAATGATATGTTTGAGTTGTTGTAATTATCTATACTAATATTATAAAGAGGTAAAGTTTGTGAGTTTGTGACGTTGTAGGGGGTAATCTCATTTCTCAGGAGAGAGCCAGATCGGTCGCTGGACGCCCCTAACATGCGGCGGACAGTACACCGTGGGATTTTAGTCCGTGCGAGTTGGACATAACCCACTCTCTCCCCCGAGAGAGTGGGTATTGATAAGGGATTTCTCCACGTTAATAAAAAAGGGGGTAATCTCAGGAACTACTGGTTCGACTTCAATTAATCTATAGGTATTACTTAGCTCATTTATCGAGTAACGCTATAGGCTACATATCATCACGCTAAGAACAATAGGAGCGGAGCAGCAATGAAGAATGTTTCTAAGTCTGGGTTATTTCCTCTTGAGAGCATCCGCTGCGTGTTAGCGTTATGTCAAAGTAACTATTCCACGCAAACGAAGTCGCGGGACGAGGCGAGTAAGAATATAAAGGCCTATAATAAGTGAAAACAGTTTATTTAAAAAAAATCAACAAAAAGCCAACGTCTTGAGATTTTACCCATCCAAGTACTGATCGCGTCCGACGATGCTTAACCTCGGTGATCGGTCGAGAACCGGTGTTTTGAACACACTACCCGACATAGTGCTTACTTCCATAACTTTATGTCAGAAAAGAAGCCTGCCGTTTAGGATTCCAAAGACTTGCCATAAGAAATTTTACTTAAAAATCGTGTCATTGTCTCAATTGTTGGCAAAACTTTCCGTCGGAGGTTGTTTTTGGAACTGACTACACACTGTTAGTCTGAATGATCTTTGCAGCTTCAATAGGCTCGGTTTAAGCTCAAATGGCAACAAGGGCAAGAGTTCCAAAATGGCCGAAATTACAGCTTATGTAGTGCAAGCAAATTCCCGGAATTTGAATAAAAACGAAGAAACTATACACATTCTAACTATACAACTATACACTATACAAATTCGTGTACGATCGTCTGGGGTTGCTACGGACGTTAGTGGGAGAAGGGAGGTATTATTTATTATTATTTATAACAAGCGTTGAATTAAACGGACAGACCGACGTACTCGTAGACGTAAATATAACGAATATAACATAATAATTACGAATACAAAAGGTGTACAGTATCGTCTGTGTTTGAGTAAGCAATATTTTTGTATGCCCCATACGAAGTACAGTTATGTTGGAGAAACACTTTAATTGGAGTGCCTACGACCACAGTACAATGTTATACAGTTAATCTATTCAGACACTGGATTGAATCAAAATGTATTATGATTGGAATATATTAAAATTTTTGTTCATTGTTGTCATTGTTGTTCATAGTTAGCTCTAATTTACAACGAAACGGTAGTCCGTTGAAGCTGTTAATACCTAGCTAGGACAATAGCGTAGAGTAAAACTATACGGAAGTAGATAGGAGAGGAGATATTGAAACAATCTTGAGAAATTATATAACTAAACCTTCCTCACGAACCATTTTATCTATTTTGTAGTCCGGTGAAGCTGTTAAGAACTTGGTACGTCAATAGCGTAGTCAGTTCGAGAAAAAAAAACTTTATCTACTGGTGAAAACAGCATGATCCGTTCAGTAGTTTTTTTTATAGTATATAGGAGGCAAAAGAACACGCGGGTCACCTGTTGTTAATCACCGCCGTCCATAGACACTAACAACCCCAGAGGAGTCGCCAGTGTGTTGCCAGACTATGTTTGAGGGAATGGAGAGAAAGGAAAGGGGGAAGGGAGAGGACAGGGGAGGGGAGATGGGTCTCCGGCACTCTCACTGACTGAATGAAACGCAGCAATGCAAGCACTGTTACTTCACGTCCCTGTGAGATGGTGATGCTACTCCGGGCGAGCCGACCCATTCATGCTGAAACCAATAATAGCTTATCGCGAACAGATAAATATAGAGACAGACGTGGCAGAGGATTTGGTCCGGAGAAAATGTAAACGACTTACCAGGCCAACAGTGGAGTCAGTTCGAAAAAATGGTATAGGACTTTTTTTATAATGTGTAGTGATATAAAATGACTTTGATGTAGCATAGGAAGGAAGTAGTTTTTATCCTATTTTTTAAATTTTGTTGACATACTCAACGTGATGGACTGTACAAACGGCGTCAGTCATCGCTCTGTGTCATTTGACCCCGGTCTCGAGACTGGACCGCTGTACGTAGAAATTGATTCATAAATCTCAAATTGTTTACTATTTTAACAAGAGGTATGAATGAAAATCATCTCTGATTTCATATACTACGGATATGGGGTTATTATTAGATTAATAAATTTAATGTTACAAGTGGTGTGGAACAATCGTACACGATACAAACAGAAATTTAAAAAAATAATCTTTTTTTTATTTAGAGTTTCAATTATTAACCAATCGTCATGAAATTTAAGGACACACGACAAAGTAAAGAAATTGGAATGGGTACGGTGTATAAAAAAACACTGTTAGAAACTTACTAAGAGATAGGTCATATTATCAACATTAACCCAAGTGAAGCAACGAGCGAAAGTTAGTATGTCATAATATATATAACAGTTACTATTTGTCCTATCGACTAAGCATACGATTTACATTAGTTGTTGTAGGTAATAGACAGAGATATAGCGAAATTAGAAAGACGAATTCTGCTCCTACTTCACTTAACGGTGGATATACTAGATTGCATCGCATAAAATATTCTCCGTGAAAAAAAAACAATTAGATCAGCTAACTTTCATAATAATCGCTCAAAGGGTGTTATCTATCAACTGCAAATATCCATATATTAATATCATTTAAATACTTATTTTTGTATAATATTATGGATTACATATAATAATGACATTTACGGAAAACTTCATTTCGGACAATAATTTTCCAATTTTGAGGTTATGTCTAATAACAGATACAGCAAATGTGAATTTTCTACAGCTAAGTTGATAAAATATGTAAGATTTATTTTTCTAACAATTTTTTAACTTACTACACTGTTAGCCTGGCAAAGCCTTTACTGTTTCACCGGACTAGTCTTTCTAACATGTTTTTCTTCTTTTTCTTGTTTTGGCTCCGCAGGAGCATTTGCCAGTGTCGATGTTTAGTTTAAATTCAAAAACAGTACAACACATTTTACACAATAAGTGTCGTGTGATTATTTCAATGTTCCAGCAAGATGGTGGATCCCTTGTTAAAACTTTCCAGGTAGTTTTTGTGGCAACTCAGAATTCATAGTCCGTGATACTATTTTCCATTCACTTCACTTATGCACAATAGCTGAACCGTATTATGTAAAACACCACCAGTTTTACAAAATAGGTAGTCAAATAACACTAAATAAAAAAATATAAAATCCACTACATGACAGACTAAAATCCCGCCAAAAAGTCGTAACATGTTTACAATATTCCAGCATGGTACACGGAAAGGTCGCCAGCAAGTTTTTTTTTTTTCTCGAACTGACTACGCTATTGACCTAGCAAGGTCTTAACAGCTTCACCGGACTACTAAGGCGAGCGCTTAAGGCACTCAGCCGATTTTATAATGGCAACCAGCTCAAGGGTGCACGGCACACCTCGGCTTGGCTGTTGCCCGTTGCATGCAAAAATCGCGACCTAACTTAGCTAACCTAGCTAACTATTCATATATGTTTGAGTTGTTGAAACGTATATGTGTACCAAGCATATCCGCCTCAACAACTCCTCCATATATAAACTCCTCCATATATATCGCCAGCAAGCAAATATAATTCGTAGATAAATATTAGCCAGAGTCAACTTTCAATCAAAACGTCACGCACTGAGAGCACCACGTGAGTTTCAGTAATATGGTTTTATTAATTCGTCTTATGTATTCATACACAAAATTTGTCCAGGAAAAGAGTAAACGAAGATGGAGTATGGATTGTAGCATTGATAAGAATGGATATTTTGGTATAATTTTTCAGTTCGAGAAGCAAAAGTAAACGGGTATTTCAGCCATAGTTAAAAAAAGAATATTTGTGGAAACAATACGTGGACATAGTTATTTATTTTTTTACTTTTATGAACGGGATAAACTAACTACTACATAAGACCGTTTCGGCGATATTTCATAATGTACTAAAATGGTTTAATTAATCAAAATTTCAAGACTCAATAACCTGCACTTATTTGGTATTCACAGTAAACCTTCGATATAGCAGATGGGAATTAGTAGTTAGATTGGAAATTTAGTTGAATTAGATACTACGCCAAATATTAATTGTATTGATTTGCTACGGTTAAAATTATATACTCTGTATTTACAGTGTATCATATACACTCTATACTAATATTATAAAGAGGTAAAATTTTTGAGCTTGTGACGTTGTAGGTGCTGAACTCAGGAAATACTGCACCGATTTGTTGTGTTCATTTATTGAGGAAGGCTATATATCCTTAGGCTAAGACCAATAGGAGCAGAGCACCAATGAAGAATGATTCAAAATTGGGCTTTTTCCTCTTGAGAGTTTCCGCTGCGTTTTAGCGTTAGAATAGAGTAACTATTCCATGTGGACGAAGTCGCGGGCAGAGACTAGTATATGATATTTTGAGATATTTTAATACCAAATAATTTTACTTTTAGTACATTTTTTAAATACTTTCTTTCATAGAAATTTTGACCTGACAATTATAAACACAAAAAAAAATGAAACAAAATTAGCTAGGAGTGATAAGCTTACATACAATATATTTTTATTTATATATAGATTTGTGTCAAAATTTTTATTCGAAATGTCAAATACGAACAGAGTATGTTTCCTTTTTTTTTAATGAAACACCAAGCAGTTAAATGATTTTCTAATATGAAACGAATTTATAATGTTTATTCATTTGGAATGAATAATGTTGAAAAGTGTATTCTGTTTATCCCCTGTGAATCCGTACGATCAATTATCAAATTCCTAAGGTTTAGCGAAGTTTACCACTGCGAGTATAGTTTTCGATCAACGCAGCCTTTCTTTAGGGTTGCCATTCGCGCTTTAACAACTGGAGACGTGTATTGTTTCAAGCATTTCCACAGATGCATCTGATTATTACCATCTTCAGATGTTTCTGCATCGTAGTACAAGAAAGTGCGCTAAGAATAGGCTTATACTCGCTGTGATACTCCATTTTAGGTCACCGATTATTTCTCGTGGGGTCTTTCAAGTGTTATAGTAAATAATGTGAGTTTAAGCTCTGCATATGATAAAATTACTAAATCTCGCTCTTCGCCCAAATAATATATAGTATAAATATATAATATAAATAATGTAAACTCTTAGAAATAAGTTCTATTTTGTTGCTTCACTGTAAAACTATTTATTTGGTCTCTTCCCTCCGAAAACTTTTAATAATGCAAAAAACGCTGGGTTCCTTGAAGTTATAAAAAGTTTACACTATGTGTAAGATTTTATTAAACTTATCCTATTTGAATATCAAAGTTTTAATTAATAAAAACCTTATTTTTTAATTTTAAGACTTAAATATCTTCATCTTCTTCTTCTAACTCAAATATAAAATATTAACCATTGTTTATTTTGTATGATTGTTGTCTAAGTTTCTAATTAGTCAAATAAATAAACTGATAATACTATTTTAAATAATTTTTATTTTTAATCATATACCTAACCCTTCTTCCTGAATCACTTTATCTATTGGCGAAAACCGCATGAAAATTGGTTGAGGAGTTTTTGAGTTTATCACGAACAGACAGACATACGTGGCAGTGGACTTTATTTTACAATATGTAGTGATATGCAATTTCTCTGTTCCAAGTTATAAACCAAATATCACTTTATATTTCATGATAATTTATATATTATTCGACACAACCGATTTTGTTTATCACACAAGGATAGTCTAACGTATGATTTCTCAACTCAACTGTAGGTCAACGATTGTGTCATCAAAATTGATGGTAATTAAATAGAAATTTGATTATTTGGTGAGGTGACAGCCCTGTGGGTTGGCGAGGGCGCGTGGGCCGAGTAACGGTCGCCCCGGATGAGACCGGTTGACTTCCGAGTGCGGCCGAGCGGCGCGGCCCGACTCCGCCGCTCACTCAAACGCTTACATACCGCCATACACACCTCGCACCATCGGGCTCCCTCGCGAAACGAAACTTCACAAGATACATAGATAATTATTTGTCATCAGCGACATCGTATCTCATACTATCGTCCTGACCGATGACACTTTCTCTTTTCTGCTAAATACAATGAATTTAAATCAGAAATTATTTCTCCGATTTATGTCTTTTAATCATAATTAATAACAGAGTTAATTAATTCAAAATTAGCTAAATTCAATTTTAATCGTTCATGCAATATGTTTAAGTTTTTAAGATTCCAGTTTTTTTTCGGTCTGACTACGCTAGTGACCTAGCAAGGTCTTAACAGCTTCACCGGACCTCTACGGCGAACGCTTAAGGCACACAGCCGATTTTATTTGACAGCTGGCTTAAGGGTGCACGGCACACCTCGGTTTGGTCTGTTGCCTGATACATGCAATTCGCGACGTATCTCAGCTAACCAAATCTAAGCTAACTATTCATATATATATGAGTTGTTGAAACATATATGCTTACATACCTCACCGACTCTTATATATATATCGTATCGGATAATTTTCTAAACTATTTGAATTCAATAAGGGAATCTTAAGATATCCAGTTTTTATACAGCGAGAACGAAGGTATTTGTTTATGATCTTATTTGACATGAACAGTATTTGAAGATATTGAAAAATAATGTAAAATATTAGGTACGGCTAAAGTTGGATTTAGCTCACTTTGAAATTTGTTCAGCGGTTTAGTAAGAGTTTAGTCACATGCGTAGAGACAGAAGAATCTATATATTAATACGTAAACCAAAAAAAAATTGTACCCCTTTTTAACCTATTTCCCGTCAACGGGTGAACTTGAAATTTGGCATAGTTAAAGTTTATATGGCGGAGAAGTGCAGAAAGCTGTTTATTTTATATAAAATGCATTAGAAGTAAAAAAAGACATTTTGACAGCCGTCAATATTTTCGAATTTCAAAAAAGGTTGTGAAGGAAGGAGGTTGCTATGCTTGACTATATGTATTTTTTAACTCTTACGTTCTAATTACCATTTTTCATCCTACAGTCAACAATGATATTGTAGAATATAACTATTATTGTAATGTTTATTATTTTTTATGGTGAAATCACTTCAAATAATGAAATAATATAAAAATGAGCCAAATAATACTTTGTATAATCAAAATAAGAATTTTGTTCATAAAAGTAATCCATGACTTAGACCTCCGCGGTTAGAATGTTGCAATTCAACCTCATGTATCAACAAAAAAGAATTTATTTTCAAAAGCTAATGGTAGTATTAAAAACGAATTTCTCTAGGATTCACCATTTGATTGTATTGTGGATCCATTACTTTTCCAGACGATGATACTGGGCATATCACTATTTCTCATAATGAACAGACTACATTTAATTTAATATCACTCGTGTAAAATTAATTGAAAATTGTGTCATGGGTTGCAATAAATTTCTTTATTTTCGTAAAGTTATGTTTGGTTAAAATTTGAGCTTTACCACGTGTTTTTTGTTTCCAATTTACAATTCATTTTCATTTTCATTTACACATAGATTTTTTAAAATGATTATATAATAAAGATCATGGCAAATGGCAAATAATTGAGTAGCCATGATGAAAACCTTTGATTATAGAAGAATTCCCTTTGAGAAAAGAACTCTAATAAAGTTTAAATTTTAACAAATCAATTAACTATGGTCGAATGTCGAAATCCTAAAAGTCAACCGTAATGCCACTTACCGGGTCCAATGGCATTCTCTGATCTCGGAATACGCACACAAAATTTCATCAAAATCGGTCCAGCCGTTTAGGAGGAGTTCAGTGATATACACAGAAGAAATTTATATATAAAGATTAGACAGGAAGTAGCAGATAATCTTGTTAATTCCAGGCAGTCGTTGTAATGTGTCAAGAAAGATTGGCAATGGCTTAAGTCATAAAAAAATCATAATTTCTTACAATAAATCCGCAAATTTGAAATACATTCTAAAGTATATTAAATGCTAGTTACCCTCCCCGGCTTTGCACCGGTCTTCTAAGGAAGAAAATGAAACCAAATCTTAACAATACAATACGACCATGTAATAACATGGCAACTGAACAACAGATAAGCATAGATATACAAATTAAAAAAAAACCGAATTGTGTGACGCGTGTTTTTCATATAATGTCAGATTATGAATATAATTTCATTTTAATTCAATTTAGGTCCAGAGAAGACACTTTTAGGTCCAGGGAAGGCACTATGATCCTCAAAGTTATTACCAGTTCGCAAAACAACCCAGTCATCGAGAAGAACCGGCAAGAAACTCGATCGGGTTTATACTTCATTATTATAAAATTAGCGTTGTTTCAATGATTCTTTTAGCTGAATATCATTGTTACCACTTTAAAAAAAAATTATTTGACAATAATATAATGATTATATGCGAAAACTTATAATAAAAACTATATGGAATAAATAAAATGTCAGAGGTCTGCGGTCATTCGCGCGTCATGAAAAAACTAGTGGATACATTTTGTTTTAGCTTGACTTCTTATGTATGTTTTGTTACATTCGCTAATATGTGTTTTTTTATCGTGGAGAACTAGTCCTATCGGATTGTTGCATATGTGTAGGACAACGCAACCCAAGTCGCGGGTATCAGCTAGTAATTACGTAAATTCGCAACACTGTAATGTTGATAGGAAGAGCTATTTATAAATTACTAGCTTCTGCCCGCGACTTCGTTCGCGTGGAATAGATGCTTTGATCTAAAGATAACGGTTGGTCTCAAGAGGAAAAGAAATCCGATTTTTAAACATTCTTCACATACTTCATTGGTGCTCCGTTCCTATTGATCTTAGAGTAATGATATATAGCCTATAACCATCCCTGATAAATGAGCTATATAACGTTGAAAGAAATTTTTAAATCGGATCAGTAGTTTCTGAGATTACCTCCTACAACGTCACAACGTCACAAACTTTACCTCTTTATAATATTAGTATAGATAACATAGCACATGTTTTTACCTTTTGTATCATTAAATTTTCACGTCTATCATGTGTCTTAAAGACATCCTGTTTTTTAGTTACTCTGACAATCACGAATAAGTCAATAAAATGTATTTTTTGTTATAAATAACGCATATATTTTTATGTCAGTTTAATAATAAGTTGTTGTATTGACATCAGCTTTATTTTTGTTTACAATATTTAAAAATAGCATATTCATATAATAAAATGTAAATCTAAGGTGTCTGTACTATTTAGATTTTTAATAAAAAAATTGTTCCAAGGTGTCTTGGAATTAATATTAAATACATTTCAACCACTTTTAGAAATTTCTGTAGATCTATCTACTACTGCTTTCACGATAAAAATTCACCAATAAAATTATAAAACATAACCTCGAGCTCCCTATCCTATCCTATATAGTTTAGAGGATTTTTTCCGACACAAAATACAAATAGGAGTTGTTGAGGCACGCATGCTTAGTGCACATGCATGATTCAATCTCTCATATGCGTATATCTAGATAGCTTAGCTTAGGTTAGCTCAGATAGGTCCCGATTTTTGCACAAAACAAGCAACAGCCAGAGCCGAGGTGTGCCGTTCACCCTTGAGTTAGTCGCCCAAACATCCCAAATCGGCTAAGTGCCTTCAGCGCTCGCCTCAGTGGTTTGGCGATCCTGTGAAGACCTTTCCAGGTCAACAGTGTTTACATTTCGAAAAAAAAAACCTCGAGTAACATTTAATCTTGGTTTCATTGAAATCGGTTCACTCTATCAAACGTTATTGTAATTTAAATGACGACGCGACTTAAGTTCTATCGTACTAAAAGCAGATAAGTAAATGGACTTAATGGGTCTTATTACAAAAAAGGTAAATACGAATTAAATACTTGCTTTATAAAAGTTTGGGTTAAATGCACCGCGCTCGCCAAACGTTCGCCATCTTACTAGTGACGAATTTGCAGTCTTGGCCGCCCTAGGCCCCAGGCCATGTAGTAAGTACCAACCAGCCCCTTTCTCAGCACCCATCATATTGAGTTCATAATGAATTTACTTTTTTAAGGAGTTTTGTTATACGGTGCAGTGCGGCCTGCCATAATGTGCGCGAGCCTTTACAATATTTACATACTTTGAGTAATTTCTTGTTATCTTTAGTGAATTTTTTGTCCCATCGTCCATCGTCGCAATCTTCTCTTACCCCGAAGGGGCGCGGGGGAACCGTACCAGGATGTAACCCTCTATCGATGGCCTCTCTCGCCTCCCACTTCACGCGTGAGTGTCAAATATTTTCTTATTCCACGCCGCGTACGGTCCGGGGTTTTCTTCGCGCCTTACGGCGGTTGGTGTGGTGACTGGGTTCTCGTTATGTTTTAGCTCTCGACTGAAGGCTCCTGGCCATCGATCTTGTAGAGCGCATACAGGGCCTTCAGACATTTCTCTATCGTCTCGTTGTTGTCCGTGGAGGCTAGCGTCTTTAGAAAGGCGTCTCGTATGATATTCGGGGAGAGGTGCGTCGTCGAGTCAGACTGCTGGGTGGTCTCCGGCGCTCCTGTTGCTCCTCCTCCGGCTGCGGGATTTCTTGTCTTGGGATTTCTCCCGGTTCTCGCGTTCCTCCTGCCGCGTCCGGCGTCACCAATTCGGACGGCGGTCCCCGCGCAGCGGTTACGCGCCTCGCGGCGGAACACGGGGCATGCACGGGCGTTGTTTGAGGGGTAGGGCCTCCCGCAATTTAAGCAGGTGGCCGGTTCTTCTTTGGGGCGGTCGCAGTTTGCTGCGAAGTGCGGCCCCCTGCACCTTACGCAGGCTACCGGGCGGTGGCAGTGGTGGGAGGAGTGGCGGAACTGTTGACACCGATGGCATTGTGCCAGTCCGCTTCTCCCCCGCCACGCTTCAATGGTCATCTTCATTCCCAGAAGTCTCGTGGATCTCATATACGGCTGAGAGCTGGCCAGGTATTCTCTTCAGGGAGGAGTGAAAGATGCAGCCTGGTCTTCCACTTCTCGCCTATAATAAGCCGGGTAAATTTTGCGTCGAGTCTCTTCTCTCGCAGGGCCTCGGTGATCTCGTCTGGGTTGGTGTTCGGTGGAAGACCGCGGATCGCAATCTTCAAGTTCCTCTCGGCCTGGGGTGCGTAGGTGTGCCAACTCACCCCCGCGAGTTGCTTCAAGTACTCTTAAATTAGGTGGTGCTCGTTTAGGTTCACCGGGAGGAAGCGTACTCCATCGCCGAAGGCGCGCACGGTCGGTGTATGCCCCAGCATGCCCGCTAGCCGTCTGAAGTGCTCTGGCCAGTTGGGCAGGCTCTCCACTACGATCGGCGGGCAGCGTTGTTTGAGCGGCGCGCTCGGCGGCGTGGTGCTTCCCCCGGGCGTCGATTCTCTCGTGATGGTGGACTTCGGTGCAGCCGCCATAGCGGCATAGGACGTCTGTTGCAGTGTAGGCGTAGGCGTTCGGGGTTCCGTCGGCTGTGTCAGCGAGGGCATGGCCGCAGGCGCTTGTGGCGCCCCGAGGCTCTCGCACGGTATAGCCGAGTCACGCGTGCGGGTTGGCTGTCTCCGCTGACGCGCGGGCAATGGTGGCGCTACGCGGCTCTTGGTGGCCAAATCGGGAACCTCCTGTGGTTCCGTAGCCTGCTCCGCCAAGTAATCGGCTTGAGGCGCTGGTGGCGCCCCGCGGCTCTTGGTGGGTATAACAGGTATGTACTACGGCGGGTTCCGTAGCCTGTGCGAGTGAGAGGGGCTTAGGCATCTTGCTCTTCGGCGTGTGGAAGTCTGGGGACTATGGCGGCGATCGGTGCAAGATGTGGCTCGTGCTAGGCTCTTGCGGATCTTCATGGTCGCGCTTACGCTTGCGGCGCGCGGCTTCGACTAGGAGCTCGAGTTGTTCGCGCTGCACTCGCGGGATTTCTGGTGCGCAAAGTTTTCCTTCCAACGCGGCTCTCAAGGCGCTTTCGTCGGCAGGTTGGAGTACCACTGCCTTCGCCCTATCAGGCGTGAGGTACTCGGAGGAAGAAGGAGATCCGTTGTCAGAAGTGGAGGTCGTCGTCGTGCTTGGGGTCTCGGTGTCCGTGGGCGTACTCGGGGTCATACGTCGTGAAGACGCAGTATCGCGTTTAGTGCGCCGACTCGCCGGAGTCGATGCGGCGGCGCTAGTGCGGCGCATTGTCGCGCAGAACTGGCGAATTCGCGGAAATCGTGCGTGAGTGTTCTCGAACGCTAGGACAATGCGGGCGAACCGATTTTTTTGTCACGATTGGCTACCCCTTATATATCTCCTGGGCTTTAAGGCAAAACCGCCACTGCATTTTACTCTTTTATCTCTTTTTGGTTAGGTTAGGTTAGATTTGCGAAAAAGGGAAAAACGAACTTGCCGTGGCTTCCGTCGGCGAGTGCGGTGCATTAAATAAATAAATACCCAAACTTTTTTAAAGCAAGTATTTAATACGTATTTAACTTTTTTGTAATAATACGGAATATATTCAGAGGATTTTATTTGTAACTGTATTTACATTACGATCCACGCAGACGGAGTCGAGGACACGGCTAGTCTTTAAAAAATATGTATTAATTCGCGTAATTTGCATATTTAAGTGGCTTTCATTATTCCGGTCTTTATTTTTCAACTTAAAAATAATAAATGAGATGCAAAATAATGGAGAACTAGTTTAAACAGAAAATAACTATACATGGTGTTCATAAATAAACAGCTTGCTTAAAATAAACTACTGTTTCCTATGTTTTTGAATAAGCGAAGTCCATTAAGTTTTGGTTGTTTACGTCTTTATAATATATATCTAAAAATTTAGTCATTGAAATCGAATAAAAATAAATATGCTATGTGAGGATTTTTTTTCTCGATCTGACTACGCTATTTACCTAGTAAGGCCTTAACAGCTTCACCGGACTACTTTTATGTTAGTATTAAACACAAAACACAAGCGTATTTACATATTGCTATAATATCTCGAAGCATTTTCAATCAAATACTAGAGGGCCCGGGGAACGTTGACACGCTCTGATATTAAAAAAAAATTAGATAAATAATATACGCAAACCTTCCCCATGAATCACTGGTAAAAACTACATGAAAATTATTCATTAATTTATGTAGTAACTAGCCTCTGCCCGCGACTTCGTTCGCGTTGAATACTTACTTTGGGCTAACAGTACCACGCAGCGGAAACTCTAAAAAAAAAACCGATTTTAAACATTCTTCAATGGTGCTCCGCTCTTATTGGTCTTAGCGTGATGATATATAGCCTATAACTACCCTCGATAAGTGAGCTATATAACACTGAAATAATTTTTCAAATAGAACCAGTAGTTCATGAGATTACCCCCTACAACGTCACAACGTTACAAACTTTACCTTTTATAATATTAGTATGGATAACTAAGTCTCGTAGGATGAAAGATAGAACATGTTCTTCGAAATCTGGGGTATCTCTATAGTAAATTGCCTTGCGATTGGTGTCATAGTTGCAAATTCAAATTTGCAGATAAAAATAAATTTCCATTGAGGCGACGCTTTCGGTCATCAAAATACAGTCTTTCCTCTCGTATCGTAGATCGTTGAGTGGACGAAAAGATTGGATCAACATTTTTCATATGTACGAACAAAAGCTTACTTTTTAAACATTACCTCGTTATTACAAAAAAGTTAAATACCTATTAAATATAATGTTTAAAAATGTTTTGGTACTTTCGTATTAAATGCACCGCGCTAGCCGACCGCTGCCGAGACGAGTTTGCGTTACTCATTTTCGCAAGTCTAACCTAACCAAAGCGAGATAAAAGGGCTAGCTAGATATCGAAAATTCCGATAGTTAATTTAATACATAAGTACCCAAACTTCTAAATCAAGTATTAAATACGTATTTAACTTGTTTGTAACAAAACCGTACATTTTTAAATGACTTTACAGGTTTTTACCATTTTTTCAATTTTTTTTTATATCATTCATAAAATAATTATGTAAACTGACGCAAGTGTTGTGCTATCAGCATTAGGTTATTAGAAAAATTAATTGCAAATAATGATGATAAGAATTTACGATGTAATTTTATATATCGTGCGTGGAGTTGTAAGAAGCAAGCGACAGGTCGACACAATCTGCGCGCGCGCGTGTTGTGTTACCAGAATAAATAATTAAATATCCTTACATTTTGCCTGAATAATCAGCATTCTGTTAATGTTGTACTAGCGGCTTTATTATTTATACAGTATATTTTAATTTATTTCAATCAATGAAGGTTTATAAAACATCAACAATAGCTAAATGAATCAATAATTACGAGACTGACGAATGCATAAAAATAATTAATACACTTAACTAATAATTCTCTCCTTAATATTTCAATCAACCATCAATATTACTTATATTATGTTTCATCCGTTTTATAAAATCTCGAAAATTTGGTGTTTCTTTGACAAGGAATTTTGAAATAATCATGGTAATAACTTAGGCTCTGATCCATAAAATTATCTTGTGCTTCCAGTGGAGCATATCACCTGTAAATTTGTTGTTACAGCTCTATCCACTATAATCTTAACGTTCTAGCATATTCGACGACAAAGTCATTTGACACGAGATCTTAGATAAACGACTAAAACCTATAATCAAAAAAATTGCGCCGTCACGGGACACCTGGTAGATGTGAAACATCGAAATTGTTTGAATCAAACGAATCTCAAATACTCGATTTCTCAAATTACTCTATGCGAGTTCAGTGCGGCAAAAGAAATTGCGCACAGTCGCTTGCATCTGGCAACACTGATCATACGCAGCTGCATCGACAGCTGTGCACCGGGACTACGGCATGGCGGTGCACGGCGGCGCACCTATCGCATCAATTATACACTACATATTACAAGACATAACCAAATACATACATTTTATAAGAATATCGATACATTTGCTTTTTTTAACACATCCGTACGGCAATAATGTTTAACATTTTTAAGATTCTGTTAATACATAACTGAACTTACTGAACTATATCTATACATATAAAAAAGTGTGTGTAAACTTATGTACACGCGTTAGAAGTTGTATTTCTTTGGCGTAACAAGATAAAAAAAAAAACATTTTTTTTTCGCCTTATTCAACGTTTGTAGAAAAAACGACACTAACAATAGAAAAAAGGTATTTAATCCATTGAAAGTTTTAATACAAAGAAAGAAAATGTTGACTATAGCTAACTTTAGGGTGTCGGTTTGTGTGACGGTGTGCGCGCGCATCGTAAAATTTACTCTCAGCATTTTTCCCTAACGCGCCAAAAGAAGTATAACTTCAATATAATATAATGTTTAGAGATGATCTTATTCGTCATTGTTTTTTAACATTAGATTTCCAATCTATACTAATATTATAAAGAGGTAAAGTTTGTGAGTTTGTGACGTTGTAGGGGGTAATCTCAGGAACTACTTAAAACTTTTGGGGTATAAGGGGTGTCGAATAACATCATAAGACTTGAGACACCCAAGCCAACCTCACCTGCACGTGGTGCACCCTGCTGAATAACGAACGAGGCAATGGCGCAAGCGGGGTGGTAGGGTTTTACAGCCCGACTGGGTCGCAACCACCATGTATATGGCGAAAAAGCCCGTAATAGTGATTCGTTTCTACGGGTCGCGTTTCGGGATCAGCATGTGCATATCCAGCTTTTTATAGGCCGGCATGATAGTGGCGACCGGCGATGGACAGTGTGTCAATCGGTGGTCGCTATTATTTTTGGATTGTACTATGCTTACCATCAGGCATAGTGCAGTCACTTTGCCGTGCTACAATAAAAAAAAAGATTGTAAAATTTCTTTCATTGTTATATAGCTTATTTATCGAGAATGGTTATAGGCTATATATTATCACGCTAAGACCAATAGGAGCGGAGCACAGATGAAAAATGTTTTAAAATTGGGATGTTTTTCCTTTTGAGAACGCGAACGAAGTCGCGGGCAGAGGCTAGTGTGTAATAAAATTAACAGTTAAATAAATATATAAATTAATAGTCACGTTTGTCGTTGGCCTTTCATCATCGATATTATTGCGGTATTAAATGTAGATAAGCAGTAATGATAAACTTTTGTACAACTTATAGTTAATAAAATGGTCGTAGGATTTCAATATAAAATATTTAGGTGTTTTGGCGGGAACTTGGAATGTCATGTAGTGAATTTTATATTTTATTAATAAACTTGTTTTATTTGGCTCTATTATTAGTAACATAGGTGGTGTTTCGAGTTATACAGCTTGGGGATTTTGCATAAATGAAGAGGATAGGGTGATAATACTACGAGACATGGATTCTGATTTCCCACAAAAACTACCTGGAAAGTTCTAACAAGACGGCTACCATTTTGTTACTTCCTTGACATTATTAGGAGATTTGTAATATCATTCCCTACGCGACAATGTCAGTAATAATCTACTAATAGCTTAGTTGCCAAAATAATACTCCCTTATCGAACTGAAACGGCTTAGAAATTTATCCGATACGAAATATATGTAAGAGTTGTTGAGATATCTATGCTTGGTATACATATATGTTTCAACAACTCATATATGTATAAATAGAGCTTAGGTTAGCTCAGATATGTCGCGAATTGCACGTATCAGGCAACAGCCCAAGCCGAGGTGTGCCGTGCATCTTTGAATTAGTTGTCAAATAAAATTGGCTCAGTGCCCTAAGTGCTCGCCTTATTAGTCCGGTGAAGCTGTTAAGACCTTGCTGGGTCAATAGCGTAAACTGATCGAAAAAAAAAACAAAATAAAAAAAGAGAAAAGTGTGTGTTGTGTTTATTTAAAATTGTCTTACAAGTTACGAAGACAGATGGGCAAATCGTTGATTTGATTCGACCGGACTCCAGATGGGATGACCAGGTAGGGAAGGCGGCGGGAACGTGAGGTGTGAGGGAGGCGTGGGTGGCAGATGCTCACGCAGCTGTTGGCGCACGCGCTGCACCACGACGCACCTTTTGTTAGGTGCTTTTGTGTTTTTCTGATCCACTTTTGTTGTATGATCGATCTGAGGTTCGAGATTTGGAGATACGTTGTTTATTCCCTAGAGACAGTATTTACATATATATACTCGTTTTTATAATAAACTAGCTTCTGCTCGTAACTTCGTGTGCGTCGAACTGCTGTCATGTAGTGTATTTTATATTTTATAATCTTGTGTTATTTGACTCTGTTTTGTAAATTTATCTAATATCAACTATATTTATTGTGCATAAATGAAGTGAATGGAAATTAATGCCACGGAGCATGAAATTCTGAGATACAACAAAACCCCCTCTAACAAGGGATCCACCATCTTATTAGAATGTTGAAGTAATCACACGACGCTTGTAATATTATTGTACTATAACGTCAATTGAAACAAAACATTGACACTGGCAAGTGCTTCTGCGGAGCTAAAACAAGAAAAAGAAGAACTTTTGATAGAACGATTTTAATGAATTAAAGATTAAATGTTATTCGGGGATATGCTTTATTATATTATTGGCAAGCTTTTCTCGTGAACGTAGTACTTTAACAGTGATGCTTGTCCAAACACACAGACAGACAGATAGTCATTTTTATATATGATTCAAATGCATTTTATTACTTATGTCAAGACACAAGCAACATATTTTTCACAAAAATCTAAAACGTACAGACACGTTAGACTTACATTTTTATTATATGTATATATGGATGTAGGCATATCCTAAGACTATGAAAATCTCAAAATCAAAAAGTTTAGGCCCTAATAAGGCGCTTATGAACTTCAAAAACTACCACCGGTTCGGAAAACAACGCAGTTATCGAGAAGAACCGGCAAGAAACTCTATCGAGTACATTTTATTTACGTATATTTTCATTTTTTAGAAATGACTACGCTACAGCTTCACCGGACTACTAAGGCGAGCGCTTAAGGCACTCAGCCGATTTTATTTTGGCAACCAGCTCAAGGGTGCACGGCACACCTCGGCTTGGCTGTTGCCTGTTGCATGCAACATCGCGACCTATCTTAGCTAACCTAGCTAACTATTCATATATGTATGAGTTGTTGAAAAGTATATGTGTACCAAGCATACACGCCTCATCAACTCCTCCATATATTTATTATCGGAAAATTGAGAGTTTTTCAGTTCGATAAGGAAAAAAAAAGTAAACCCTTCCACTTTCATGTGTAAGCGTGTATCGTGCACGTGTGTGGGGGGTGATCGTGTAGTGTTGTAGTTTATAGTGGATGCACAAAGAGGAGTCAATTCCAGACATCATTATCGTTCATATACTGATCCACTCTATAATATCCTTTTGAAACTAAAACCCGCTTGACGTGGCGCTTAAATCTGCAGTCCGGTAAATCGGTAACATGTTTTGTGACTTTATTGTAAAACCTAACACTGATACCTAAGAAACTATGACCGGTTTTGCTAAGTTGTCGTAGTCCGGTGAAGCTGTTAAGACCTTGCTGGGTCAATAGCGTAGTCAATTCGAAAAAAAAAAAACTAAAAAATTTGCTAAGTTGAAACATTGGACAACCAGTTTATTACAGTTTCTAGTATTTACAATTATGCCGGTCTTTTACTAAATTCAGTTTTTCAAAGTTTTTACGGACATACATTAAATTATCAATAATGTCTAAAGCTCCAATTATGTTTAAAAAATTTAAACCTACATCGACGAGATATAAAACACGTCATGCACTAAGCCATTGTAGCTTTAAAATTATTAGTATATGTTACCAATTACACATATAGGAACCGGCAGCAACATGACTACTGCAGTCGAGTTTTACACAGGTTAACCCATTCCTACACTTTGTTTACATAATCTGGGATATATATCTAAATTCCAACAGCAGCGTATATTTTATAATTTGAGCTACAGCGCTCAACATACATTGGTCGGCTTAAGGATTCATCAGTGTATCTACACCATTTGCAGGAAATTTAATTTTCTACAAAAAATACTTTTACATTAAATCTCTAAGAACTACTGAACGGATTTTCTTTCGGTTTTCGCCAGTACATAAAGTGATTCAACAGGAAGGTTTTGACAACGTCCTTCGGGCCACCGAGTTTATTATAAAATTACCTATTTATATTTGAATCTGTTAGAAAATCTCAAGGATTTCGGGACCTTTCTTTATTTGTTTGCATCTTTTATGATCAAAACTTGATTACTAGAAACACAAAAACACAAAAATATTTTGTAGTCCGGTGAAGCTGTTAAGACCTTGCAGGGTCAATAGCGTAGTCATTTTGAAAAAAATTATGTAGTTATTACATAACTATAGCCAAATGTTCATGTAAAGATCAGGCAGTTAAATCACATTTTACCAAATTGAACTTCGAATTTAAAGAAACGTATCTCGCATATTTAACGGATACCTATGTTTACGTGACAGTAATAACATTGTAGAGCTTATTAAAAACAAGAGTTTAATTCAATCATGAACCATCAATCGTGTCCTAATGTATTCGCGAGACGATCATTCAAATGATATATAGTTAGTTTTATTGACTCCGTATTCATGCAACTGATAGACTTTCAAATTTACGTTACAATGTTGCTAATTTAGCTGCCAGTTATTGAAATGTGAAATTATTAAAATGATTACTGGCTTTTATGTGTATACTTTACTGAATCTATAAAAAAGAAGATACAATTAAAAAGCCATCGTCTATGGGAATGATCTAAGCATTCCTGAAAATTAGCATTGTTTCAATGATTCTTTTAGCCGAATATCAGTGTTAACATTTTGAAAATTAAATTTATTTGACAATATTTTATGAATTATTATATGCGAAAAGTTATAATATAAATTATATGGAATAACGTCACGAATAAACTAGTGGATACATTTTGTTTTAGCTTGACTTCTTATGTATCCTTTGTCACATTCACCAATGTGTTTTTTTATCATGGAGTCCTATCGGATTTCTGCGTATGTGCAGAACAACGCAGACCAAGTCGCGGGTATCACCTAGTAATTGCGTAAAGTCGCAACACTGTTAGATTGATAGGAAGAGCTATTTATAAATTACTAGTCTCTGCCCGCGACTTCGTTCGTGTGGAATAGTTACTTTGGGCTAACGCGGAAGCTCTCAAGAGGAAAAAAACCCCGATTTTTAAACATTCTACATTACTGCATCGCTTCTATTGGTCTTAGCGTGTTGATATATAGCCTGATCCTATAACCATCCTCGCATTTATCGAGGATGGTTACAGGACTGTATAACACTAATAGGCTATATAACACTGAAAGAATTTTTCAAACCGGACCAATAGTTCCTGAGATTACCCCCTACAACGTCACAAACTCACAAACTTTACCTCTTTATAATATTATTTGATTAATATGGATTACTGTCTCTGCTAGTTACCCAAGTTACTAAGCAGTGATATAAGTACCAACTAGCAGTCTGAAGTGACAGTTCGAACTGACAATCTAAACTGATCGTTTAGAAGATCGATAACATTAACGAGGTTCCATGGCTATCAATTTCAGCACTGGCTTAAATACAGGATGTTTAGGCTAAGATTATGTTGTATAAGCGACCACCAAGATTCATGGCGTTGCGAAATCGGAGACTGAGTGGGCTGAGCTAGTTTCCCGGTAATTTCGGGCTACTTTCACGCTACTGTTGTAGAGGGGTTGCCAAAGTTCTATGGTACCTTAGCTTTACTTACGGTAATCTATACTAATATTACAAAGAGGTAGTTTGTGACGTTGTGATGTTGTAGGGGGTAATCTCAGGAACTACTGGTCCGATTTGAATAATTCTTTCAGTGTTATATAGATCATTTATTGAGGAGGGTTGTAGGCTATATATCATCTAAGACCAATAGGAGCGGAATACCCATGGAGAATGTTTCAAAATCGGGGTTTTCCTCCTCTTGAGAGCATCTGCTGTGTGTTAGATATTCCACGCGAATGAAGTCGTGGGCAGAGGCTAGTCTTATATAATGCAGGTCTTCAGTAACGAGAGATAGATGAGTTTCAAATGACCTAAACCCAATTTTAGTCGTTTCTAATATTTACGCTATTTTTCAAGATGTTCAAATTATGTACATGTAATATATGAAGTTCATAAAAAGAAATTTAAAAAACCTTATGGATGGCAAAATTTGAACTTCGGTTTCGGTGTATAAAAACTGGAAATCTTAAAAAAATAAATAAAAATGTTATATGAATAATTAAAATTGTAATTAACTAAGGAAGATTGTATAATAGGTTAATTTATAGTATCCATTCAACCAAGAAGATCAAAACTTCAAACAATGCATTGTCGAATATACTTGCATCTGAAAAAAATTAATGAATTAAACAATCTCTAAAACCGCTTTTAACGTCTGTATGTGGGTTCTCTTTACCTCCTCTAAATAACTAAATGATTTTTCATTTCACAATCATTTGAAAAATATATTTCGAAAAGTTTATACCTGAATTACTTTTATATTTTTGTTTGAAATGATGTCGTAAGAATAAGTTCATAATGCTCATATTGCTTTTTTTTATATCATAGGAGGCAAACGAAAGGTCACCTGATATTAGGTGATCACCACCGTCCATAGACACTTGCAACGACGAGGGGAGTCACAAATACGTTGCCAGCCTGTGTTTGGGAGGAGGGCGGGGGGACAGGAAGGGAAGGAGGAAGGGGAAGGGAGGGTACGTGGGTCTCCGGCTCTCTCACTGGCCGAACGAAACGCAACAAGGCAAGCACTGTTACTTCACGTCGGTTTTCTGTGAGAGGGTGGTGCTTCCCCGGACGAGCCGACCCATTCGTGCTGAAAACAATAATAGCTTCAGCTTGGCTCTACCACTACAAATGCTAACTATTATGAGACAAATAATAATGTATTTAGAAATCGTTAAAAGATCTATTATTTCTCAAGTATAAATCATTATAATCAATAGTGACTACTTTATCTCAAAGATCATTATCATCAGGCTTTAAGAGACCCACTGCAGGACCATAGGCCTCGTCACAAAAGAAGGTATGGGCTAATCACCACGAGAGCCCTGCGACGTATTGGCAATTTAACTCTGAGAAATACAAAATTCTATGTTTTCCCACTACAGTAGTTCCTTATCCTATTCTTTCCTAAACAGTTTAGAGGAATTTTGCCGACACAAAATACATACAGGAGTTATTGAGGCACGCATTCTTGGTACACATGCATGTTTCAATAACTCATATACGTATATCTAGATAGCTTAGCTTAGTTTAGCTCAGATAGATCGCGATTTTTGCACAAAACAGGCGACAGCCCAAGAAGAGGTGTCCCGTGCATCCTAAGTTAGTCGCCCAAACATCCCAAATCGGCTGAGTGCCTTCAACACTCGCCTCAATAGTTCCGTGAAGCTGTAAAGACATTTCCAGGTCAACAGCGTTTTCATGACGGAAAAAAAATGCTTTTCTTCAACGTCACTAATTAAAATAGGGTTTTTTTTTGTAATATTGGTGGTATATTACGTAATATAATAGTTCGGTTATTGTGTACCATTGAAGACGATGGAAGATATAACCACGGGGCACGAATTCCGAGATGCCACAATCTAGAGAGAGTTTCTGAACTCTATTGTATATAATATTACATATTTTATATTAAGGGAGCCATCGTTTTGTCACAACACTGATATTATTACAAGACGCTTGTAATATTATTTATTACCTACTTGACAACGGCAGTTATTATCAAGAAAATAAGTAAAAAAAATAAAGTGAAAAATGTATATTCATTGCTTTTATTTTATTGCATTTTTACATACACAGTGTGTTCTCAATGGTTTCCTTATAATTTCGTCCTTTTAATGTATTTCAAAATATTGCAATTCTTCTTCTTTTTTTTTTACTCCGCAGAAGTATTTGCCAGTGTCAATGTTTTCTTTCAGTGGATGTTATAGATATATATGCTATAAAATTACAAGCGTCGTGTGATTAATTCAATATTCTAACAAGATGGTGGATCCCTTGCTAGAATCTTCCAGGGAGTTTTTGTGGCATCTCAGAATTTCATGCTCCGTGGTATTATTTTCCATTCACTTCACTTATGCACAATAAACTAACTATATTACGTAAAACATCACCAAATTTACAAAATATAGAGTCCAATAACACAGGATTATGAATAAAACATAAAATCCACTATATGACAGACTAAGATCCCGCCAAAAAAACAAAATTTAGCAATTAAAATGTACTTGTTAACTTTTATAGAGCCGGGCTAAATTGGATACTAAAAAGGTAAATAAAAAAATGGATTATACACAGTTCTTAGTATATCTCGAATACAAAATAAAACGTCAAATTTAATTAAAACACCCATAATTTTGTCACCAAGGATTTACGAATAAAACTTAAAATCAATTGGGAATAGTAACAATAGCCTAACATCATAAGTTGTTCACAAAAATTTCAATGGAATAAGAATTTTTATGTTTTCTCAGAACCGACGCTCCGCGCGAGGCCACAGTGCGTCTGAAGAGTAGTTACTCATTTTAAACTAGAATATGATCTTTACAAACCATAGAATAGAGTCTAAAAAGCATTTGACAGTTCTTTTATATCGTTGAAGGTGTATATAACTTCCTTTTGTTCTAAACTGAACGAAATTCGCAACGTTATCCAGGTTTTGTATTGGCAAAAAATTAAGGACTTCAGAAAGACAGTGTATTTTAGGTCTTTGTCGCTTGCGTTTTGTTTAACACAACTATTTTGGGAATAGATAGCTGTAAATTATAATAAAATTTAAAATGTCTACCAGCTTTATTGTTCTGTAAGAGTTGCAGATTATTACTTAAATATATTTATTAAACTAGTAAATTAAAAAAACGATAACCAAAGTTTTTTTAGGTTATACAAATTTCACACGATAATCATATCTTCAAATTATAATTAACAAACATTAATTCTTGCATTCAAATTAATTATACGTTGTCTGCGTTTTGTTTTTCAGCGTTTGAGGTTTTTTTTATATTATTATTAAATTTGTAACATATATTATGTTATATATATATTTCTATCTTTATTTTTGGCAACCAATCTTTCACATTATTACTGCCATTGACATGTAATTAATAATATTACAAGCGTCGTATGATTATTCCAATATTATAACAAGATGGTGGCTCCCTTGTTAGACTTTCCAAGGAGTTTTTGTGGCATCTCAGAATTTTTTGCTCCGTAGTATTATTTTCCATTCACTTCACTTATGCACAATAAACTAACTATATTACGTAAAACACCACCAAATTTGCAAAATATGGAGTTAAATAACACAAGATTATGAATAAAATATAAAATCCACTACATTACAGACTAAAATCCCGCCAAAAACTATATCATGTCATATTATTAGTATATGTACACCATATTATTGGATAATCGCGTAAAATTAAATAATTATCCATTTACAACGGTATTCTAATAAATTGTAAATTTAAATTAATACAATGAACCTTCTTTCTTTATTTTATTTTTGGCATCTAATCATCTAGATTATTGTTGCCATTGTGGAGTAGTTGAGAATGTTAAGTGTCTTGTGATAATTTCAATATGCAAACTTTTTTTTTTTTTTCGAAATGTCTACGCTATTGACCCAGCAAGGTCTTAACAGCTTCACCGGACTACTAAGGCGAGCGCTTAAGGCACTCAGCCGATTTTATTTTGGCAACCAGCTCAAGGGTGCACGGCACACCTCGGCTTGGCTGTTGCCTGTTGCATGCAAAATCGCGACCTATCTTAGCTAACCTAGCTAACTATTCATATATGTATGAGTTGTTGAAACGTATATGTGTACCAAGCATACACGCCTCAACAACTCCTCCATATATTTATTATCGGGAAATTGAGAGTTTTTCAGTTCGATAAGGGAAAAAAGTAAACCCTTCCACTTTCATGTGTAATCGTGTAGGCGTGCACGTGTGTGGGGGTGATCGTGTAGTGTTGTAGGAGTGATGTATATTTGTGTCACCGTATCGCGCAAGCAACGCACTCAAGGGCTCCCTACCGAGGGATCGAACCTAGGCTTGAGCCGCTGCCGTGGGAGGCCTAATCGGGTGTGCGGGAGCGAAATTAACCCCCAGACCACGGCGGCGTGATCTGTGGTTACGCGGGCGTGGGCGTGAGCACGCTTTGTTTCGAGGGACAGGCTGGTACTGATCGTTCGCTGACGTGATTGAATCAGGAGGATTGGTAAAAATGCATCGCGGACGTCTTTTATAACGCGCAGCGTTAGGTACTAATATGCAAACAAGATGGTGGCTTCTTTGTTAGAACTAATTTCGGAGTTTTTGTGGCATCTCATAATTCATACCCCTTGGTATAATTCCCCATCCACTTTACTTGTGCACAATAATCGAATGCACATAAAAACCATCAATATTATAAAAGAAAAAAACAAAAGATTCGAATAAAATAAATACACTTCGGAGTTTTTGGCGGGATTGTAGTCTGTCATGTAGTGGATTTTATATTTTATTCATAATCTCGTGTTATATGACTCTATATTTTGTAAATTTGGTTATGTTTTACGTAATATAGTTAGTTTATTGTGCATAAGTCAAATGAATGGAAAATAATACTACGGAGCATGAAATTCGGAGATGCCACAAAAACTGCCTGGAAGGTTGTAACAAGGGCGCCACCATTTTGTTAGTATATTGGAATAATCACACGACACTTGTAATATTATTTACTACAAGACAATGGCATTAATAATCTGAAAGATTGGTCGCCAAAAATAAAGTAAAAAAAAAAACACTTCATGACAGACTGAGATCCCGCCCAAAACGCTATAGGGAACGTTATTCAAAAATATACGAATATATCTCTGACGTCATCAATGAGAATTGTTTTTTTTTTTTTCAAATTAACCCGCGAACAACCCTCCTTTTTTATTCTACACGTGGGATTTTCCAGGGCGCAGTTTAAAAAGATCACA
>JACEII010000141.1:72042-86928 GCA_014332785.1 Antheraea mylitta
CTGAATCTATTTTTGACTTTGTATGCATAGTAACGCCGAACCAGTGTTAGTGTGCGTGGCGTAACAGAGAAAAACACTTTGTATAGTGTTATCTTTTGTTTTGACGAAATATCTGTTGGTTTTTTTTTTTTCGAAATGACTACGCTATTGACCCAGCAAGGTCTTAACAGCTTCACCGAACTATTAAGGCGAGCGGTTAAGGCACTCAGCCGATTTTATTTTGGCAACCAGCTCAAGGGTGCACGGCACACCTCGGCTTGGCTGTTGCCTGTGGCATGCAAAATCGCGACTTATCTAGCTAACCTAGCTAACTATTCATATATGTATGAGTTGTTGAAACATATATGTGTACCAAGCATACACGCCTCAACAACTCCTCCATATATTTGTTATCGGAAAATTGAGAGTTTTTAGTTCGATAATGGAAAAAAGTAAACCCTTCCACTTTCATGTGTAATCGTGTAGGCGTGCACGTGTGTGGGGGTGATCGTGTAGTGTTGTAGCAGTGATGTATATTTGTGTCACTGTATCGCGCAAGTAACGCACTCAAGGGCTCCCCGCCGAGGGATCGAACCTAAAAAATAAAAGTTTTTTCCTACTTTTTTATTGATAAAAACACTGATATTACAAAAAAAAAGAAAATCGGCTGAGATTCAGAAAAGGGAAGTGTTCGTAACCGTTTCACCACTGCCTATTTATAGGTACATAGATTAGTATAATAGCCTTCTACAACATATCATTTCAAAGAATTTCTTAGTAGATTTAATATTACAAGGAACAAATAAAACGTGTGTATAAAATTTTTTTTATTTTTTTATTTTAGCACGACAAAGTGACTGCACTATATCTGATGGTAAGCATAGTACAATCCAAAAACAGTGGCGACCACCGAGAGACAGATCATCCATTGTCGGTCGCCGCTGTCATGCCGGCCATAATGACGAAAGTCACCTGGTACTGGATATGCACAGGCTGATCCCGAAACGCGACGCGCAAAAGCGAGTCACTATGACGGGCTTTTTCGCCATATACATGGTGGTTGCGACCCAGTCGGGCTGTAAAACCCTACCACCCCGCTATCGCCATTGCCTCGTTCGTTGATCAGCAGGGTGCACCACGTGCAGGTGAGGTTGGCTTGGGTGTCTCAAGTCTTAAGATGTTATTCGACACCCGTTACACCCCAAAAATATATATTTATAATATTTGCTTAATAAATGACATGAAACGCAATAAATAACTTTTTAATTAAAACAATTATATTATCTGTAGCTAATTCATTCATATCAATTCATTAATTAATTTATATCAGTAGTGGTAGAGCCAAGCTGGAGCTATTATTGTTTTCAGCACGAATGGGTCGGTTTGTCCGGGGAAGCACCACCCTCTCACAGAAAACCGACGTGAAGTAACAGTGCTTGCATTGTTGCGCTTCGTTCGGTCAGTGAGAGAGCCGGAGACCCACCTACCCTCCCCTTCCCCTTCCTCCTTCCCTTCTTGTCCCCCCCGCCCTCCTCTCAAACACAGGCTGGCAACGCACTTGTGACTCCCCTGGTGTTGCAAGTGTCTATGGACGGTGGTGATCACCTAACATCAGGTGACCCATCTGTTCGTTTGCCTCTTATGATATATAAAAAAAAACCATGTATCTATATACAAAACCAGGTAAGATACAGAACATAATACAAAAACAAAATCTAAAATAAACACTGTATCCGTACCTGAACACAAATCTATGAAAGCTATAAAGGCAGTTTCAAATATACGGCGTCAAAAATTTGGAATACAATACGTCCTCCATGAAAGCCAGAAACAACTTTATATTTAAGAAATTAAGTAGATAACTAACTCTTGAGAAACCGACGTTAGACCATTTATTTATAATTACATTTTTATTTACTTTCATGATTACATTTTACATTTACATTCTCACAACTATATATTGCAATATTTTTCTTTTTTTTAGCTTTATTTTTGCAACCATTCCTTCTGATTATTACTGCCATTGTCACGTAGTCAATAATATCACAAGCGTCGTGCGATCATTTCAATATTAAGCATCGTATGCGGCAATATTCTAACAAAATGGTGGTTCCCTTGTTAGAACCTTCCAGGGAGTTTTTGTGGCATCTCAGATTTTCATGCTCCGTGGTATTATTTTCCATTTACTTCACTTATGCACAATAAACCAACTATATTACGTAAACCACCAAATTTACACAATATCGAGTCAAATAACACAAGATTATGCATAAAATAATCCACTACATGACAGACTAACATCCCGCCAAAAACTCTCTTTTCTCTCTTACTAACCGACTTCGAAAAAGGAGGAGGTTACTATGTTCGGTTGTATGTATTTTTTACGTATGTTAATCGATATCTCCGTTAATTGCATATCGATTTTAATGATTTTATTTGAATTGGCTATACTCAGAGATGGTCCCATATAAATTGTATCAAAATATTCAACCTCTAAGGGTGTGAAATATTGTTTATTTGATTTTCACCCACTTCGTGTCTGCGTATTTTCGTCTACTTGAAACCGATTTCAAAATTTTTATTTGAATTACTAACACATGGATGTAGTGTCCTCCAAATTAGAAAAAATATTCCAAGTCTAAGGGTGGAAAATAAAGGGATGAACAGAGCCTAATTTTATATATGTTAATCGATATCTTTGTCAATTGTGAACAGATTTGAATGATTCTTTTTAGTTTACTCTTTGGTTAATTAGTTATACGCATAGCAATAGGTATGTATTTTTTTTTAACTTTATTTTTGGCAATCAATCTTTCCGATTATTACTGCCATTGTCACGTAGTCAATAATATCACAAACTTCGTGTGATCATCCCAATATTAAGCATCGTGTGAAACCATATTCTAACAAGATGGTGGATCCCTTGCTAGAACCTTCCAGGGAGTTTTTGTGGCATCTTAGAATTTCATGCTCCGTGTTATTATTTTCCATTCACTTCACGTATGTATAATAAACTAACTATATTACGTAAATTACCACCAAATTTACACAATATATAGTCAAATATCACAAGATTATGAATAAAATATAAAATCCACTACATGACAGACTAAAATCCCGGCAAAAACTCAATATGTATTATTAAGTTTATGTCCACGACTTGGGCGCGAAAAAAGTAATGCTTGTTTGTATTTTGGCCGGAAATTTGAGGCCTGGCTGAAAATCAGCGCTGTATTCAGCTGTTATACGCTGAAGCCAAACATCATTGTCATAGTTTTACGTTTTTTTATGTTTTAACGTTTTTTGTATGCTTTCGTTTATCTATAACAATAAATAACTTTCCTTTTTTCTTTCTATAGTAAAAAAAGTAAAATAAGCTACCTACTTATCAAACATTAATTTAACTTTTTTTTTTCGAAATCACTACGCTCTTGACCCAGCAAGGTCTTAACAGCTTCACCGGACTAGAAATAATTTAACGATAATAATTTATTATACAGTTAACCTCAAATGGACAAACCCGCTTAAAATGTTAATGATATTAAAAAAATACATTTATCACAAATACAAACAATAAATTATAATTCGCCACCATATATAATTTACACACACAAATACAGATGTATGTTTTATGTCCACTGATATAAAGCACGTGTTGTAGATTTACATATATTTGAATAACTACCTTGAATATAGTTATCAGATCTCACTAAAACTTAACAACACAGATCAACTATTACTAACTTCATGGTGTCGCTTTTAGGTGTCAGGGTGCACACGCATAGAAAAATTCACCCTTGTCGTTTATTCCAGACGCGCAAAGGAAGTATAACCTCAAAAAATATGTCTGGAGTAAGATTTTTGTCGAAATCTTCTATGATTTTGATAAATTAAATAGCATTGAATTATCAAAAATGGACTAAAACCGTTTAGACACTTATGAAACTACATATTTCCACATGCGAAGACGGGCGCATAGCTAGTTTTATAATATATTAGATTATAGGTTTTTTTTTCGATTTAACAAATTAAGCATCAACCGTGTCCTCATAAAGTCATTCTTTTAATTAATTATTGTATAAACATTATATATGTTTATATGCTAATATATTTTGTATACTCTCTCTCTATCCTCTAGTTTGTCATAAATTAAAAACCAAAGAAACAGTGTGCTTCATTTTTTAAAATCTAGTCTGTGGTCAGAATTAGTAGGGGAGACCGGGTACAAAAGTAACAGCGGGTCGAAAGTAACAAATGCTCTCTAGGTTTATCCAATGGGCGAACACCGCCTCACCGCCGTCAGGTGATAGCCGGGAGCGACCTTCTCACTCGTATTAAGTCGCTACGTGCGCCACGCGCTTGTAGGTTGTGTGACAGGACGCAACGTGTTTTCACAAATTAAAAGTAAGTTTTTCGACGTTTTCTTATTTAATGTTTACGTAGTCGTAAAGGGATGGTAGTAATCTGAATGTTTACATATCCATTCTTGATTAAATTGATTGTACATTGTTTAAATTCGTTTTTGTCTAGTACGTTCCGTTTTAAGGTTATATTACACGTTTTAACAAAAATGAGGAAGGGTACAAAAGTAACATAGCCCTATGGGTACAAAAGTAACATGTTACTTTTTCCTCGTAATGATATAATTACCTACATCATATTTTTATGTGTGTCTTTACTACAACAGAATGCCGAGACAACGCATAAGAACTACTGCACGAGGAACTACCGACACGGAAGTGTATCGAAAAGCGGCTGAAGAGCATTTCAAAGATGGTGCAAAAATAAGAGCCCTCGCAAAAAAATATAATGTTTGCCATGTAACATTATACAGATTTATAACAAAATTAAAAGCAGGAAATACTAGCGCAGTTGTGGGCTACCGTTGCGTCAACCGAGTTTTTACTATTAACGAGGAAATTAATCTACGCGACTATTTAATCGAGTGCTCTGGGGTTTATTTTGGGTTATCTCCATCTGATGTACGTAAACTGGCATACGAGTTAGCGATTAAAAATGGAAAAACATTTCCTGAAAAGTGGCACAATAGTCAAATGGCGGGTAAAGAATGGCTGACGGGTTTTTTGAAACGACATCCGAGCCTGTCCTTGAGATGTCCTCAAGCAACAAGTCTGTCGCGGGCTTCGAGTTTCAACGAACATAATGTGAGTAAATTTTATAATAACCTTGCTGAGGTAATGGATAGATATAAATTTGATCCTAAAGATATCTGGAATATGGATGAAACAGGGGTGACCACTGTCCAAAAACCGAGCAAAATTATAGCTCAAAAAGGAATTAAACAAGTAGGTGCATTAACTTCAGCAGAACGTGGAAGATTAGTAACTGTTGCTGTTGCGATAAATGCTCAAGGAGGACACATACCTCCTTTTTTTGTATTCCCATTGAAACGATTCCAAGACCACATAATACGTGAGGGTCCTATTGGTTGCGCTGGAGCTGGAAATGCTAGTGGATGGATGCAGGATGCAGAATTTTTATTGTTTTTAATACATTTTAAAAGACAAGTTAAGCCCACAATTGATCAAAAATGCTTGTTACTGCTCGACAACCATACATCGCATATATCTATCTAAGCTCTAGATTTTTGTAAAGAGAATGGAATAGTACTGCTGTCGTTTCCACCACATTGCACGCACAAACTTCAGCCTCTCGACAGAGCAGTATTTGGGCCATTCAAGAAAATGATAAACACAGCTACAGACAACTGGATGCGAAATCATCCTGGACGAACGATGACTATCCATTACATTCCTGGGATTGTTAGAGAAGCACTTCCTCTTGCTGTAACTGATAGAAATGCAATTGCTGGATTTACCTGTACCGGCATAAGTCCATTTAATAGGAATATATTTACTGCTATTGACTACGCGCCATCATCTGTGACTGACCGGCCATTACAAGTTAACAGTCAAATTTCACCAAATGATCTGTTGACCAGTTCTGATGCAACGTCCTCCATTCATGTTGATCCAGATACTCCTGTTGGTGATATTCTAACATCAATTGACCAGACTGATCAGCGTACAGGTAGTAATAATTTGTTAAACAACTCGAAAAATAATGTTCAACCACCGGCTGTTCAAAATTTACCGGACTCGATCTCCGCTCAGACTGATTTTCTGTTAGCTAACTCAATTTTTGATCAAAGATCCAAATCACCAGTGTCAGGACCTAGTGGGCTACAACAAGCAAATTCTATCCAACCGTTTCATTTCTCACCTAAAGATCTTAGACCTTTACCACAAGCGGATTTGAGGACTGAAGCAAATAAAGGTCGTAAAAAACGTAAGTCTGCTATACTGACGGACACACCCGAAAAAATTTTAATTGAACAAGAATACCAACAACGGCAGAAAGCTAAGAAAACTGTACTACAAGCTGATACTGGAGAAGGTAAGAGGAAACTGATATCTACAAAAGGAAAGGGAAAAGGAAAAAAGACAAAGAAGGCACCTAAAGACAAGGAAAATAAATCTGACGACGGCGATTGCTTCTGCCTTGTCTGTTCAGAAACTTTTAGCAATAGTCTACCAAATGAACAGTGGATACAATGTATCGAATGTAGAATGTGGTCCCACGCAGAATGCGTGGACAATGATAAGAATTATGTGTGCCATAATTGCGAGTCTGATTAGGAGAATAATACTGAATAACATATATTAATTGATCTCATTACTTAAAGTAAAAATAACTTCTATTGATTTGTTTTCTTAAAATATATAATTTTTTAGCATTTAAAATGCTGAAGTTTGTTTATGTCATTAATACAAAGTTTTGAAATAAATAATTTATTGATTTAACATGTAATATTGTTTTCATTAGCAACCCATGTATCTTGTTACTTTTGACCCACGACGCGTTACTTTCGACCTGCCTACGTGGTCGAAAGTAACAATTAACGATTTTTTTTTAATTCTCTGTTATTCATATAAAACATAACATAATACAATAAATCGAGTTACCAGTGTAAAGAACATAAACTGAATTTATATGTGGTTATATTAATTTAATGACAATAATAATACCCAGCTAGAAATCAAGGTAAAAGTACAAAGTGTTTCTTTTGTACCCGGTCTCCCCTAGGTATATATTTTTGGTACATTAACTAATTTATGGAATTATCTATGATTTTAAGTAAGGAGTTTTTGGCGGGATTTTGGAATCCCATGTAGTGGTATTTATATCTTATCTGTAATCTTGTGTTATTTGGCTCTATATTGTGTAATGTTGGTGGTGCTTTACGTAATATAGTTTAGTTATTGCGCACAAGTAAAGTGGATCGGAGCATGGATTCTGACTTGCCGCAAAAACTCCCAGGAAAGTTCTAACAAGACGGCCACCGTCTTGTTAGTTCATCGAAGTTATATCAATAAACTTGTAATATCGTTACTCACTTGACAATGGCAGGAATGGTCTACTAAATAGAAGACTGGTTGCCAAAAATAGAATAGAAGAAGATGACTTTAAAAGTAAATGAACTCGAAACAAAATGGTTACCAGTACATTTTGACGCAATAATTTACGTAAAACATTTAATAATAACCAATGTAATGTTATAGACATTTTTTTTACAATAGAAATTATTAAAGAACCAGTGACTATTTTTTGCATTTTTCTGGAGTGAATCTGTTGGCACAATTGGTATACAATGGATATTAGCTAACAATCTGTTTGTTAAGTGAATCTTCTTATCTATACATATAATAATAATCTAAATTTAATGTGTAAGTTTTAGATTTTTGTAAAAAAAATTGCAGGTCTAAGAATAAGTAATAAAATACATTGCAAACACTTTTAGAAATTCTGTCTGTCTGTTTGTTTGGACACGTATCACTGCTTAGGTACTACGTTCATGATAAAACCTCACCAAGATTTTTTTTTATTCATTTTAGGAAGATTTACACCTATACTTATACATTACATGAAAAACATTAGATCAAAACACTGCCAAGTACAAACCTCCACCGATAACAACTTTACATTGTAAAATAACGGTAAAAAGTGGGGTAGGGTGTTGAATAACATTATAAGAGAAAAAGTAGCCACAAGTCATTTTAGCCTACTGACGTGTATCCGACGAAGGATGACTATTTAGGTAGGAGAATATCTACATATTCAGCCGTCACTCGCCGAAAAATTGCTTCGCCATCAAACATATATATTACATATATACATACATACATATATTTTGCTTTTGTAAAATTCTATATGTATAATTAGTATTTGAATCTGTAATTGTATTTGTATTTTTGTAAATAAATAAATAAATAAATCTTATCGTCGTGCTGCTGGTACAGAACAAATCAATATCAAGCGTGATGGAGAGTTTATTGAATTTTTCAGGTGCACGCAAAAAAAAAAGGAATGACGTCGATAGTTACTATTAGTTGACGCTCTGCTGAGAAGAGGTTGCCGTCTAAGATTTAGCTGGTTGGTGCACAGATAGATTTTAGCTAATAGCTCTGCGTTTTTAACCGCACCATTAGTTCGCTATATTTACATCATATAGTTACATCGTTAATATTCCTCATTATTTGTAAAGGTAAGAAAAGGTTTTAGGGGTGTAAGGGGTGTCGAATAACATCATAAGACTTGAGACACCCAAGCCAACCTCACCTGCACGTGGTGCACCCTGCTGAATAACGAACGAGGCAATGGCGATAGCGGGGTGGTAGGGTTTTACAGCCCGACTGGGTCGCAACCACCATGCATATGGCGAAAAGGCCCGTAATAGTGATTCGCTTCTATGGGTCGCGTTTCAGGATCAGCTTGTGCATATCCAGCTTATTACAGACCGGCATGATAGTGGCAACCGGCGATGGACAGTGTGTCAATCGGTGGTCGCTATTATTTTTGGATTGTACTGTGCTTACCATCAGGCATAGTGCAGTCACTTTGCCGTGCTACAATAAAAAAAAAATGATAATGTATGCATCTATCATAGTAGTCTATTGAATAATATTTAGCTTTATAGTCAAGATATGCCAAGAATCTCTTTTGTATGTTTTCAATTAATTCTATTAATGTAAACGTTATTCTATTAATATAAAGCATATTCCTGAGTAGAGCCTAAATGCAGACTTTGTTAATTACAATCGGTCCACACAGTTTTTTTTCATTAAGTACCACGTGAACGCAGTCGCGAGGACAGCTTGTATTACACTTAAATGAAACTCAATTGTCGACTATATGTAAGCGCATGATTTCAGTTCGGCTGCATCTATTTGACACAATATATATTTTTCGTGTTTCTAATTGTTAGGACAAGGTTTGTACGAAATAAAATGTTTTAAAATCGTTCGGAATAGTAAAAAAATAGGACAAAAATCTCCATAGACAAAAGGGAGTAACATAGAAGACAGTGAGGTCTTCAAGAACATTAACAGAATTGCCATATTACTGTTAGGCGACAAGATTGATATGTACTTTAACTAATTTATTTCTATTCATAGTCGTAATGTACATCGAAGATTTCATATCAGTATAAGGTTACCCTTGGGAAGTTAGTGCGGGAAATTAGTTTTTAATAATTATAAAGATTGTTGTGTTTTTTTTTTTCTTCAAATAAACAAATGACGAACAACAGTACGCGAAGTTACGCTTGTTAATAAAGGAACATCTGTCAACTAACGAACACAGTGAAAGGGTGGCCGTATTTAAAATGCAATAAATCAAAATGAAAGATTTTTCAGTGTACATGTTGATTCAATCGGGTATTATTATCCAATACAACGCATGTAGAGTTACTTAGGAGCGTAGCGATACTTTACAATCTTCGTTAAACTCCAACGGAACATTTCGGATTAGTTTCAAAGCTTCAAAGGTTGTTGATTCAGGAATTGTGTGTAAAAATCTGCTTATGTCATCATTGTATTAAAAAAAAGTAACTTCCTACTTTCCAACTTATTACAAGTCATTTACCCTAACAACTCGTGCTTCATGAAATAAAATCTATACTATAATAAAACTGTAATATACAATAAATTACACATCATATATAAGTTCATAACATGGTGACTCGACATTATAGGGACGACGTGTTAACAAAAACTTTTTATTCCATTCACTTGGCAATTTGATGACTAAAGTGACGTCATAATTGTCACATAAATATAAAATTTATCACCACGTGGCCCGTGCGTCCTTTTTTACATGGTATCAGCATCGGCCTATGGATTTATTCCTCAATTTAGATGAGTAATCTATGGTCGAATGCAGGCGCAGGCGCAGGTAGCGGGCCCGGGATGGACGGTTTGAATGTCGAATGTCTCAATGTTGTCAGTATTAAATATTGAATTTCCACTTTTACTGTAACGGTTATTTTTGCTTTTGGTTATTATCTAAGGGAATAAAAGAAATTTAGTTTTTTTAAATTATTATTTTAGATTATTACAGCACTTTTTTTTAATAAAACACAATATTTTGTACAGGATTCCAAATGTAATGCACCAAAATAGATCGCTAAAAATATATATTTTCTAAGAAATATTAATATATTTTATAGTTGTCTTTATTTTTTAGTTCTTTCTATTTTCAGTTCTTATATTATTATGCACAAATAATTATTTGTATGTTTTTGCTTTTGCTTTCAGTACGGGTTAAAACAAAGAAAAAATAAGCTCAGTTATTATTTAGACATCTTATGTTACTTAAAGCAGGTCACAATGACGTACTGTTAAAACTGTTTAGACAATAAATATATGAATCGTTTCAGTGCAGATTTTAGGTAATTGTGTTATATGATCTAAATTATGTATCAATATTTGTCAATGTATGTATGTATGGCCGGACATCTTGACCGAGACAACTGTGAATCGAACAAGGCGAAAAGCTCAAACACGTCATATGATCGACACGTCGATCGTAATAATTGCCAAACGTGTCAAGGAGCTTTGCTTTCTAATCGTGTATCAGTGTCACCGGTTTTACTATGTGTTGGGTGAAATTTTTTTAATTGTCAACACAGTCGGGAAGTTCAGGAACCACTTCCCAGAACGATAAAGGGCCAAGGGGAGCTGAGGGACGAGCGGGCGGGAAGACGGCGCGACAGCTGCGCGCGCGTCGTTGTCCCCGCGCAGCCGGCACTCCGCAGTCGGCGCTTGTACGAGATGTACGTATGCGCCAATCTCTTCCGCGAAATACGCGCGTAACATTCCGTTGGAGTCGAGTGCGTGAGTTGAAACTTTCCAGTTGATGAACGGAGCGGGGCAACAGGAACAGGTAGCAGCGCATCGAGGCGAAGGACAAAGGCCGGGCGCGGCGCAGGAATGGTCGTCGTTTCGTCGCCTTCCTTTGTCCGGGAGGCCCGTTTGGCTAGGCGGTGACTGGCGCTATATTCGGTTTGTGTGCGATATTGCACCAGTCCCGGCCTATCCAAGCGGGCCCGGCCGTCGGAGACCGCTACTCGGGCGCTCAGCATCTGCGGCGCGCGATCCCGTTACCCGGCCGGTCGGTCGTTCACTGCAGTGGCCACGCTTAGGACGTGATTCGGTGTAAAAGTTTGTGTTATAGTATCAAATTGCACCAATCCCGGCCTGCCTCTGGTCACCGTATCTCGTGGATAACCGGCCGACACATGTGCATCCTCAGGTAATTGTTAAATATTACCTATAGTTACCGGCTATACACATTTTTATGTCTAGTTTCACAACGGGCGTGTGTAATTGTAAGGTTTCTTTTGCCGACACAATGTATGCGCCGTCCAAACGGTTTTTCTGTTATTTATTTTGTGATAAGTTCGTTTTAAATGGTTGTAGAAAGTATTCCTCTGTGTAGTGAATCATATCGTTTCAATGTTCGGCGCGAGGTGAGTGAGGTAGTCGCACGAGACCGGTTTCCCCGTAAAATTGTGAGATATAACTATGTAGCAGAGTTACGTCGGACCGCCCGAAACGAAGGACGTCCCACGGAGATTGTTTTAAAGTACGTCAGTCTAGGAACAGCTGATTTCTCATTCATGTTTTATTTATTTTAAATGCAAAGTCATTCTATCTCTTTCAAATTAAGTCGATGTATTTGCATAGTGCAGGATGTTGTATACGTGTATGGAAACGTACAAACTGGTTAGGCATTCACTGCTGCGAATATAGCACAGACTACGCGAACATTAAAAAAAACAATGACACTGACGTACAGTAAAAAGTATTTCATGACGATTTCTAAATAAATAGTTGTAATTGTTTTGGTTACTTTCACGTTTTAAATTAAAGATAATTTAATAAATATTTTATTACGAACATACTTATTGTTTTATAACATCTATTTCAAATTCTAGTTCTGTGTTTCAAACTTTTAAACTAAAATGTATTTCTGGTCGGTGATTAATAAAACACTACCTTTCCCTTTTTTTTTACGCTTGGTAACCGTAGTATCTTGGCCAGTTCCATCGTAAAAAAATATTTTGATTCAGGTTTTCCCTTTGACCACAAATCATTGAATAAATATAAAAAAGCAATTAATTTATAATTTTGTAACTTATTATGAACAGAAGTGTCGTTTATACAGGAAATTATTAAAATCATTTATTCATTCAAGTGATTTTCCAAAGTAGGTTAGTTCTGTCCATATTTATGGTTGTTCGTATTGCTTAGTGAACAGTTAGAGGTCATAAGCTACGTGTTTGACCCTCAACTAAGATTGTTATAGATGTTTTTTTTGTCTATTTATATTTGTGACCAATGTTTTTCGTATTATTATTAGAGTTCGATTGTGGTTTTTTTTTTCTCGAACTGACTACACTATTGGCCTTAATTTTTTGGCCTTTACAGCTTCACCGGACTACTAAGGCGAGCGCTTAAGGCATTCAGCCGATTTTATATTGGCAACCAGCTCAAGAGTGCACGGCACGACCGATTGTGGTATTTAAATAATGTTTTGACGACTTTAGTGTAATTAGATCGCATATAATGGAAGCAGGATAACTTTTCTTCCTTTTTAAATGACACATATTTTCTTTTTTAGCATTTTATTTTCAAAGAGTTCTTAATCTTGTGCTCATTTTAAATATTGCATTTGTCACAATGTATAATAATTTATCAAAAGAACGTGAAATAACATAGGAATAAGATAGCTCGTTTTGATTTAAAAAAAAATTTATCTAAAATATACATCTTCCCGCCAAAAACTCGGCGTCCATCTTGTATATGGTACAATGATTTTTTCAATCCATATTCACATGGCTATAGTCTGCGAACGAACAGTTACAAATTTCTTTTGCGGATATGAAAAAAATATGTTTGCGAAATGTTTTTGCTTATTCACCTACAAATTTCATAATATACTTAGTGACTGAGATTCTGTAGAAGATAGTGAGAATTAAATTTGCATCAACGCTTATTTGTGAGTGATAGCAACCCTATATAACTCTCGCGACAGACAACTGTTTCACGCATGTTTTTCGAATGAACAAAACCTCAGTTTTTACAAACTTTTTATACCATAAAACACAGTCAATAATATAAAAAAAAATTAACTATGCAAAGAAGTCGATTTAAAAAAAAAATTGTGTGTGTACACTTATGTACACGTGTTAGAAATTATACTTCTTTGGCGTAACAAGATAAAAATCTTTTCAAAAATTTTATCTTTCGCCTTTATTTACGTCTATAGAAAAAACAACACTAACAATAGAAAAAGGTATTTAATACATTGAGAGGTGTAATATAAACAATAAAAATGTTGACTACGGCTAACTTCATGGTGTCGGCTTTTCGTGAAGTTTGCGCGCGCATCGTAAAATTTACTCTCATCGTTTTTCCCTAACGCGCCAAAAGAATTATAACTTCAAAATATAAATTAATTTACATATTAAAAGTGTCATCTACTTTTTTTATTTTATTTTTGGTAACCGATCTTCTGGTAGATTAGTAGTGCCATTGTCGAGTACATGATAGATCCTACATGTCTTGCGATAATTTCATACAAACTGGTGGCCGTCTTGTTAGACCTTTTGAATGAGTTTTTGTGGCATCTCAAAATTCATACTCCGTGGTATTATTTCCAACCCACTGCACTTGTGCACAAAATCCGAACTATATAATACGTAAAATACCACAAATATAACTAATTATGTGCTAGTTTAGATTCTAGGATCCCGCTAAATATTCGTTTCATGTACTTGAACAGTATTAACGTGAGTGTTCAGCAATATACAAATTTGGCCAATTTTTTTATATCTCTGAATATAGCTATAAGTTTTAGCTCGTACGTAATATAGTCAAGTGTTTTTAACAAAATAAACTAAAAATAATATTATAGGAATCTAAAATTGGTTATTATTTATATAACCGTACATTGCCTCGATGTATATTTTGATACGAAATAAATATAAGAGTTGTTGTGGTTGCTTGGTGTTACACATATATGTTCCAACAACTCGTATATGTATGAACAGTTAGCTTAGGTTAGCTCAGATAGGCCGCGAATTGCATGTATCAGGCAACAGTCCAAGCAGAGGTGTGCCGTGCACCCTTGAGCTAGTCGTCAAAGAAAATCGGCTGAGTGCCCTAAGCGCTCGCCTTTGTAGTCCGGTGAAGCTGTTAAGACCTTACTGGGGCAATAGCGTAGTTCGAGAAAAAAAAGAACTCTATGTATATACATAAATTGAAAGCGGTCAAAAAATTTGGCGAATACAATATCGTCAGTTCTAAGTGGTAAATTACGAAGTCATTATTAAAAAATGCTAATCATGTTGATATAATTTAAAATATTTACATGCATTTTCATTCCTATTTCCGTTATAAATTTGTCTAGTCTATGATTACAAATAATGTGAATAAATCCGTTGTCTGTTTTTAACCGACTTCGAAAAAGGAGGTTATATGTTCGGGTGTATGTATTTTTTTTTTTTTATGTATGTTAATCGATATCTCCGTCAATTGTGAA
>JACEII010000141.1:87328-102993 GCA_014332785.1 Antheraea mylitta
AATTAAAATGACTCGGTCGATACAGACAATTGTTAGTTTACTTTTAAAAACAGTTTTACGGATTCTGTTCTAACATTACTATATAAATAATCACCAAAATGACTTAACAGATTTCGACGGACCTTTGTTTTGACAAATACATTTCATTACGCTATCTCTTTAAGAGTTTTTTTTTTCGAAATGTCTACGCTATTGACCCAGCAAGGTCTTAACAGCTTCACCGGACTACTCTTTACGAGTTAAGTAATGGTAATAAAAATAAAATAGCCTACTATTAATTCAAATGAGGCTAGTTTGTTTCACAACATATTATAATACAAAATCCTCTGCCACGTCGGTCTCTCTGTTCGCGATAAACTCAAAAACTAAACGGATTTTCTTGAGGTTTTCACCAATAGATAAAGTCATGTTTTTTTATCGGGGCAGGATAAAGTCCGCCATGCCCGCTAATAAAATAAAAAAAACACTATCTCCGAAGAACTTGCGGGCGCTGGCTATATGTAGTTTGATTAGTAAACTATGCAATATTATTTATCGTGGATATGTTTTCCAACTCTTTTCCTCACGGTGCTATTCGAATTATATTGAAATCATAATCCATGTAATTCCTCCCTATCTAGAAAATAAATTTGAGATGTTAGCTTCAAGATTCTCTTTACTTAAATTCTCTATACGTCACACTATAATTTCCCCATATGTCACACTAAGTTCTATAACAAATCATTTGCGCTCTTAGCTGTATTATGTAAATCACTTTCTTCTGATATTAGGCAAGCAAGATTTATTACAATATTACAAAAATGTGTTCATCTATATTACATCGCATTGACCTGATGTAAGCTATTTTACTGCGTGATTGAAATTTTGAAAATTAATTTTCTCCTAAGTTTCGCCTGTAAGAGATCGCTCTAAAGTATAAGACCGCCTAAATTTATAAATATAATGTATACTGTTCTTTTTAAATTATATCACAGAAGGCAAATTAATAGGCGGGTCACCTGACGTGAAGTGATCACCGTCGTCCATAGACACTAGCAACATCAGAGGAGTCGCTAGTGCGTTGCTAACATGTGTGGAGGGGGGAGAGAGGGGAGGTGGGCTTCCGGTGCTTTCACTGACCGAACGAAACGCAACAATGCAAGCACTGTAACTTCACGTCGGATTTCTGTGAGAGGGAGACGAGCCGACTAATTCATGCTGAAATCAATAATAGCTTCAGTGTGGCTCAATTTTTTTTATATTTCAAAAACGTGAAAACAAAGAGTTTATTTTCTAATATTAAATACATTAAATTAATTATACGTTTCCATCTGAGATTATTTAATAATAGTGCAACAGCTACATTCAAACTGACAATGGAATAGCTGTAGGATAATATTGCATGTATGCAAATGCTGCCAAATGTATGTTAATTAATTAACCTTTCCAACACTTGAATATGTTACGTAAGTTGGACTGTGCTGCATGAAGTAAAATTAGCATATATAGAAGAGTGATAAATCTGAGCGGCAAAAATAATTGATAAACAAATGACTATATATTCTACCAGACAATTAATTTGAAACATGATAGATTTTTATATTTAATTCATAGTCTTGTATTATTTGACTCTATATTTTGTAATAGCCAACGAACTGATCGTCAGCCTGTCTCTTTAAACAGAGCGTGCCTACGCATACGCCCACGTAATCTCAGATCACGCCGCCTTGGTCTGGGGGTAAATTTCGCTCCCGCATTGGTATGCCCCCCTCGGCAGCGGCTTAAGCCTAGGTCCGTTTCCTCGGCGTGGAGTCCTTGAGTACGCTGCTCGCACGATACAGTTACACAAAGGTTTACATCACTGACACAACACTACACTGCACAGCACGCACACACGCTTACTCATGACAGTGTCAGGTATTTTTTTTCCTTATGAAACTGAAATAATTTAGAAAATTATCCGACACAAAATACATATATAAGAGTTATTGAGGCATGTGTGCTTGGTTCACATATGTGTTTCAATAACCTAAGCTCAATTAGGTCGCGAACTGCATGAACTAGGCAACAGCACAAGCCGTGGTGTACCGTGCACCCATGAGCTACTTGCCTAAATTAAATCGGATGAGTGCCTTAAGCGCTCGCCTTAGTAGTCCGGTGAAGCTGTAAAGGCCTTGCTAGGCCAATAGCGTAGTCACATCGAAAAAAATTGTAATATTGATGGCATTTTACGTAATTATAGTTCAGTTATTTTGTTACGTGGATGGAAAATAATACTACGGATCATGGTTTCTGAGATGCCTTAAAACTCTCTGGAAATCTAACAAGGGGGCCACCATCTTGTTAGAACATTGGTATAATGGTAAAACACTTGTAATATTATTATCTATTGTACAATTTCAGTAATTCGGGAAGACTGGTTGCCAATATTTTTTTTTAGTATTGTCGGATTGCAGGCTCAGCCACGATGTATTTTCTTCACCAAAAGTTCCGGTCTGCACGTCGCGCTAATATTATTCTAGCCGTGAGCGAGATAAGTGAAGATTATTGTTAATGTTATTTCGTAATATACGAAATAAATTGCTTAAAAGTTATGTAAAGAAGACGTAATGCTTAATTATGTAATCGATTTTAATTCAGATTAACAAGGAACGAGAAATGCGGTTCTTTATTGCACCTTTTACATTTTAATGCTGTGTTTACGGCAGGGTTCCGAACTATGGGTATTTTCCCCCAAATGCACGGGGTAAATAAGCGGGTTGGATTTTTTTAGGGGCTTTATATTTTTACGGTTATTTCGGGGACTTTTGTATATAACCTGAGATAACTCATTCCAGCCAATTTAGTGGAATCATTGTAATAAATTAATTATTATCAAGGAGTTATATTAAAAAATCAACATGCAGGAATTGAACAAATATTTTTTTAAATATTTTAGTTGATACAATAAATATTAATAACACCATTTTCATTATTTTTCGTTCCTCAATCACATCTGAGTGTGAACAAAAATTTTCTCTCCATTTAAGCAACTAATCTTACTTTCTATTAAGGAATTGGTCCAAATACAATTTCATGTTATTATTTAATTATGATATGTTACACAAATAAATAAATAATACAATATTATGAATCGCTACATAAAATAAAAGGCCTCTGTCACGTCTGTGTCTGTTCGCGATAAATTTAAAAACTACTTAACAGATTTTTATACAGTTTTCACGAGTAGATAAAGTAATTAATTTTTTTTATTATCAGGGTGGGACAACGTCTGCTGGGCCCTCTAGTGAAAAATAACAACCTAAAATCAAAAAACAGGGAAAATAAAGTTAGCGTGTTCGGAATGTATTTAAAATTATTTTTATTTAAATATAATAAAAAGATACAGTTTATTCAAATTCAATTATATTTACTTAGTCGACTGCGTGAATCATGAAACTTAAAGCCATACAGATAATAAACATATAACTTATCTTCAAGAGATTAACCGACCTATCCTATGTTGTATTTAATCTGTGGTTCATAGTTATCGTGCAATAACTACGAAGCCATGCGTCCGCGAGTCGAGCGGAAAGATGATTCACTAAACAAGTTGAGAAATGTGACCGTTATGATTCAAATTGCAACAGTTGTCATGGGGCACTCACGGATTGCGGTACTTGCATACCTCGGCCGGCTTGTAGGTAATTTTTTTTTAACAATTTCATATTTTCTTTTGATTTTACGTTCTAGATTCAACGATGCCTTTGTTTCACATTTTTTTCCTATTCTTGTAACCAATGTTCACTGATGAAGATTATTATTCTATTTATTTATTTATTTTTATATCATAGGAGGCAAACGAACTGGTGGGTTACCTGATGTTAAGTAGGGATGTTAAAAAATAATCGATTTTTAATTAAATCGATTTTTATTTTATTATAATCGATTTTTTATTGTCGATGTTTATTTTCATATTAATCGATTTTTTGAAAATCGATTATATAAATTACGCATTTTAATCAATTTTTATAAACATCTATGCGACGGATGAAAAAAACTCAAAACAAGTTCATTATTATTTACAATTGAAGAGTGAGCATAGTGAGATAATATGTTTGTAAAAATTTAAAATGTTTTCTAGCCGCAAAACACCTAAAAGCGGCTGGCGAAAGTATTTTATAACGAAAAAGAATAATACCACAGTAATATGCATGTCCTGTTCGATAGAATGAAAAATTTTGTAGTGAAACTACAAATTTAAAAAGAACATGGAATGAAAACATCCCACTGCCTTACAAGTAACATGAGTTACTATATCTTATAATGATTGTTGTGGTTCTTATGACAGCCAAATACCGCTCTCTGTAAAATTAAAACTTTCAATAAAACTAAAAAGGTCTGTCATGCGAGTACAACATGTTTACTAAAAATGTCTTATGGTAAACTCGACATCGATAAGTTTACAAAACTATAAATTATTATTGAAATTATTCAATAAAAAAAATTCTTCAATTTTAATTTTCTCAGTCACACTATGATTAATATGAAAATTTAAAAGAGAACTTCGTTGTTTTGAATTTAACAGTTAGAATTAATAATGTTGTCATTTTGTTAGGATGTTTATCATTTCATTTTTATTACGATATAATGTTTAATAGTACTGAAAATTTCTATGGTATTTAGTTTTCTTGTTTTGAACTGGTTATTTTTGATACGTATAATTTTATGTGATTCTTTATCTGATAAATTGTTATTTTAAATCTTTAGGTTTATTATAGGAATATGGAAAGCATGACTATTTTTAAATATTATAAAAATCGATTTTTGCAAAAATCGATTATTTATTTTCAATAAAATCGATTTTTAACAAATCGATTATTATTTAAAAAAAAAAATCGATTCCTAATTAATCGATTTTTTTCATTAAACTCACATCCCTAATGTGAAGTGATCACCACAGTCCATGGACACCAGCAACACAGGAAGACAGGTGGACCTCCGGCACTCTCACTGACCGAACGAAACGCAACAATACAAGCAATGTTACTTCACGTGGGTGTTTCTGTGGATCGGGTGGTGCTACCCCGGACGAGCCGACCCATTCATGCTGAAACCAGTTAAAGCATCAGCGTGGCTCTTTCACCTACACTTATATTATATGTTTTGTGATGACTTAATTATTTGTAAAAAAAAAAAAATGATAGCCAGAGATTTGGCGGGATTTTAGTCTGTCATAGTGGATTTTATGTCTATTCGTAATGTTGTGTTACTTGGCTCTATACTTTGTAATACTGGGGGTGTTTTACCTGATAAACCTACCTGCTTGTGCATAAGACACAACACTGCGTGAATTCTGAGATGCTATAAAAACTCCATGGAAAATTCTAACAAGCAGTCGTCTTGTAAGAACATTGAAATTATCACAAGAAAGTTTTTTTTTTTTTTTCGAAATGACTACGCTATTGACCCAGCAAGGTCTTAACAGCTTCATCGGACTACTAAGGCGAGCGCTTAAGGCACACAGCCGATTTTATTTTGGCAACCAGCTCAAGGGTGCACGGCACACCTCGGCTTGGCTGTTGCCTGTTGCATGAAAATTCGTGACCTATCTTAGCTAACTATTCATATATGTATGAGTTGTTGAAAAGTATATGTGTACCATGCATACACGCCTCAACAGCTCCTCCATATATTTATTATCGGAAAATTGAGAGTTTTTCAGTTCGATAAGGAAAAAAAGTCAACCCTTCCACTTTCATGTGTAAGCGTGTAGACGTGTAGGCGTAGGTAGTGATGTATATTTGTGTGTCACCATATCGAGCAAGCAACGCACTCAAGGGCTCCCTACCGAGGGATCAAACCTAGGCTTGAGCCGCTGCCGTGGGAGGCCTAATCGGGTGACAAGAAAGTTGTAAAATATTATCTACTCGATAATGCCAGTAATGAACTGGTATGGTTTCAAAAAACAAAATTAAAAACAAAAGATGGTAACCTGCTTGTTAGAACTCTTCGGAGAATTTTTGTGATATTTTAGAATTCATGTGCCGTGTTATTTCTAAATCCAATGTGCATAATAACCACAAACTATAGTAGACAAAATGTCACCAAATATACAAAACTAGCCCCTAACCCCTACTACTTCCGCATAGTAATAGTTACTTTGGGCTAACGCTAACACGCAGCGGAAGCTCTCAAGAGGAAAAAAAAACGATTTTGAAACATTTTTCATATGTACTGCACCATATTGGTTTTAACGTGATGTTTTTTTTTTTTTTTACTTTATTTTTGGCAGTCAATCTTTCCGATTATTACTGCCATTGTCACGTAGTCAATAATATCACAAACTTCGTGTGATCATTCCAATATTAAGCATCGTGTGAAACCATATTCTAACAAGTTGGTGGATACCTTGCTAGAACCTTCCAGGGAGTTTTTGTGGCATCTCAGAATTTCATGCTCCGTGTTATTATTTTCCATTCACTTCACTTATGCATAATAAACTAACTATATTACGTAAAACACCACCAAATTTAAACAATATATAGTCAAATAACACAAGATTATGAATAAAATATAAAATCCACTACATGACAGACTAAAATCCCGCTAAAAACTCCAAAACGTGATGTTATATAGCCTATAAGCTGCATCGATAAATGAGCTATATGACACTGAAAGAATTTTTCTAATCGGGCTAGCAAGCACCTTTTTTTTTTACGTGGAGAAATCTATCATGGACTGGGCCCAGGCTCCCGGGGGAGAGGGCGTGAACCGCCCACCCGAACGTGTGAGTCACGTACGGGCAGGGCCTTACGGCGACTCTAACCGGCTAAAACTCCACGGCAACCTATGTCGCACTATGGAAGTGTCATGTGGTAGCGTGAGCAAGCTCCGCAACACCCCCGGCGGCAGGCGTTTCCCACGCCACACCCGGCTGAGGCAGCCCGGTTACGAGACTGCCTCCCAGCCACCCGAACCCGTGCAATGGGGGTCCAGGCCCCCCGACCCTTTCTCCCTGGGTTCGGTCGACAGCGGAGAGGTTACACGCTCCGCCACCGCCCCACGGTTGATTTTTAACGAGGCTTACTCCTCCTCGGGCTAGCACCTGAGATTACCCCCTCCAACGTCATAAACTCCCAAAACTTTACTTCTTTATAATATTAGTATAAAAAGGATTTTGAATAAAAAAAAGAAGATATTATATTACAGATTAACGACCTGCTGAATGATCAAATGTCTTTGTCCATGCCATAACATTGATAGATATATTTGGGGTGTAAGGGGTGTCGAGTAACATCTTAAGACTTGAGACACCTAAGCCAACCTCACCTGCACGTGGTGCACCCTACTGATGAACGAACGAGGCATTGGCGATAGCGGGGTGGTAGGGTTATACAGTCCGACTGGGTTGCAACCACCATGTACATGGCGAAAAAGCCCGTCATAGTGACTCGCTTTTGCGCGTCGCGTTTCGGGATCAGCCTGTGCATATCCAGTACCGGGTGACTTTCGTCATTATGGCCGGCATGACAGCTGCGACCGACGATGAATTATCTGTCTCTCGGTGGTCGCCCCTGTTCTTGGATTGTACTATGCTTACCATCAGGCATAGTGCAGTCACTCTGTCGTGCTTCAATAAAAAAAAACCTAATTTATATATTGTTTCCGTTTCACCTTATTTATGACTTCAGTATAGTTTATGACAATTTTATTTGGTGTGGCAACTATAATGGAGTCCAGAAAAGAAACTTAAGTCTTGCTGCCAGAATATCGGGCGTTTACCAGAAGAACTATGGGAAATGCCAAAATATCAAGAGTACTACCGCTGTACAACCCTTACAAACCTTATCATTCAAAATTCGGTAAGTCTCAAGTACTTTTTTATATACTTTATAGGTTTTAATATTTCACCACAATGTCATTTAATGATTAATGGCAGTGTGTCTAAGTGGTATACACGCTAAATTTAGAGAGGAGCTGGATATCAAGTGCAAGTGCCTGAACACATCAATAGGTTCTTAGCAAGAGATTTTCAACATAAGTGTTGCCATTAGCCAGTTGTACTTAGAAAAAGGCTTACCACCAAGCGAATAGAAGAATAAATGCGAAACAAACCGATTCTGTTCGAACGTTTTTTCTCCGACTTACTTTGCTAATCCGACTACTACAAAAGTATTTACATTTTTCGGATTTATATTGTCCATAACACTCACAAATAACGTGACTTTCTATTGGTAAAAGAAGTTTCAGAATCGGTTTAATAGATCCAGACTTTACCCCCTACGACGTCACAAACTTTACATCTTTATAATATTAGTCTAGATTTTATGCATTAAATATTAATATTATTAGTAATTAGCATTAGTGTATTAATTTAATATAGATGTTACAAAGTTTTTCGTCCGAGAACAAAGCAAACAAATTTTAGCGCTGTAAGAAAGATTTTTCCAGCCTAATTTTATTTTCAAAGGCTCGTTCAAGCAATTTTTTTATGATATACTCGTTGTCCCAGGTCTTCATTTAAAAAGAATCATTATGTAGTTAGTTATTTTCTAATACATTCATATGTATTCATAATGTGTTTCAGTTTGTCCAATAATTAACATAGGGATCTCTCTACTTCTCTCTGCTGGATCCGGCTGCTGCCTTTCCATTTTTAGTGGAAGGCGCGTACATTGCGCTGGAGCAGTATATATTCAAGATTACACCGAGTTTGCCAAGCGTTCAATCTAAAATTCACCCAACAAACGGTAGGAGTGATGTTTTGTAATATTCTTGCGTAATACAACTGCTAACGATGTAATATGTAAAAGAATTTAAGAGAAAATAAGGTTTGAAAGACATTTGAAAAATTAGTTATTTGAGACATTTAATTATTTCGCTTATTGTGCCCAAGTGAAGTAGTCCGGTGAAGCTTTTAAGACCTTGGTATGTCAATAACGTAGTCAGTTCGAAAAAAAAAATGAAGTGGATGGAAATAATACCATGGATCATAAATTCTGAGTTGCCCAGATACTTCCCGGAAATTTCTAACAAAGAAGCCGCCATGTTGTTGGAACATTGAAATTATGGCAATAGTAATGTAGAATAATGGCTGCCTGAAAACGACTTGCTAAAATATATTCAACAGGTATCTTGCTGTCTCGCTCCGCCTTGAACTATCGGATAGAGTGCGAGAGAGACAAAGAAATTCAGCTCAACATACTAACATGACGAAGATGAAATCATGAATTCGTATATACATATATACAGAGGTAGTATTAAGGTTTGTTTGTGAGTAAACACAATATAAATTTTCTCTGCTTCAGGTGTAATACGTCACTATTGAAGCAAATGTCTACAGTTGTCAGAATTATTGTAATTCAGAAAAAAATATTAAAATTCGCTTGTCTGCGTTCGTTTCCTGGCTTTATTTAATAAAAACCTGAAATTTTTCGCAGTTAAATAATTGTATGTAAAAGTTAAATAATTGTTCATACATAAATATACTAGAGTCCTATTCGGGGGTGTCCATTAATTACGCGTGGGAATTAGGGGTGAGTTGGCCAAGCCAATTTTTTGGAGCAAAAAATAGTGTAAATATGTGACAAATTCTGTTTTTTTTTTTTTTTTTTTTTTTTTTTTAATGTAGTAAATGTGTAAATATGTAGTAAATTAATAGACGTAAAGTAATTTAATATTGATATCTCGAAATGTCTCATAATGATTGTAATTGGGTGTGGTAATAGTAACGAAATATATATTGATTATATAGCAAATTATGTTGTTTTTTTTTTTTCCGAAATGAAAACGCTGTTGACCTGGAAATGTCTTTACAGCTTCACCGAACTATTGAGGCGAGCGCTAAAGGCACTCAGCCGATCTGGGATGTTTGGGCGACTAACTCAAGGGTGCACGGCTCACTTCGACTTGAGCTTTCGCCTGTTTTGTGCAAAAATCGCGACCTATCTGAGCCAGCCTAAGCTAAGCTATCTAGATATGCGTATATGAGTTTTTGAAATATGCATGTGTACCAAGCATGCATGTCTCAACGATTCCTATATGCATTTTGTGTCGGAAAACTATACTAAAAAACTAAAAACTAAAAAACAACTAAAAAAAAAACTAAACTATATAGGATAGGATAGGGAAGAATAAGGGTAGAAATCCTAGTCGTTTATTTCTCTGAAAAAGAAAAACAGCGTGTAAGCGTGTAGGCGTGCACGTGTGTATAGGTGATGTGTGTGATGTAGCAGAGATGTAAGGTTTTGTGTCACTGTATCGCGTGAGCAGCGTACTCAAGGGCTCCACGCCGAGGGAACGGACCTAGGCTTGAGCCGCTGCCGAGGGGGGACTTAAAATACCAACTTGGGAAGATCTCTCGTGAGATTGTAGGGTTGAGGCAAATCTCACGGCATCTCACCAAGAATGTTAAACATAATTAATGGACGGCACCTTAATCCGCATTAATATTATAAATGCGAAAAGTAGGACTGTTGTAGAGGGTTAGGTTAAACCTAAATTAACGCTAGCGGCTTTTTTCGAAATGACTACGCTATTGACCCTGCAAGATCAACAGCTTCACCGGACTACGTCGCTAGCGACTTCGCGATTAAAAGTTGGTATAGTATAAATAAGAAAGTTTGTACGGGGATGCATTTATGTATGTATGTCTCTCCATACTCTTTCACACATAAAATTACTTAACGAATTTTCATGAAACTTTATAATAACACAGGTCCAGAATTTGCAGAACATAATCAGAATAACAGACTATAAAAATCTTGTGTAATTTGGTTGGATTTTTAATTAATGTTATAGAATAAACGAATCGGATATTTCAGAAATCCCATAAGTCAAGTTAATTTTCCAGGAGAAGCTAAGAACTGTTTTGATACATGAAATTGTTTTGAACTAACTTTTTTTACTAACATTAGGAAAGTTTGAGTAATAATGTAATTTTTTTTACTTTATAAAATATTCTTTTCTTGTTTTTAATGCCTAAAAATCACCTAAGTCATTTGACTTATGGGACTTCTGAAAAATATGAAATTAAAAGTTTTTTTTCTTGATTTTTATTTCATATCTTAATGAATAATTAGTAATTTGATACCAAAATTCAAGAATAGATTTAATCCTCATTGTTTTCTCGGTCTGTAAATGAACAGTTATATATTTAATCATAAAATATTTTTACATTTCGTTCTGGAGGAAGATAAGTTTCAAGTTTTAGATTTGACAACCCTAGAATCGTTCCTCAGCATAAAAAAATGTGATACAAAGCTATTGTTACTAACAATCACTACTCCATCTTATCCTTCATTATGGTGGAAAAATGAATACTGTCTAATTTTGAATAAAATAACTGTCATAATTAGTCAGTTACTTAAGGAGTTTCTCCAATTCACGCGATATTTGACTCGATGCTGTTCCTTTGATATTAAAGTTACTTCTGTGATTTGTTGTGATGTGTTTGACATATGAAGCTAGCTTAGAAAAACACAACTCGATATCCCCGTTTGGTACAAAAATGTGACTTAAGGGGTTTCTAAAATACCCGATTCAAATGTGAAAGAGCCTGTTATATTTTCACGCTTTATCTATTAAAGTAAGTATACAGATTTTTTTTAATTTTTTTGGCAATCAAGCTTTCCGATTATTACTGTCATTGTCACGTAGTCAATAATATCACAAGCGTCGTGCGATCATTTCAATATTAAGCATCGTGTGAATCAATATTCTAACAAGACGGTGGATCCCTTGTGAGAACCTTCCAGGTAGTTTTTGTGGCATCTCAGAATTTCATGCTCCGTGGTATTATTTTCTATTCACTTCACTTATGCACAATAAACGTAACTATATTATGTAAAACACGACCAAATTTACACAATATAGAGTCAAATAACACAAGATTATGAATAAAATATAAAATCCACTACATGAGAGACTAAAATCCCGCCAAAAACTCTATCCAGAATTTGCACATTGTCGTACAGTACCATTCGTTTAGAAAAAAAAATATTATTCCCAAGATTCAGATAAAATTGACATAAGCTCGTGCCAAGCCGCGAGCAAAAGTCGGCATAACGATAAATGTCAAGTAAGTTGGTTAAAATCATATCTGAGAAAGAAAATAATGTCTATCCTAATATTATAGAAAGGTAAACTTTGTGAGGTTGTAGGGCGATATATTTGGATCTACTAAACCGATTTTGAAAATTCTTTTACCTATAGAAAACCACGTTATTTATGAGTGTCATAGGTTTTATTGTGAATCCAGTACTTTAGCAGTGATACGTGTTCATACAAAATAGACAGACATTTCTAAAAATGATTTAAGTGTGTTTTTTATGTATTCAACAAATTTTTTCGCGAAAATCGAAAAAGTAACAGACAGGTTAACATTCTTATATGTAAAAAATAGATTAATAATCTATGGTAAAACATTGAACTGAATGAAATTTATACATTTCTCACGTTCTAATATTTCACTTTTTATATAAACAATAAAGGTAACGATGGTCCGTGTTTTATGATAATTTGTGCATACGTTATTAAAAGTGAAACATGGAGAACGGTCTAGTGGTTTCGGTGTCAAGGCCTCGGCTCCCCTACCCTGTTATGCTCACAGTCGCTTCGACCGTGTAAAACCGTTCCCCACGTGTTTATTTACCAAGAATTAATAATAACAACAAATTAAAAGCCGCAGCGTCGTTACGTCTACAAAAACCGCTACGTAATTACAATTATTACGTAGAAACTTTTTCAATTTTATTGTTAATTAAATCTTTTACAGTTTCTTTAACCCGTCTGCTGACTTTTTAAAATACATATTTCAAAATGGCGGATCTTGTTTTTATTTTGACGACATCGTAAATTGTAAATTTCATGATTTAGTAAAAATTGTAGAAATGAGAAAATAATTTAGAAATATATTTTACGTAAAAATAATACTTTTCAATATATAATTTATTATTTTTCAAAGTTTGTAATAAATCAGATATTTTATCAAGCCCATACTGCCAAGAGTCTGTTGACCTGTGTCTCATAAAATCTACATTCGTTTGCATGTGTTAATATTTGCATTTCAGTTTCTAAGTACTAGAAAAAAAAGATCATTCTATGTTTTAGGCTAACTAAGACCAATAACAGCGTTTTATTTACAGTAACAGTATTAGGTTGTATAATAAAGCCTCAAAGCACATTACTGATTTGCCTAATGGAGAGTTCAAGAAATAGGGTGGTTCAATATGTGAACGATGCCTCTAGAAATGACGCCCTCTTTGTGCATCCGTCAAAAATGAATTGAAGTATCTACCTTTTGTAAAACTATGTATGATGTAAAGATAAACCCGATCGTGTCATTCGCCGGTTTTTCTCGATGACTGGGTTGTTTGACCGAACCGCTGGTAGATTTGACGTTCATAAGCGCCTTCTCTGCGCCTCAATAGAGTAAAGAATGCTTGATTTTGACTTAACGGGTTTTGTTTTATAACATTTTATTCGATAAAAACTCGTTCAGTTCATATGGTATTAGTTTATTTCAGCTTATGGCGAATAATTCATCATGTTCCCAGTTCAGTCTAAAATCAGCTTACGTTATATTTCTAACTCCGGATTAATACAGTAGAAAGTTTTTCCAACAAAAAACGCGAGGGCTCATATTTTAGATCTCAACGGTTACAATCTGTTGTGCAGCATTTTCTTTACTAAAATGTTCCTCACTTTTTGACATTGATTGGATTGTAAATCTGAGAACACTCGCCATTAATTTGACGTCAAACTGCACAGCAGATTGACACCGATGAGTTGTAAAAAATAGGCGACAAATGCAAACTTTTTAAATAAGTTGTATTTTATTTTGTAATAATACACATAAATTTATCTATAATTTTTAGAATTTAACGAAATCGTAAATTTTACATATATTCAGAGTTCAATAAAAAAAGTTCCTACAAATGAAAAAAAATATATATATAAAAATGACGATTTTTACAATAAATAAATTGTCATCATCCAAACATTTGTAAAATCTGTTTTTTTTTTATGTGACATAGGAGGCAAACGTACAGGCGGGTCACCTGATGTTAAGCGATCACCGCTGTCCATAGACACTAGCAACACCAGAGTAGTCGCAAGTGCGTTGCCAGCCTGTGTTTTGGGGGAAATGGGGGGAGAAGAGATGGAAGGGGGGAGAGAAAGAGAAGGGGAGATGGACCTCCGGCGCTCTCACTCACCGAACGAAACGCAACAATGCAAGTAATGTTACTTCACTTCGGTGTTTCTGTGGGTCGGGTGGAACTACCCCGAGCGAGCCGACCCATTCGGTTTTACCAATAATAGTTTCATCATGGCACTATGTGTGCGCGATAGTCACTGCGATCCAGCAGACAATAGTGTGCTATAGATTTCAACATTTTTCTTCCTCTTTGTATATATTGTTAGTACATTAAGAATATACTGTCTCATTTTCTTCCAGCCTAAAACCTATATAGTATGTCTTTATGTTTTTTGTTACAAGAAGCTTTAGTTCCATAACGTCATGTTTTATTGTTACCAATTATGATGTAATAATGTGCTTGATGTAAATAAAACTATTTAATGAATGTGTTATTTTTTATTTTCCAATTTTTCTGAACATCTTTAGTAATAAGAGTTATTGAAAATAGTTTACTAATTAAATTGGTGGTAATTTTTAATGTCTTCGCTATCATGTAATTAGATTAGTAGTAGTAATAATATTCGTCCAATAGGACAGGCGAAGGAATTAATCCATACCGCCAATTCCGAAGTTGTCAATATAGGTAGTTCTTATATATTTTTTAACCAGTTTTCTTCTATGTCCAAATTAATGTCAAGGCATAAGCGGCAAATCTATTATATAATATTTCGTGAATTTTTAACCAGTTACGGAAGATCTTTTTGAAGTGACGATGGTTTAGTTGATAGCTTGTTCGGATACCGCGTCGATAGATGTAGATTCTGATCATAGCAATTGAATCGGAGCTTCCGGTAAAGGAAAGCATCGCTGTAAAACCTTAGCATGGTGGTATTGGTAGTCACCACCCTCAAAATGAAAATCTGTCACCAAGCATCTGTTAGTGTAAAACTTAGTACTTACTTAGTATTTAGAACTGCTTTGTCCATTAAGTAATAAGGACAATTAAAGATGAAAGGAGGATGTTATATATCCTTCAATTGACAGTGCAGGAGTCTCGGGCTCTCTATTATAGGTGTCAAGGCGTTACTTGTAATGAGGTTTTGGGGGATACACGTCGCGACACGTTGTTGTGATTACCAAATGTAGGAACCTCTGCATCCCATCGCTGTCTGTCACCACTGTAGGTGCGTCACTGCGTCGGGGTCACCAAATGTAGGAGCCTTGATATCGCTCCGCTATAGCCACTATCGGGTCCTTGGCATCACGTAGGAACACACCACTATATCAGATATATTGAAATAAAAACGCAATTGCCGAAAATATGTAAGTGTATAACTTCGAAACGACTGTATCTATTTGGCTACTTCTTTTTGATGTGAAACGTCTATAATAATAATAATAATAATAAAGTCCCATTTATTTCCGATCATTACATACTTTTTAAAGGTACATTTATATGTTAGCAAAAGAAAATAAAAAAAATATGTTGATTTTATAATGCTTGTTGAACACTATCGTTGATGTCATTACCATCGATCGGAACCCCTTCTCGGGTAAAGGCCTC
>JACEII010000141.1:112993-137309 GCA_014332785.1 Antheraea mylitta
TATTATTTTTTGCTTTTCAGTTTTTTCGGCGGTTTAATTTTTTGTTATTGGAAAAACAAAACGTTTTTTACATTACGTGGTTTTTACGTCAAAATACAAGCTTTTTTTTTTTTTTTTTAATTTATTTTTGGCAATCAATCTTTCCGATTATTACTGCCATTCTCACGTAGTCAATAATATCACAAACTTTGTTTGATGATTCCAATATTAAGCATCGTGTCAAACCATATTCTAACAAGATGGTGGATCCCTTGCTAGAACCTTCCAGGGAGTTTTTGTGGCATCTCAGAATTTCATGCTCCGTGTTATTATTTTCCATTCACTTCACTTATGAATAATAAACTAACTATATTACGTAAAACACCAACAAATTTACAAAATATAGAGTCCAATAACACAAGATTATGAATAAAATATAAAATCCACTACATGACAGACTAAGATCCCGCCTAAAACTCCTACAAGCTTATTGTATACCATATTTATTACTGAAACACTGATATTAAATTTAATGACGTATAGGAGGATAATTATAAGGACGATTCGGCTAAGATTAATGTCTGAAATGTCGCGTTTACCATATTTATTGCGCTGTGTCACGTAAAGGCAGACACTGTGACTTAGATTTACTTACACTTTATTTGAAATGCAAACTTCTTTAGGCGCATTGAGCGGTATTTTTGGCAAGACGTAAGTTTGTAATTTCGCGCCATGACATGCTACGTCAGTATGACAGACCGTATTGCGCTTGCACGGCTTGCGTACCGACGCGTAATATAGAGGCCTGTACACATGTAATATTAATGTCTTGCAGATTAATAAACTTTACAAAAATGTATATAATTATTGCACCGAGTGCCGATAGACGTGTAAACCACACTAATGCTAATAATTTAAATAAACAAATTCTGAGATTTAAATTTGTCATTCACACTAATTAATATGATAATTCATAACACATTTATTTCATTGTTTTCAGTTTTAACTTCTGTCGGCAGTCCTGCCTAGATATTTTTTTTTTCACTAACATTCCAAATGAGCTGCTGCTGTCAGTGATATAGTCTCAAGACTAGTACGTCGTTGACGTCTGTCAATGTGATCTTAAATTGGCGCCGCACCGTCAGTCACATTTTAATTTTGTAAATAATGTACGTAAAACTTATTGGACGATAACTTATTACTATTATATTACTTATTTCAGTATGTTTTAAGTTATAAAACAAGTAGGCAATTTTAAATACAATGTCTGGTGACGGCATGCGATTAGATTAGTGGACCGCGGCGCGGCCAAATGCTAGTATTTAATACAAAATTCATAAGAATTCAATGAATGCACCATTGTTCTACATATAGTAAGCCTTGATAAATAACGCATGACTAATATTACTAGTGTAATGTATATCTTTTCAATGACACTTATTAATATTTTTGGTACCATGTACGAAGCTCTAGTGTTTTTAGAAATAAGTTACATTGCCATTACATATCTATATTAATATTATAAAGAGGTAAGGTTTGTGAGCTTGTGACGTTGTAAGAGGTAATCTCAGGAGCTACTGGTCCGATTTGAAAAAATCTTTCAATGTTATATAGCTCATTTATCGAGATTGGTTATAGGCTATATATCATAAGAGCAATATGAGCGGAACACCAATAATGTTTAAAAATCTGTTTTTTTTTGTCCTCTTGAGAGTTTCCCCTGCGTGTTAACGTTAGCCCAAAGTAACTATTCCACGCGAACGAAGTCGCGGGCAGAGGCTAGTATGTATTAAGAATCTAAATGTATCGTGTCTGTAGGTTTTATATTTCTGTGAATAAAATTGTTCCAGGTGTTTCGGTGTAACAAAATACATATCAATATTTTCTAGAAATGTCTGTCACGCATCAAAGCTAAAGTACTACTCTCATGATAAAACCTCACCAGGAAAATCATAAAGCACATCTTCGAGTAACATATAGTTTTCTTTTGGTTAAAATAGGTCCACTCTATCAGAAGTTATCGTAATTTGAATGACGGCTCGAGTTAAGTACGAGAGAAGAGTAGCTAAGTAAATAATGCAATTCAATTTCTTCTAAAACAAGTATATTACAAAATTTGGAAGATATAGTAGACGAATGACTGTTTTTTTTTTACATAAAATTTCACGCGGACATAGCTGGTAGTAAAAGATACAATATTTGAGTCAAAGTTATTACACCAATATCCATTAATATTTTAATGTCTAACCATTATCTACTTCAACGCTGAATGGAGAGTGTGGCCTAAGATGGCACTGGCTCTCGAGTGCGTTTGCCGGAACAAGTGCTTGACGACAGATTTTCACCTCGAGGGTGGTAGCTAGGGAGGTGGAATTGGAAGAAGGCCTGCCACTAAGCTATGTATTCATGACAATGTTTTTCTTGACCGTAAGTAGTTTGTTATTTTCGAATGTATATCTAACCACGGGGCGTGTTAAGATGCTACTACTAAGCCAAGAAACACTTGAATAATAAAGTAAGTTGTTAAATAAAACATTTATTGCATAAATCCATTTTATTCAAACTAGATAGGGTAACTTAATACATGTAAAACTACACAAAATAATCTTTAAATTTTTTAAATTGTAAAAGTACAAAAACACAAGTATACTGTAGAATGTTAAATTTTCATTAATGTCTCAAATGAAATCTTTTTTTTTGAATTTCCATTAATCTCTATACATTATTAGTTAATAAATATATTACCTAAATGTGTTAATTATTCCAAAATATAATAGTAGAAAAATATAGGTAGCATTTTCTTTAGTAAAAATAATATTAAAAATAATTCCAGAAGTTATGATCCATACTATTTTAAATTGAATACGTTTTATCAAAGGTCGATTCTAATAGTTTACACCCGTAATATGAGAATTCGATAGCGAAAAGTTAACCTTAAAAGAGTACAAAATTATTTTTAAGATATCCATGGAATAAAGCCCTAAGTGAAAAAACTTACGTCACAGGGGTGTAAAAAAGATTGCCTTGCAGTGAATCCGTGGCTCCAGAAACAGCTTTTTAATCGCAAAGACGACCTACAATGGATCGAAATTACATGTAAATTTATTATGTTCTTTAAGAAAATTCTTAAAAAGAGCCAGGTATTCACTTATTAATTGAACTCTCCTACAAACGATATCCATTTCTTTTAATTCACATTAGAATGCGTCCATAGTTGTAAGGGTCACTTAACACTAACTTGTAAAATAATCACAGTGTCTAAAAAACTTATGTGGAATATGGAAGGAAGAATATACTAAAAATTTTGTAATAGTTACACCAAAAATATCTAAAGAATTTACGTGGAATAAGGGAATAACGATTATATCTAAGTCTAGTTAAAAATAAATTTTAATTTCAGGTAAACATGCTTTATTAAATTAAGGGGACAATTTTAAGTGATTTCTTGTATACAACATTTTTTTTAACAAATTACAGCCAGATTCAGTCATAGATAACAGTAAAAAAGTCAACATAATTATATACATAGATCACTGTCGATGTAATCCGTAAAGAAAAATCCGTTATAATCTATAAGATTCGTTAATAATTTATTATTAATTCATAACAACCTATAACAAAATCTCATAACATGCATTTTCTTTTATGAATAAATAGATTAAAAAATCTCATAAATATTCCTTAAGTTAATTCCAGAAGGGAATATATATCTAAAAAAAATTCAATAACATAAATAACTCACTTTTTTTTTCTATATCATAGGAGGCAAACGAAATGATGGGTCACCTGATGTTAGGTGATCACCACCGTCCATAGACACTTGCAACAACCAGGGGAGTCACAAATGCGTTACCAGCTTGTGTTTGGGATAAGGGCGGGGGGGGGGGACAGGAAGGGAAGGAGGAAGTGGAAGGGTACGTGGGTTTCCGGCTCTCTCACTGACCGAACGAAACGCAACAATGCAAGCACTGTTACTTCACGTTGGTTTTCTGTGAGAGGGTGGTGCTTCCCCGGACGAGCCGACCCATTCGTGCTGAAAACAATAATAGCTTCAGCTTGGCTCTACCACTACATTATTTTTTCTAGTAAAAGCTTGGTGAATTACCGAGGAGTTCAAAATGTATCGTAAACCAATCGACACAATCCAACAATAATTCTTGGAATCCAGTACGAACTCCAGCAGCGACATCTCTATACCATAAATTATGAGACACTTTTTATACACAAACATGCTCCTTTTACGATAACACTCATTAAATCAAAAATTAAAACCCGATTAGGCCTCCCACGGCAGCGGCTCAAGCCTAGGTTCGATCTCTCGGTAGGGAGCCCTTGAGTGCGTTGCTTGCGCGATACGGTGACATACAAATATACATCACTACTACAACACTACACGATCACCCCCACACACGTGCACGCTTACACGCTTATACTTATACGCTATATATGGAGGAGTTGTTGAGGTGTGTATGCTTGGTACACATATACGTTTCAACAACTCATACATATATGAATAGTTAGCTAGGTTAGCTAAGATAGGTCGCGATTTTGCATGCAACAGGCAACAGCCAAGCCGAGGTGTGCCGTGCATCCTTGAGCTGGTTGCCAAAATAAAATCGGCTGAGTGCCTTAAGCGCTCGCCTTAGTTGTCCGGTGAAGCTGTTAAAACCTTGCTGGGTAAATAGCGTAGACATTTCGAAAAAAAAAAAAAAAAAATTAAAGACAAAAACACTCTAATTTAGTACGCCGTGTGACCAGATAGATGGCGCATAAAGCAAATCTAAAAAATACATAAAATATTTCAAGTTCGTGGACACTGTTAAATGTCTCACTTTATAAAAAACTAGCCTCTGCCCGCGACTTTGATCGCGTGAAATAGCTAGTTTGAGCTAACGTTAACACGCAGAGGTAAAAAACAATTTTGAAATATTCTTCATTGGTGCTTCGATTTTAGCGTAATTGTACATAGCCAATAACCTTCCTCGATAAATGACCTATAACAACACTGAAAGAATCTTTCAAATCGAACCAGTAATTCCCAAGATTATCCACTACAACGTCACAAACTTTAACCTTTTTATAATATTAGTATAGATTCATCCGTTACGGGACGCCTGGCAGATGTGAAACATCGAAATTGTTTTGTATAAGTTACATGCATAAAAGAACAGATTACGACAGGAATCAGCTATGGCATAATCTATACTAATATTATAAAGCTGAAGAGTTTGTTTGTTTGTTTGGTTGAACGCGCTAATCTCAAGAACTACCGGTCCGATTTGAAAGTTTCTTTTAGTGTTAGATAGCTCATGTGTCGAGGATGGCTATAGGCTACATGTCATCACGATAAAATCAATAGGAGCTGAGCACTAATGAAGAATGTCTCAAAATCGGGCTATTTTGGAAGCTTCCGCTGCGTGTTAATGTCAGTATTATATGCGTTGCCATGGTAACGGGATAACATTCTATCGCAAATATTTTTATGGTTTGTGTTCCTATTCAAAAGGTTTTATTCTACATTACTTATGTTTCCAATTTTAATTATACGTGGTACGTTTATATCGGAAACATTTCTAAAGTTCATTTTGTGTTGCTATTCAAAATGTTTAGTAGTAATAATTTTCGTCCAATAAGATAGTCGAAGGAATTAATCCATACTGCCAATTCTGAAGTTGTCAATATAGGTAGTTTTCTTCTATGTCCAAGATAATGTAAAGGTATAAGAGCCAAATACTCTATATAATATTTTGTAAATTTTTACCTTCTTAATTTTCAAGACCACAAAATTCATGCTTCGTGGTATTATTTTTCTTTCATTTCACTTATGCACAATAAACGAACCATATAACATAAAACGTCACCAATTTAACACAATATAAAGACAAGTAACACAAGGTTATGAATAAAATATAAAATCCACTACATGACTGACTAAAACCCCGCCAAAAACTCCTCAAAAACTTTATTTCTACGTTATTTTTGTTCCCAATTTTTGATTTGTGATATATTACGTGTAATAAAAGTAAAGTGAGTGTATTTTATATTAGAAATATATGTTATGCTACAAATATCAACCTATTTTTTGAAATTCTATCGATATGTCCGTTTTTTTATTTGTTCCGGGTAATCTCCGAAACGGCTAGACCTATTTGAATGGGAATTTTATGGGCAAATAAGTAACTAATTAGCTGTTTTATTTTAAGCTAGCGGGTTCAGCAGACGTTGCCCGCACTGATAATAAGACAAACTATACCTATACCTTGCCCAAAAATCATTTTATATATTGGTGAAAACGACATGAAGACGCGTTCTGTAATTTTTGATCTAATCGTGAACAGACATATAGACAGACGTGGAATAGGACTTTGTTTTACACTATGTAGTGATAAACTGTTATCTGTGCATTCGTCTTCGTGTGACGTGCGCTGTACTGGACTCCAAGAATAAATATATATATATATCATTTTTTTATGCCAAAAGGCAGCAAACAGGCTGACGGCCCACCTGATGGTAAGTGGTTACCATCGTCTATGAACAACTGCAACATCAAGGGTATCGCTGTTGTAACTGAAAGTCATATATTTATATGTGATTTAAATTATAGCAAGGTATGATAATAACTTAATTATATCGACACTATGGACATATTATATCTATATAATAAAAGGTTTAACACATATTATTCGATAATGTATAGCTTAATATTTTCTTTACTTCCTTATATAGTGTAAGTGAGCACTGAGGGTGATATATAGATAGTAGTTTAAAGTTCCAGCTATGTGGCTGTTGATAAATCCCATCCCATTCGATACACTATTAGTATTCACATATATAATGCATGTACACTTTACCTGTTACTGTAGATGATGTGCGTGTGATACTTATAAATATTTTTGAAAGAGTATTATTGTAATTTACACTAGATGTGTGATCACAATTTTTAATTTATTTGATATATTTAAAAACACGCGTGCGAAGCCGCGGGTAGCAGCTAGTGAAAAGATAAAGCTTTACAAATTTGTTCCATTAAATAAAAACTATTTATGGATTTTATTACATAAATATTCATTTTTATTAAATGCAAAAATTTAACTAGACACAGGCACGGTGTATTTGGCGGCATTTATCAAAGGGCGCTAGGTCGTCGGCGCGCGCCGCGCAACGCTAGTATAACTAGTGGCCTACAAAACAATTTGAACTTTATATCTATACAGATAGGGTTGCAAATGTTTTTGAGTATTTCGTTAACAGCGCAAATTTCATGTTTTGCGTCGCCACGCCACCAATCAGGTTCAACCTCCGCCTATAGACGTTTTACATTTTAAAAAATCATCGATATAACAGAGAAAGCTTACGTCACCTCACTACACTCCGTTTATCGATACTCGTGGATATATTAATATATCGACGTTTAGTTCTCACTCTACCCGCTGCGACACTATCGAACACCCACTTCGAACTGATCTCTCCGGGTTTCACACCTATAACTACAGAATCGAGATGTTGGCGGCCATCTTGATTCGTGACGTCATTATACTGTTCGTTATTAATTAGTACTGCGCCACAGAGTTCTAGAAGGTGTTTCGCCGAGTTCCTTTGTTCCGCGTCCTCGGTGAGACGAACGCGAAGGCCGTTGAACACATCATAGACGTATTCAGACCGCCGGAGCCCTAAAGCTACTCTTTCTAATCGAGCTTTCTGTAATACACAATTCATTTAATGTAGGAATTATATAAAGATCAAATAAAAATATCGACAAATGTTCCAAAATTATCGATAAATTTTCAGAGCGATAAATCCTTTAATGGATCATCTCGAAATGGACTATTTATAACAAACAAATGGTTTTATATAGGGATGAGTACAATAATATATATCGATAAATAACATACCCATATTTATGACCTTATTATAGAGTAATTTAATATTACAAACGAGAGTGCCTGTTGTCATGAGTCATTGAAAAGCATCGTATTGATAAATCGATATCAGTATTTCATCCCAACCCGAAACAATAGAATGAAAAAATACATCGACATATATCATGCCAATACTGAATATACTTTGAGAATAATGAAATATCAATCGTATGCGATGAAAGTGTGTATACTTAGTTTGTGAATGATATGTAAATACTACAAGTTAAAAGTCACATGAGTGTTACTTATACCCTTATTCTACGAAGGATGTGATTTGCAAATTTTATCAATATTATATCCTTTTTCATATTTTATTCTTGCAAAACTCATGATCAGCGTAGTTTCTCTCAAGCTGAAAGGCACATGAGATCTACTTATGTGTTTGTTCTGCGAAAAGGGAATTCGAAAATTCGATAGATATTCTTTTTTATATATATGTATTACTTGTCTTTTTTCTACGAAGTGTGATTAAAAAATTCGATCGATATGTTTTCCATTTACATGTACTACTACTTATACCTTTGTTCTGCGAAAAGCATAATTACAAAATTTGATCAATATGTTTTCCATTTACATGACCTACTTATGCCTTTGTTCTGTGATAATTTTTTCTCTTATAAAACCCATAAGCAGCTTGGTGTTTTCTCTTAAAATAGCAATATAAATGGTGAGTTCCCGACCTGAGCGATTCTCCTGAGATGTTGCACCTCATACCCGAAGTGATAGATCCACGTGCCTCGGAGGCGGGACTCGGTGGCCCACTCGGACCGCAACACACGGCAGCCCCGCGCCGCTCCCTCCAGAGCGTTCACGGTTCGAGGCTTGACTGGTGCGGTTTTCGAGATTACATTTGATGAGGGAAAGGTACCAATGCCTGGATAAAAAAAATTGGCTGTATTTCACACGCGGGAGAAGTGAATCTTCTACATGGAATCATTTTCTTCTACATAGAATACAGAATTATTTTTTTTTCGGAATGACTACGCTATTGACCCAGCAAGGTCTTCACAGCTTCACCGGACTACGGAATACAGAATCTTTTTTAACAGTGCTCTATAGTTAGTCACTATTATCAAATAGACAATAATAATGGAAATAAATTAGATAGATTCAATTTAGATATTAAATTAAATCTATATTATAATTGTAATGACATTATAAAGAGGTAAAGTTTGTGAGTTTGTGACGTTGTAGGTGGTAATCTCAAGAACTACTGGTCCGATTTGAATAATTCTTTCAGGTTATATGCTAAGACCAATAAGAGCGGAAGACAGATGAAAAATATTTCAATATCGTGATTTCTTTTCTCTTGAGAACTTCTGCTGGTATGTAATAATTAAAATTTTTTAACTGTTCCTCCTTTCAAGTATATTTCTTATTACTTTTGATATCACGAAAAATATAAAAATAATTAATATATCATGAAAATAACAGTTACCTATATAATTTTTGGTGTGTATCACATGTTTTAATTATACTACAATACAATAATATATTCCAAACACGATACTTAATATTCTAAGAGATCCCGACAGGAGTCAATGGTGGATATAACCTGAAATGATATTGAAGAACCAGTGATATATTTTGTGATTTTTTAAATTAGCACCTGTGATATTTGATATGTGATTTCCATCTGTCGCAGTACTCGCACAGGATCCGAGGAGCACGTGTGTAGTCCTTTTATTGACACGGTTCTGAATGCGTCCGCCGAGAGCCTTCACAGCTTCTGACACCGTCTGCCTCTCATAATGGTTCATCCCGGTAAGAACCTGGTAGAATTTTTGGCGAGAAATGATCTATAGTGTTCTAAGCTTTATCTTTATCCTTAGCTCAGCTTAAACTTAAGTATTCAATTGAAACTTTGAATAGGTTATAAACGTCGAACCTTTTTTTTTTACTTGGAGAAATTCCTAACAGATACCCATCCCGTGGGGAAGCTGAGGATGGGTTATGCCCGATTTGCACGGACTAAAACCCCATGGTGCCTTCATACACTTTATTGGCGAGGGAACAGGGACTGGCAACTGGCACTGCGTCTGCTCCACCGACAGGTGTGGGCCCTGTAAGAGACCCTGACTACGGTCTGAAGGTTCAAAGATGGTAGACCCCTCAAAGAGGGAGTGTGTGTTAGACCCCCTCTGACGAACTGTGGGAGTCGCATCGGCACAATGCGCCTCTATCACATGGGCCTGTGCAGTTTAAACTGGCAGGGCGACAAGATGCCCGTGTCCATCGCCCCCAGGCCCCACATCTACGGCGGCCGGAGGTCATCCCCTACCCATCGCCGCCGTGTGGTTCGTCGACCGCGGGAGGGGAGTCTAGTGGTCCGCTCCCTATCCCCCTCCGCCGCCTCTTTTGCAAGCATGACTGTCTCGCAATAGCAGGCGACGGAGAGCCACCCGGCCTCGCTCTCGACCATCTTACTAACGACGATCGGGAGCCAGAGATCCGGGCTAGCTCGCGGCGTGGCACATCCGAGGCGAGATATTCACTCACCGTGTGCTGTGCGGAATCATCCGCGCAGCCACAGTGATGGCTCCCTGGAGTCGGCTCCAAGTCAATGCGACACAGATATCGCCCGAAGCCACGCCCCGAGAGCACCTGTCTCAGCCGAAAGCTCAGAATGCCATGCCGTCTGGTGAGCCCTTCGACCATGACTGGTCGCACAGCTTCGATTGTTACCACGCCCCAACTGAACGTCGAACCTACCACTGGTAGGTAATAACTCAGTCATTGAGAAGAACTGGCAAGAAACTCGTTTTAGTTTATCTTTTCATCTATATGTAACAACCGGAAGCACATCTATCGCGCCACGGTACTGCCGCCGGAAATAATAGTGTAGTAGTAGTCAAATGCCTAGTGCTGCCGCCGGAAGTGTTCGCCATAGCCAAGCCAAGCCATGCAACTATCTCACCCGCCAGTAGCGCCATCTAGCCAAGCCTTAGCCACGCCTTACGGTGGGGTAGGGGCAGCCAGCCATAAAAGGCCGTGCATGCGTTGACTCGAGGCAGTGTTGCACTATATTTACGCGCGGTAGTTCTAGCCGTCTGTATATTGATTTAGAAGTGGTCATAATGAATAAATAACGTGCTTATATACAAAGTGATATTTAATTTTATGTGTTCTCACACGTGATTATGGTATTTAAGTGATGTACTTATGTACAAAGTGACTTTTAATTCTACGCGTTCTTACATATATTAATATTATAAAGGGGTAAAGTTTGTGAGGTTGTAGGGAGTAATCTCAGAAACTACTGGTCCGATTGGAAAAATTCTTTCAATGTTATATAGTTCATTTATCGGGGATGATTATAGGCTATATATCATCACGCTAAGGCCAATAGGAGCGGAGCACCAATGAAGAATGTTTAAAAATTGGTGTTTTTTTTTCTTGGGAGCTTCCACTGCGTGTTTACGTTAGCCCAAAGTATCTATTCCACGCGAACGAAGTCACGGGCAGAGGCTAGTACTATATATTTGCACAAAACATTGATATTCGTTTTTACTCAATGCGTACTAAGAACTATCATTTCCAGACTTTATAATAAATAGCCTTTACACATTAAAACCCTCTTGTCATAACGCTTGAACTTATTATCCGGAAAATCTTTAAAACTTTGTAATTAACCTAACCTAACATAAAAAAATGTTTTTGGTCTTAGTAAGCCTGAAATATGGAATGAGCGATTTGTTGCTGTTTCTGGAATTCAAATTACGTTGGTCTTTTACTAAATAAAGAGTTACTCAGCTAAATTTTTTTAGTCCGCAAAATGTCTTTAATTTGTAAACCATGCATGTCGAAAGAATATTGAAAAAATTAAAGGGACAAGTAGATGGAGAATGAAACAAACAATGCAAGGCCTTTACAGCTTCACCGGACTACTAAGACGAGCGTTTAAGGCACTAAGCTGATTTTATTCAGGTAACATTCTCAAGGGTGCACGGCACACCTCGGCTTGGGCTGTTACCGAAGGAACCCGATCTCACCTAGCTTATCTATTCTAAGCTATTCATTCATATATCGATTCGTGAGTCATACAATTAAAATTGCATGATTCAGAAACGCTTACATATATATCGGAAATGAAACGAACTAAACTACTCGATTCAGTTCGAATATGGGGAAAAAGTAAACCCTTCCACCATATGTGTATATATGAGTGTCTGAGTGATCTGTGTGAGTGCTAGTGATGTGTTACTGTATCGCGATGGTAGTAGTTCGGGGGCTCCATCCGGGGACGATCTACTACCAGAAAATTCATAGATGTTTTTCTTCTTATCGTCATTTAATAATCAATCAACCCAGAGATGTGAACGATTCGACTTTTCGCACGAGAATAATTCACGCTCTCATCTCGCTACGGCCTTTATAGGATTGCACTGAATTAGAGGGTAGCACGAAATACACACTTTTTGACGGTAGACGGTCTTTGTTTCGACATATATAAAAGGAACTCACGATCCTTAGAACTTTTGAGGAGGTGGTGGAAGAAGTCGGTGGGATCCTGGCGGTGCAGACAGTTAGTAACTTTCTGGCTATCCTTTCCGCCTGGGCGAGGTCACGTCTTTCACGTTGAGTCAGTTTTCTCGCAGAACCTTTCTTCTGAGTCTTGGGAGGAACCTCATCATCTGGAATATTTTTTGAGGTGTTTATTTTTGATTACACGAGGAATGAGGGTACCTGGATGTGCAGGTCAGATATGTGAGGCGAGCAATCTTATTTACTGGGCTACCATCGCCCTAATAGCGAACCGCTATTCCTCTACCTTAAATACTAGCCTCTGCCCGCGACTTCGTTCGCGTGGGATAGTTACTTTGGACTTCTGCTAACACGCAGCGAAAGCTCTCAAAGGGAAAAAGCCCCGATTTTGATATATTCTTCATTGGCACTCTGTTTCTATTGATCTTCTCGTGATGATATATAGCCTATAACCATCCACGATAAATGAGCTATATAAAATTGAAAGAATTTTTCAAATCAGACCAGTATTTCCTGAGATTATCCCCTACAACGTCACAAACTTTACATCTCTATAATAATAGTATAGATATACAAAATCCTATGTCATTATGTTTGTTCACGATGGACTCCGAAACTACTCAATCTTTATTTTGTTTAATGGACTCAATGTTTATCATTTATAAATTAAATGACTGTCAATGTTGATTATTGTTTTAACTGTAAGTTTCATCAGTCTCGAACAGATGGCGCTTTCAATTAGTTTGTTGTCAAACAAACAACTGTCAACAGACAGACAACTGTAGGACTGATTGTTATAGAAATTCCATAGATGGCGCCGCGTCCTAACTTTGGATTTCTTTTCCAATAACTCTGCCAGAGCAAGGTGTCGTCAAATTATAAATTCCTTATTGACATACTTGTTAACTTCTGCCCATGAAGAAATAAACAACTAGAAGAGATTAAAATATATAAATGTTTACGTATGCATTGGGTAATAGCATTGCTTATTCTTGCTGATGGGATCGGTTAGAAATTATATCAAAATTACCAGAATTATTCTCAGATTCTTCGCTGGCTACTACCTTCTGTGTGAACAATTTTCTTCGGGACTTCTTCCGCTGCGATATTGGTTTTGCAGGTGATTGCAATTGTGCTCGTTGAGGTGTTGTGTTCACATGAGTTTGTTTATCTACAAGTATATAAGCAATCGTTGACCATAGAGATATTTTAAGCCCAGAATGTAAGGATTTAAAAAAATACAATAAATACATAATTGGCTTAAACCCTCAGCTGATTTTTTAAGATCCAGACCTCCAAATGTAAGGTCATGTTTTTTTAAAATCTAGGTATTTTTTTAATTAAAAATAAAATAAAAAAAATGATTGAATGTTAACTTTTGAAATAAGTTAACAAAAAATCAAATTAAAGTGTAAAAAAAATGATCATATGTTAACTTGTAAAATAAATATTATATTAATAAATAATACATTAACAATAGTGATAAAATGTTAACTTTTAATATAAATTAAGAAGAGTGACTAAATGTTTACTTGTAAAATAAATTAAAAACAGTTGATCAAATATTAATTTCTAAAATAAATCAACCAAAGCGTTCTAATGTTAACTTGTAAAATCAATTAACAGAGTTTTACTTGGCTTGTCAGCAGATTTATCCCGAGACTTGTCTGTGCTTGTATCGCTGGACCATCTCAAGCGTAACTGTTTTGTATTTTTCTTTTCCTCACTGTCGGATAGTAACCCCACCAATGGTATGTTCTCCATGTCATACTTTTTCTGGAATCAATTTTTATAATCCGATGGTAAACAAAATATTGACTAAAAATGACACTGACCACTGGGGTATCCGCAATCTATTGGCAGGAGTCGCTATCTGTTCACAAAATATTTAACCAAAAAGAGATACTGTGACTGATTGACCTCTATCTGCATAGTAAAGGTAAATAAACCATGTTTCTTGAATGATTTGAATAATAGAATATTAATTAGATGTTGGTAGATTCAGACCTCAGCATGCTAATTGACTTTTGGCCTGACAGATTACTAAGTTGAGCACTTAAGGCACTTTTCACCATTTGGCAATAGGCTCAAGTGTGGAAAAGTTGCTGAAACTCAGCTTGGGTTGTTATCTTAGATGCATCATGGTGAATCTGCTTAAGCTAAACTAGGCTAGCTATTCATATGTGTAAGAATTCGCGAGAAACATTTTTTTACAAAAGAAGGGCCTAGTTTATAAGAATAATAAGAAAAAATAACTGACTAGCAATTGCCTAAGAGTCCTCGGCGAGGGGATGTCGGAAGCCCTGGCGGGGGCGGGGAAGGCCTGCTCCGGGAGGCGCCGCCCCGCCGCCGCGCATCCCTCCACCCACAGCGCCGACACCAGCCGCGACCCCAACGCACGAGCCTGCGCACGCGTCTCCCGAGAACCCCCTGAAGCCAACAGCCTTCACTACACATGGTGGAAACTTGTGCAGAGTTTGTTCCTTGCACTACTATCTATTTGGTGATCAAACGACTCTAGTTGTTAACACTCTATGCCTAGAAACTAACTTGTTTTTAAAGAAATCACAGTTACAGGATCACATATGTACAGGAATGCACATGTACAGGAATGCACATGCACAGGAGTACACAGGAACACACACATATACAGGTACACACAGGTACAGGAACACACTTGCACCTATATAAGCTTAGCAATAAATTTCCTACTTGTTTTTTATTATTATTCTTCCAATAATTTCTTCCTTTTTATATGAATTTAGCTGTGCCTGTCACTTCCTGTATATGGAACTTACTGCAACAAGCAATCTTTTGCTACTTTGTCTTAGATATACATTATGTAATATCCTGTTATTGTAAGAAATTGAATTGCATTTACATACCTCTTCTTTTGTAGTACTTAACTCAAGTCGTCATTCAAAATATGATGACTTTTGATAGAATGGACTGATTGTAATAAAACAAAGACTACATGTTACTCGAGGATATGCTTTATGATTATCTTGCTGGTGAGGTTTTATTGTGAACACAGTACTTTAGTAGTGATGCGTGTCCATATAAACAGACAGACAGACATTTCTAAAAATAATTGAAATGTATTTTAGTACTTATTTCTAAATGCCTGCAATTTTTTTTTCTCAAATATGTAAGAAGTACAGACACATAGATTTATATTTTTATTATTTTATAGAAGAGTTATTTTTAATGGACATTCACAAATCTTTTTTTCTTTTTCTTTTTTTTTTTTCTTTAACGTACTACGCTGTTGACCTAGCAAGGTCTTAACAGCTTCACCAGATTCACCGTTCACTAAAATTTTCCAGGAATTATGTGAATTATCAAAATACTAAAGTAAACATTATTTATATTTAAAACCTCTGACAATGTGTACTGACTTGACACTCCTTTATTTATACCATATAAATGCTATTACTCTAATTTTTTAATCTCCTTCTTTTTTTTTAATGGCAATATATGTGTGCACACAATTTTGCCAATGCCAAGTGAATGGAGTCGTTAACAACGGAGGTTGCGCCAGACAATTAGATATCTTTATATCCAGACCGGGCTATCTAAACTAAACTAAACCTACAACATATTGTTAAATTGCAGACATACACAAGAGCATTACTCTAAAACCTAAAGTTTAATATTGTTAGTATTAATAAATTTTGACAAGCATTCTACAATTAGATGATTATCTATAACAAGAATTAAAAACGCATAATATTAGTAGGACACGGAATAGAAGGAGTTAGAAAACCTTAAAGAGAGGAACTGTTTCTAGGGCAATTCAAGGATATGTGATTAGTTGTTCCGCCCTCTAAGCCAAATTATTTAATAAAAAAGTTAAAAATCAAACCTTGAGACCATATTAAGTGTGTGACAAGAGGGTTCCATGATGGTACAACTGTGGCTCCAAGGGCTGTCAGGGCAGCTCTCAGTGGGAGGGCCCGAGGTTCAGCACCCACATCCACTACAGCTACAACACCCCTGAGTACTTCCCTGGTCACAGATACATGTTCTTCGATCTGCAATTAAACAAGTGATTTTATTTAACCCTTCTGAAAATGTACTATATGGCACAAATAAATACAGACTGCCCTTAAAGATCAATCATCAAGCAAAAGTGAGAGTTGACCTAATATGTAATCCAAACCATGAAATCCCAGTTCGAATTCGAGTGACAACAGAAGAGATATATATATATTTTTTAATAAAATGTTAATTTTATAAGCCAAACCCAACAGTATATTTTAATTTAAAAATATTTTTAAAGAACTAAGCTAGGCTCGGTTGCCCACATACTTTAGACTTAATACATTCAGAGGACTTTATTTTGTACATAATTAGAATAAGGACCAAGTCTCTAAGAAGTGAATCTGTAAAATATTGACCATAATCTGTCCTACATATATATATCCAGTGGATTTTGAGTGATATATGCACAATGGCAGTTTTAAATTATATAAAGAGGCAAATGTTTAAATTCAAAATTCATAGCCAAATGAAATTATTAGATACAAAAATATAGAACTTACACTTTGCGCTTTATTCACAGGTCTCAAAAACCTGTGAGACTGCGTGCTTGAAGGTTTATGTTTTGTTTTGCTTTTTATTTTTTTTGTTACAAATTTTGGCTCTTTCTGTTGATTAGATTTCGCGTCAAAACCTTTTAAAGCTGACCACTCCTCTCTGAGACGTATCCTCTCCGCGACAGCAGATCTCCGCTGAAATGTATTTCCATTTTAATTTCCATTTCTTCGCTTTTAGCACACTAAATAACAACTTTACATACCAAACCAGCAGCACTTCTATTTTGATTCATTGTATTTATCTACAACTACTCAGTGTTTCTAGCTACTGCAATATTTTGACTACGTAATGACAAAATCACATGTTTTTACCTTTTATTATAGCAATTAAACTTATACATTTTGTTTTAAAATTATTATCGACCTGTTCAAACTTGTTTATTATGTTATCTGCATTCTGCACACATATAGCCTTGTCAACATGAATAGTCTAAATCCCCCTAAAATGTGGATTGTGCTTTGCAAATATAAGAAAATTGATATCTTAAATCAAAGATCTCAGTGGAGTTAATTAAAAAAAACACCCTCAACAAAAAAACAAATATTTTTTATTAGTTGTATTACATATAATAGGCGTACAAACACACCGAAAGATGAAAACATAATAATTTAGCCCTGGAGAATAATCATGTGAAAATATGAGTGTTGTGTTTGTCGATGTCATATTTGAATATTTGTTCTCCATTTGACAATATATTACTTAATTTATAATCTCGTGTTTTAGTTGATATATAATTCCTTCAAAATTCAAGAAAGATTGATCAATTTCTTTTAATACCGGTTGTCAATATTTTCGTAAAGGATTAAGTAAAGAGTACTTTGTGATGTTTATTTAATATCCAATAAAAATACTTAAGTACAAATATACAGATAATCTGGTTATTCACCTTTAAGTTTATATTTTTAATCGCTTCGCATTTAACCACACGCCTACTTATATGAAGTGACGATGTTAGCTAAGATTCTATTATGATAAGCGTAGAGGGATTGGCTTTTAAATATAAATATAAAAGCTTGGGAGACAGGCAGAAATATTAAGCCTGCACAAAACGCCTAATCATGTCACAAAATCCCTCAATTAAGGGAATTCTTTCTAAATTAGCAACACTGCTTATATTTATACACATCGATGTCAATCAACGTCAAAATCTAATGTTGCCAGGACCCAAGAATAGATAATTGCTTGTTGTGATTTATATTTTTTTACCAGAATTCATTTTTAGTAGGTATTAAAGTAGTTTGAACAATATCACAATCAGTTAACTGTTATGTGGATATAGAATGATGTTGGATTCCGAAAGCTAAAAACTCTAAAAATGCTATTTACTTGAAACATTTTTAAGATGAAGTTTGAACTTCAAAAAGACTCTTTAATGTAAAACCTTCTTTCAATGGTTCTATGGCTAAACCTAAGTATGGACTGTACACAGGCTGTACGTCAGTTTCTTCTTTATTTTGAGCTAGCTGTGATGCCAAATATAAGTTCGGTCCCATTTCACCTCGTGGTTCACCGATCTCTTCTAAATCTTCAATGTCATCAACCGTTGATTTTGGAGGCTGCGAAGTGAAATTACCTTAAAATTTATATCCATAGATTCTTTCGTAAAAATTACTTCTTAGTTTTAACGTTCATCGGTTAACTTTCTAAATATAATAATAAATGTGCAAATGGCTCTCAGGTGTAACTGTTAGAACACATAGACAAGTGCTTAGGATCAGATTTTTAGCTAGAAGCCACCATCATCACGTTGATATACTTTCATTGCAATAAATTCTATTGCTAGATGGCCTCGGTTCATTATAGAATTCAAACTTCTCTCAGGGTTCTCTATCGCTTGTCGTTACCACTTAAAAGCAAAATTTAAACTCAATCCGTATTTTGAATAGAAAAAATATGTTTGATGTAATTTGAAATTTTCATTCTAATATACATAAAAATTATGCATACCCCATTTTCCCAATTTATCTCGACACCAAAAACTGGTTTCTCGGTATAAGCTTGATGAAGTGCTTGCAATTCTGTTAATAAAGATCGTAGTCGCTCTTGTGGATCTGCTCTAAAACCGAGCAAGTATCCTCCGAACGATTGGCGTATGACAAAAACTAAGGCTTCTCCGAATTTTGATTCCCGAATTGATATCTATAATGAACACTTTTTGTTACTTAGAGAATAATATTATTCTAGTTAAAATGGAGAAATATATATTTTGAAATTAATGTTAGACTGTGTAAAGCTGATTAAATAAAATTTAGAATAATTAATATTAAGTTGGCGTTGCGTTCGTGTTTTTTATTGCACAATGACATAAAACGTAGGAATCTGTTTGTGAACTTATACGTAGTATCCTCTTAGTAATTTATGGTAAACATGCACCATTGTAATTTTATACTATGGATTTTTAAAACAAAAAGTTAGAAATACTAACGTTTTCTATAGTAATATAAGGCATTGAAACATTAAAAGCGTTATTCACGTCCGCGTACCAAACAACTCTTACGTTGGTCACCACCATTGTACCAAGATTACCGGAGTCACTCGATAGATTCCAAATGCTGTGTTCGCTGAGACCAATCTTTAATAAAAATATTGCAAAGTTAATTTTATATCATACAGAAATATATGTTTGTTTGTTTCCTATCAGCTTAGTTTTAATGTAGGTAGTTGATAATCGCAATTGTAATGCGATCAAAGTTCAATAGATGGTGTTTTATTCATTAAAAAAAAGTTTTAGTAAGAAACTAGGAGAGTATAAAATCATTGGTTGAGAGTTTTTGGCGGGATTTTAGTCTGTCATATAGTAGATTTTATATTTAATTTATAATCTTGTGTTAATTTACTCTGTATTTTGTAGGTGTAGTGGTGTTTTATGTAACAAAGTTATGCACATAAGTGAAGTGAATGAAAAATAATACCATGGAGCATGAAATTCTGAGATGCCACAAAAATTCCCTGGAAGGTTCTAATAAGGTAACCACCATCTTGTTAGAATATTGAAATAATCACACGACGCTTGTAATATTAGTTAACTATACGACAATGGCAATAATAATCTGAAAGATTGATTGCCAACAATAAAGATAAAAAAAACATTGGTTTTGGGATATATATATATATATACATACCTTTTCCAACGGCAGGACTTTAAGTCGTTTGTTATTAACAATAGCGGATCTTAATTTTAAGTCTCTATACAATCTTGAGTTAGCGTACGCTCTGCAATAATATATATGATTAAATTTCAAAATTACAGTGACAGGTTTCGTGGTGCAGGGCGAAAATTTGATCATACACAAGTTTTTTTTGACGAACGTAATTCTGAATTCCTTTTCATAGTGTTCTTCGTGAATTCTATATTTTAAATTATCGTGAATTTAAATTTATAGAAATATACAAATATAATAAAAAATCTAAATTTTTGTCAAGAAATTAAATTAATTACTCAGGTTTAGTTTTTCTCACGATGTTTTCCTTTAGCGTCAATCGATAGTGCTGCCAATTTAAATTTAACGTACGCGAATTCACAAAATTCGTGACGTGTTTGCGATGCAGTAGGACTTTGCATTGAACATTTTCTGGCTAACCTGCGCCTATCATGACCAAGAAAGTTTAAAAAATATCATTTCAAATTTTATCAAATGCTTAATATCCGGTCCTCACTCATAATGCAAAGATCAGCGACGTGACGGGCAGGGATTAACTTGCGACCTTTCGCATGAATAGTAGGATTTAGTACCACTGAGTTTTGGAATTTAGTATTCGCTTTGTCGTTAATGCTTAAGATTAAGGTTAAACTCAGCTTGATATTGACATTGGAAAGACTAATTAACTAACGTGTAATAACTGTTAGTGACTTATTAGTCGATAAATCCTACGGGTTATTGTTAACTAGTGGGTCCAGCAGACGTTGTCCCGCTGTGATAATAAAGAAAATCTTGATAAATTATTTACCTAGAAACCTTCCTCTTTATTTACTTTATCTACTGGTGAAAACCGCAGAAGGGGCCGTTCAGTAGTTTTTCAGTTTATCGCGACCAGGCAGACAGACGTGGCAGAGGTCTTTGTTTTAGAATATGCCATGATGTTTAAGATTAAGATTTAAAACTGAAATGAGACTAAATTTACCTAGTTATCAACGCTGGAGAGGGTAATTGACTAACGGGTAATAACTGTTACTCGTTAGTCGATTAATCTCTCTTGATTAAAAAGGATTAGCAAGGACCACTTACTTGTGTACGTCTGTGACGGAGGTATAATGTCTTACGCAGTTGGGTAATAGATTCGTGAATATGAATTCGTATCTGTTATTCCTGTATGAAGCTAGAATGTTCAGAGCTTGTGTTGTGCCACGAAGACCAGAGTTAACAACTTTCGTGTTGGTTGCATACACACAGCTGAGTCCTATAGCTGAAAATTTTTAATAGCCACCATTTAGTATTGAAATTGTGAACATCATTACATTTTCAAAGATCTTTTGTGAAAAAAAAAAACATACTTCTTTAACATTTCTAATTCCTATATTAAACCTTCAATTAATATAATTTATATTAAATTGGCTAGTAATTTAAAAATATGTCCAGCCATCTTGAGATCTGGTTCTTGAAAAGCTACCGAGGGGTTAATCAGTGCGCCATGTATACAGTCCGGCTTAAATAGATTTTTAACCCATCCAACGAAAGTGCTCACTTATTCCGACGTGAGTAAAAACAATACTAACATAAATTAATTCTAGGCGATGACCAAGAATGCCAAATGATTCTGAGATTCGTAACAACCATTCTCCCTTTAGTTCCGCTGTTCCCCTTCGTATCCTCAATTGGTTCGATTCTATCGAATATCTTCTCACCGGGCCTTAGTCGGAGATATCTGCAATTAAGGACATTATAGAATCTAATATGATAACGAACAAAATGTCACCTTCAAGCGATTGGGTAAAAATAAAAGTATATCTACTAGCTTTTGTAAGCGACTTCGCTGGTGTCCATTTAGTTTTGATCTATTGTTCGACACCTATGACAAGCACTTTCTTTCTTTGTAACCTCATTGACATGTATACAATGTGACATGATCATCAAGTTTAGGCTAAGTTAAGGTCTGAAACCGTAATAAACGAACAAACAAACTTACTTTCGCATTTATAATAGTCATAATTCTTTATTTTTCATGTCATAACAAGTAATGTTACATGAAACGTCAGCTATATATTTGAAAGACTAACAGCTCATTATAATATACAATGATTAATTATTACAATAGATAAATCAAGCCATTCACTAGTTCTGACCTATAAATAATGTCTTGCATTAATAGGTATTAATGAACATATTAATAATATAATTCAAAATATTAATATTGTATTACTGATTGCAACCACCTACATCAAAGAACTTGCTATCTTAAAACGGTGTCACCTTACTTATGGTACTGTTTAAAAGTTCATAATTTTGTGGTCTATTTAACAATTTATTGTACTGAAGCTATATATCGAATAGTTTAATTTTAAATATTAGTCCAGATGACCCCATACATCATCTTCGTGTGACTCGGACGATAGCGCGTGACAGATAACTCTCACATGCCATGATTTTTACTCTTCACTACTTTGTCTGTGTCTACCGAACAAAAAAAGAAACGGTTGAGAAATAGAGGAGGAAGACTTTTTTACTTTATTTTTGGCAACCAATCTTCTAGATTATTATTGCCATGGTCTGGTAGGTAATCAATATTAACAAGTGCCTTGTGATCATTTCAATGTTCTAATAAGATGGTGGCTCCTTTGTTAGAACATTCCAGAGAGTTTTTGTGGCGTCTTAGAGTTCATATTATTTGTATTATTTCTCATCCAATTAACTTGTGTACAATAACCAAACTATATCACGTAAAACACTACCAGTATTACAAGACATAGATTCAAATGATAAAGATTATGAATAAAATAAGACAAACTAGATGACAAACTAAAATCCCGCCAAAAACTCCTGAGGAAGACTTACCTCTTTTGTCTCTGCCATTTATATATAGTGTATTATGTAGATGTCAAAATGGTGCGGTAACTGAGTCTTCGATAAAGAATTTAAAAAAATAATAATCTGTGAATAAATACCTGAATGGTAAATCGAAAAGAACCTGACGATCCTCCCAAACAGCATCTGATTTTGCTTTGGACATTTTAAAAGTCAATACAAATATAACTGAGTTAGTTTTCTATGCGAATTGGTTTCGTTTACGAATGGGTAGCTATGGCAACAAGATATTAAAGTTGCATACTTAAAAAAATGACAATCGCAAATAATAAGATACTGTAGTTTTTTGGCGGGATCTTAGTCTGTCATATAGTGGATTTTATATTTTATTAATAATCTTGTGTTATTGGACTCTATATTTTGTAAATTTGGTAATGTTTTACGTAATATAGTTAGTTTATTGTGCACAAGTGAAGTGAATGGAAAATAATACCACGGAGCAGAAAATTCTGAGATGCCACAAAAACTCCCTGGAAGGTTCTAATAAGGGATCCACCATCTTGTTAGAATATTGACTCATACGACGTAATATTGAATTGATCGCACGACGCTTGTAATATTATTGACTACGCGACAATGGCAGTAATAATCAGAAAGATTGGTTGCCAAAAATAAAGTAAAAAAAAAGATACCGTAAAGTTTTTGGCGGGATCTTGTCATGATATCTCATATAGTGGATTTCATATTTTATTCATAATCGTGTAATATTTGGCTTTATATTTTGCAATATTGGTGTTTTTTTACTGACTACGCTATTACCTTAGTAAGAAGGCCTTAACGACGTCACCAGACTACTGATATTGGTGGTGTTTTACGTAAATTTTGGTTATTGTGTACTATGAAGTGGATGGGAAATAATATCGCGGAGCATGAATTCTGACTTCCTACAAAACACCCTGGAAACTTCTAACAAGACGGCCACCATCTTGTTAGTTTATTGCAGTGATCGCAAGACATTCGTAATTTTTTTTTTTTTTCGAAATGTCTACGCTATTGACCCAGTAAGGTCTTAACAGCTTCACCGGACTACTAAGGCGAGCGCTTAAGGCACTCAGCCGATTCCATTCTGGCAACCAGCTCAAGGGTGCACGGCACACCTCGGCCTGGCTGTTGCCTGTTGCATGCAAAATCGCGACCTATCTTAGCTAACCTAGCTAACTATTCATATATGTATGAGTTGTTGAAACGTATATGTGTACCAAGCATACACGCCTCAACAACTCCTCCATATATTTATTATCGGAAAATTGAGAGATTTTCAGTTCGATAAGGGAAAAATGTAAACCCTTCCACTTTCATGTGTAAGCGTGTAGG
>JACEII010000141.1:137319-167286 GCA_014332785.1 Antheraea mylitta
GTGACGTTGTGATGTTGTGGCGTTGTAGGGGGTAATCTCAGGAACTACTGGTCCGATTTGAATAATTATTTCAATGTTATATAGCTCATTCATCGAGAATGGTTATAGGCTATATATCATCATGCTAAGATCAATAGGAGCGGAGCATAGATGAAATATGTTTTAAAATCGGGATGTTTCTCCTTTTGAGGATTGGTGCGTGTATTTGTGTTGGTGTTAGTGTATCTATTCCACGCGAACGAAGCCGCGGGCAGAGGCTAGTATACTATATTTTGTATCAGTGTTTTTTGAAGTGATAAATTCTATAGATGCGCTGAGCGGCAATTTTGGCAAGACATAAATTTACAATTTCGCGTCACGACATGCTAAAAAGCGTGATCGATCTTATTGAGCTTGCGTTAGATTAGCGGGACCGTGGTATAGGACGGTCTGTGTACCTCTGTGTACAAGATAGAACAAAGTTATTCTATTATATTAAATTTTCACTTTTGTCGGCAGTTCTTATGACTGGCTCGTGTTTTTTTTTTAAATTAATTTTGGCAACCAATCTTCTAGTAAATGATAACTGCTATTATAAAATTTTTGCGATCATTTCAGTTAATTAACAAGATGGTGGTCTTTTTCTTAGAACTTTCTAGGGAGTCCTTGTGACAAATCAGAATTCATATTCCGTGGTATTATTTCCCATCCATTTCGCTTGTGTAGAATAACCAAACTATATTACGTAAAACACGACTACAAATTATGAAGTCAAATATTACATAATTACCAATCTATACTAATATTATAAAGAGGTAAAGTTTGTGAGTTTGTGATGTTGTAGGGGGTAATTTTAGAAACTACTGGTCTGATTTGAAGAATTCTTTCAATGTTATATAGGTCATTTATCGAGGATGGTTATAGGCTATATATCATCAAGCTAAGACCAATAGGAGCGGAGCACCAACGAAGAATGTTTAAAAATCGAGTTTTTTTCCTCTTGAGAGCTTCCGCTGCGTGTTAGCGTTAGCCCAGTGTCTATTCCACGCGAACGAAGTCGTGGGCAGAGGCTTGTAAGGTATAAAGGACGAATGATATTCCAAAATCTTGTCAAATACTCGCAGTTAGATTTACTAATAAATTAATATAGTTTGAGAAATACTGGTTAGCGATAAAGGAACGCGTTGTTAAAATGAAAACTGTGCAACCATTTTGACAGGCTCTCTTAAAACAAAATGGCGGATAACTCTGTTAAGCGCTGTCATTTGATTTAAGAGCCGTTGAGTGCTCCTCACTATTTAAATTTACGAAAATATCTTAAAGTGTCATTGAAAATTAACAGATTTGCCATTCACAGTGTCGTGTTAATTGATTTTATTACAGAACTCGCCTGTTGGTTGTTGGGGAATTAACAAAAGTTTTTAGTAAGGAAATTACAGTTTGAATGTTTTCTGACAAGAATGCTTTTGTTAGACGTATTTTTATAGGTTAAACTGAAGGAATTATGTCCGTTAATTTACTGAAAATACTGATGAAATATCAAAAGTACATATGTATTGCAGGTTTCTCTGAAACAAATAATTTACCTAGCAGCAAATTTGTAATAATTAAATATATATGTCTCTCTGTATGTCTGAACATGTATCTAGTAGTATCCAAAGTATATTTGAATAGATATATAATGTCATAGTTGATACTTTTAGAATTTCATCATCATCAATCATTTTTTGCTAGTTTAGGTATCTACAGTTATACGAGAGAATTCGGCTATTTTCTGGTGAACTTTCGTTGTGTTTTATGGAAATAATTATTTATCATAATATTATAAAGCGGTAAAGTTTGAGAGTTTCTGAGGTTGTAAGGGGTAATCTCAAGAACTACTAAGCCTATTTTGAAAATTCTTCCATCGATAGAAATCACGTTATTTGTGAGTGTCATAGGCTATATATTAACTCGAAAAATGAAAAGACTTTTTGTGGTAGTTGGATTTGCAAAGTAATTCGGAGAAAAAGCGGCCGAACGAAAACGTTTATTATGAACGCTGCGTTAACGATGAGAGATATATGACTGAGTTCTAAAGAAAAGTTGTAGAGCTTGATAATAGCTACAAAAGAGTCACCATTTGTCTATTACATATGTGTAGACATATGTTAAGTCACAAAAAGTAGTCTTTTTTTATAAATGTTTACCGTCCAGAAGTGGGCACGGGTCAGCTAGGACTTGATATAATTTTGTGAGAATCCTACTGTTGAGACAAAAGCGTCTTTGTAAGAGAAAGCATGGGTCTAATCAGTACGCCAGCTCACAATTTATTGCCGAATGCAAGCCAGTGATGAATAAGCAATGCTGGCTTAGTCGATAGGGTATCTGGACACAGCGTTGGTGGAAGTAGGTTCGAATTCTTACAACTGAGTCGAAGATTCCCGAGAAGGAAAACATTGTGATGAAATCATGGAATGGTGGCAGAGTTTTTTCTAAGTTCTCGTGGCTAGCTACCAACTTCAAGTTGGCAATCTGTCGCCATACATCTGTTGGTGTCTTCCGGCAACTATTGGAGAGCTAATCTCGTCTAGGTTTGGTATGTTTACCATCTTAGATCATGTGTCATTTATTACAAGATGACATTGTGGTCAGCTGCGAAAAGTACAAAGTAAAAAAGTATTCGGAAAAATATAAAACTGTGGTTTTTTCTAAGTATGAAATCACCAATATCGTTGGTTGGGTGATGTAGGTGGTAAAGCCACGCTGAAGTTATAATTGATTTCAGCATGAATGGGTCGGCTCGTTCGGGGTAGTGCCATCCTCTCATAGAAAACCGACGTGAAGTAAGTGCTTGCATTGTTGCGTTTCGTTCGATCAGTGAGAGAGCTGGAGGACCATATCTCTCTCCTTGTAACTCCCTCCTCTTCCTCCCTTATATCCCTTCACCCAAACACAGGCTAGTAATGCATTTGCGACTTCCCTGATGTTGCGAGTGTCTATGGGCGGTAGTGACCAATTAACGTCAGGAGACTCACTCGCTCGTTTGCCTGCTATGACATAAAAAAAGATTATGCCCGTATATTCCTCGCGTATGGTATATGGGTCTACAATGGCTCTCTTACTGATTAACGTGTTGATGAAGTACTTATGTTAAATGAAAAATTCCTCTCCGACCATTTATCAAAATAATAACAGTGGGAACATTCGAGAACCACGCCCTATCTTCAGCTGTCAATTCGTTTAATGTTAACGGCTGTAGAAATCGATTGTAAAATAAAATAAAATGGTTTTTTAAAGAAACGAGTGAGGACAGTCTCCTTAATAAAGTAGACAACAGTAAATAGTGAGAAGCGTAACACATCCGCCGCCGCTCTATATCGACTTCCGGCCGGATGTACACACCAATTTCCTTTTGAGTTCGCTTCTCTCCAATCGTTGGAAAATTTCTGAAGATTCTAATTGAATATCTTTTATTTTAAACAATCTATATACAATTTCATTATTAGAAAATAAGCAGTTGAAGCAATTACTATTTAATTAGTCGTATGGTTAAATACAGTATTTATGTCTTATTATTGTCAATTGATTGGTTATTCTATTTGTCACTTCGAGTTTTAATTTATGTGGAACAGTACAGAGACCAGAGTTTGTTATTCTTTAACATTACCAGGGGAGCACGCGCAAAGGAGTAAGAGGTACACTTCCTGCGGAAGCGGGTAACACCAGCCCTCAGTTACATTAATTGAAGCAATCATGCTCAATGAAGTATATCACTTTCACACACATGCACGCATACACGCATACACGCTTACACATGAAAGTGGAAGGGTTTTATTTTATCCCTTATCGAACTGAAATAGTTTAGAAATTTATCTGATACGAAATATCTATAAGAGTTGTTGAGGTATGTATACATGGTACACATATATGTTTCAATAACTCATATATGTATGAATAGTTAACTTAGATAGATTTCCCCTTGTCAATAAAAGATAGGTCGCGAGTTGCACGTATCAGGCAATTGCCTAAGCCAAGGTGTGTCGTGCACACTAGAGCTAGTCGTCAAATAAAATCGGCAGTGTGCCTTAAGCGCTCGCTTTAGTAGTCCGGTGAAGCTGTTAAGACCTTGCTAGGCCAATAGCATAGTTAGATCGAGAAAAAAAACGCAATGAATTAATTATCGATGACTTAGTTGATAGTGTATTCGGACATAGCGTAACGTAGGTTAGGGTCTTTGCAAATGAGTCGAAGCTTCCGGGGAAAAAAAACATCCTGGTAAAACGATAGACGGGTGCTAGGGTTTTTCTAAGTGCTTCTGGCTAGTTATCACCCTCAAGTTGTAAATCTGTCAGAAAGCACCTATTAGTGTGTTCCGACAACTGCACTTGTAAGTTCCCTCGTAAGTTTAGCGTGTTTACCATCTTAGATTATATAGTTCTTTTAAATCAGATAAGATTATGGTTAAAGGCCAAAACCTATTAAGTATAATAAAATACATTGACATAGCGTCTTCGCTCGTATGCAATGTAACAATGTAACGTATTAAGTCTCTACACTAATTAGATCCATATCTAAAGGTCATAAAATTCGTAGAAGCTGAAAGAATCTACACATGAACGACTTAATTTTGCTGTAATTTTAAATTTGTGGCAACTGTATTTTTTCCCTTTAAATGCTATGCTGAAAAGAGTAGTTTTATTTCCATAAAATATCCAATGCGATTATAGTATTAAATTAGATTAGGATTATTTAAAATTGTTCTTTATATATAGATATATAGGCACTGTTGGCCTATGATACCGCACTATTGACTATATCGGGGATGCTACTAATGACCTCAAACGCTATTGGTTGAAGTTATCGGCTGTTCATTACTTACTCCCTATGTGAGACGCCATTGGTTGGAGGTATCGCCTGTTTATGTATCTTGGTGTCTTAAAAGGCGACCCGTGACTAAATGCTGGGCATTATTGCTCAGACAATTGAGTTAGTCACATCTACAGATACTTCGTCTTAACTATAGTCAGTGTTATGTTTCTGTATTGGTTAACGTTTTATTCGATTGTTCATGGAGGATTGATTGATCAAATTATAACTATGGCGCCACTATGAATGACTTCTACATAGACGCCATTTTATCACTGCTGTACTTTTGTTTTTGTTTTTTTTTTTTTTGTATATAAAGCCATTTATAGTTGTAGATTTTCGAAAACTATTCTATGTAATGAAAATAATAGATCTCTGTTGTTTTGCGCGCGTCACTTAAAAAGTAATGAATATATTTTTATTAATTTCTTTTAGTTCTACTTTTTAGACACCTGGTGCCCATTTAAAAATATCAAGATAGCATCATTTATTATTTAAATGAAATATACTATGACTTCTATTAGCACTACAAACTACTTATCAATGATATGTGTTCTTTTGTCGTGGAGAAGTGGGCCAAGGGATGTCGTGTTAATACTTTTCCATTTTACATAAAATATAAAATAATATATAGCAAAGCAAAGTCACGAGAGTCAGCTAGTAAATAAAAATATAATAACGAATTTAAGTATGTTAAAATCCAAAAAACAATCTTAATAATGGAGTTTTATAACGCTTAAATGGCAACAAATATAGTGGAATCGAACACAAACCGCTTCATCATTGAACGTTTTTACGAACATTGAGATGTTTAGTGAACCGCCCCTCCGACTTATAGCATCGGGGAAATGAAGATAAACTCTTCGACTGACGGGTGCCGAGTTATATTTTTTTGAATAATAGTAAAAAAATAGTGATGAGAATAAAGATTCAAGTGTCGATGTCCGAAAAGCCGTATGTTTTATTCGGATTTTCGTATTCGGTGAAATGATTATAGTATTCTTAGTAATAAGTGTATTGTAAATCTAAGAGCCAATACCAACTGCCCCGAAGCCAGTGTAGCCAGAAATGCTGTTTGTATTAGACACATAGTCTAATGAAATTTTCTGTCGGTAAAATGTGCCAACGTGTATAAATAATACATAGATGATAAATAGGGGCATTCAAGTATTAAGTTGGTAGGTATTTGTAGGTTGTAGAGCCATATTGAAGCTATTACTGGTTTCAGCATGCATGGGTCCGCTCGCTCGGGATTCTACCACCCGACCCACAGAAAACCAAAGTGAAGTACCAGTGTTCGCATTGTTGCGTTTGTTTCGGTCAGTGACAGTGCCGGATACCCAGGTGATAGAGCTACGCTGAAGCTTTTATTGGTTTCAGCATGAATGGATTGGCTCGTCCGGAGTAGTACCACCGGACACATAGAAAACCAACATGAATTAACAGTGCTCGCATTGCTGCGTTTCGTTCGCCCAGTGAGAGTGCCGGATACCCACCTCCCTTTCACCTCCCCCACTCCCCATTCTGCCAAACACGAGCTGACAACGCACTTGCGACTCCCCTGGTGTTGAAAGTGTCTATGGAAGGTGGTGATTACTTAACATCAGGTGACCCACCTGTTCGTTTGTTTTCTATAATATAAAAAAGGTAAGAACTAAAGATACAGAGTGAGGGGGAGGCGTCTATGAAATACTTATTTTTAATGACATAAGGAATGGGGGAATTGGATGTGTAGGTTTGATACGTGAGACATGCGTTCTTATACACAGGACTACTATGGTCCTGATAGCGAGCTATAATTTAATTACTGTATTCTTTGTATATTTTTTAATTCATCTGTACGTGTGTATGTGACTGAACTCCTAAATGGCTGGACAGATTTTGATGAAATTTTTTGTGTGTTCAGATGAATTCAAAAATGGTTTAATTCATAATTGGATCCGGTAGGTGATGCTGTATTGATTTTTAGGATATTTTTTTTATTAAGACAGGAGAACGTTCGCCTGGCCCGCTAGTAGTATATACATTTCCAGATTTATTAACTGCTGCCAATGAATCAACAATGAAACCATATATTTAAAAAAAAAACATTTATAACTGTTTAAGTAAGCATGGGAGGGAAACTAGGGGCAGTTGATTAAAGAAGTCATTATAGGTGGTAGAGCCACACTGATGTTATAACCTTTTTCAGCATGAATGGGTCGGCTCGTCCGGGGTAAAGCCACGCTCTCACAGAAAACCGACATTAAGTAACAGTGCTAGCATTGTTGCGTTTCATTAGGTCAGTGAGAGCACCGGAAGCCCAGTTCTCTCTTCCGCTTTCGCCATCAATACAAGCTGGCAACGCACTTGTGACTCCTCTGGTGTCTATGGACGGTGGAGATCACTTAACATCAGATTACCCACCTGCTCGTTTGCCTCATATGATATAAAAAAAGTTATTAATTTCTGGTATTACTTATTGGAAAATTGAAAAGTTGTTAATTATCAAACAATAAAAAAAGGCCGGATAAACAAGTAAACACTATAAACTGTTGAAGCGTATATCCGCCTCGAGATCTCTGTTTGAGCGTAAAGCCGGGCCAAATTTAATTTTATCTGATTGTCCGCCCCCTCGGGGACGGTCGTAAAGATGGTGTTATAACCCGAGTTTTACAATGTCAATGTAGTCCTTGAGAACTTCAAGGTCCCAGGTTTGGTACAAGTTACCCGTTATCCGGACTAATATTACAGACAATTTCAATGAGTTTAGAAAGTCAAATTACTTTTAATTTATTGATCGAGAGATAGGATTTGACCGCAATCTCATCTGTCATGTGACGAGCTAAGCTTAAAAATTGCCTTGGAGCCATTTATATATGTAGTCCGGTGAAGCTGTAAAGACCTTGCCAGATCAATAGCGTAGTCAGTTCGAAAAAAAAACAGTATGACATAAGCAATGGAGGTGTGTGTGTGTGGTGATTACATTAGCAATATTTATTTATTTAATCAGAACAGAATTGATAAGACTTATATCTAATTCTAATCCTTTAAACGAGCAATTCTTGTATATTTTTATATTTGTAAATATTCAGAATCTCGGAAATGGCGGCATCTATTTCAGTGAAACTTAGTATGTAGGTAGTTTTCTAGCTAGATTTTATTCATAGAAAACTTTTTTAAGTGAGATTTTTTCAGGCAATGAAAAAATATAGCTAGATTATGAAGGAAAATTTCACCGCCGCTGTCAAAACAAAAATAGTTAGGAAATTGGGTGCTTCGAAAATTCATGCAACCCCAGTTCGAATCAAAGTGTATATAACTTTTTTTTTACAAATGATATTTTTTTAAGGCAAACCTAACAATTGATCTTATATAAATATATAATTTTATTATTATAAGAGAGATATCTTTTTTAAATATTCTTTTCGGTCGCCCAGGTACTAAATTGCTTACTATTGTTAACCAGGGCGAGGGGCGGTCAGAGATTACAAAAATTCTGCTAATACTTGAACGGTTCCCTTCCAAGTACGTAAGTTGGTGGAAAAACAAATATTAAGAAACTGTCTTTGTAACAAATGCCAATAGCTATTATTATGACAAAGCAACTACGACTTATCCGTATCCTTTTACTGAAGTAATAACATTTATTGTTTGTAAGATTTATTTTACTCAAAAGTTACACATATGACGTGATTAAATTGCCTCGAATATCACATGTTATAAAACAAAATCCTCTACCACGTCTGTCTGTCTGTTTCTTCGCGATAAACACAAAAACAACTGAACGAATTTTCATGCCGTTTCTATCAGTAGATAAAATAATCCATGAGGAAGGTTTAAGTGTATAATTTGTCGAAAAAAAAAGAGTACCGATCGTGCGGCGGGTCGGACGCGTGCGCTAGTATTGCTTTCGATGTAATTTTCTGTTCCTATTTCGGTTCGATATTTCGTTCAGTGTGCGGGACCGTATTTATCACATCGAAAGTTTCGGTATTTCGGTACGATTATTATTATCGCGTTTCTTTGAGACGTTCAAAGGGGTCTTTCGTAAGGCGTTCTTTTGAGAACGCAGCAAACTGCACTTTTCGGTGCAATTCTAAACGCACTTTTGAGTGCGTTCTGCGTGCTCTCCGTGTGCTGCGTGTCGCCGGTTCGCGTTCCAGGAGTTCAGCGCGTCCTGCTTCGCTCCGTGGATCGTGGTTCGTGTCGTCACGTAGCCGAAGAAAGAAGTGTTAGGGCCTCCCCCTAGACACTGTAAGTCCCCTGTGAGGCATTGCACTTCGTCTACAGTTTCCTTTTGGCCCGGACTCCGGAGTCCGTTAAATTCAAAAGACGCGCCCCCCTGCCCCTCTGGCAGGGAGGTTTTTAATGTTTTCCCCAGCCCCGCTCCCCTCCTCAGGCCTCGGTATGGCCTCTCACAGTGAGATTCGGCTTTTAGAAGCTGAACTCGTTAGGTTTCGCGACTTCATCGGAAGTAACTGTCCCTCCCTGATCGAGAACTACGACGCGTTTACGAAGCAGTATCGCGCCGAGCACTCATTCGCAATGCCCGCACCCTCAGTCCTAGCTAGGATCGAGGAATCGAACAATTTCGAGTTGACGAATCGTCACTCCTCTAGTGACGAGACGTCCGGCTCAGATTCCAATATGGAGCAGGATCCCCCCGCTGACGACGGCTTCACCGAAGTTACGCGGCGTCGACGTCCACGCAATAAGTACCAAAATACCTCCTTTTCCGAGAATGAAGGCGTTAAGCCTTCAAAACTCGCGAGCGTTGAAGGCGTGAAAGTGCCAACGGCGACTCCCGCACCCCCTAGACCGGCTGCCAAAGCTGCGACTTCCGCAGTCACGGGTAAGAAGCCCCGCCCTCCACCTCCTGTCACGTTCCAGGACAGAACGTCCTGTTGCAAGCAGCAGACATTCCGTTCACATCTGCCGTGTGTACCCTTCTGGGTATTCAGGTAAAGATAGCTACTTCTACCATTCACCGCAAATTTACGCGTTTCCTGCGCGATAATAAGTTTGCATTTTTCACCCATGTGCCTGAAGAAGAACGTATTGTCATCCCTAGAGTCCTTTCAGAAATCCCAGTCGATGTCGATGATATATGTATACGAAGACCTCAGGGAACAGAAGTTTCCTGTTAAACAGGTGAACCGTATGCGCTCCCCGCGCACTAGAATGCCCTATGACATGGTGTTGGTCATTTTTGATCGCACCGTGGAGGGCAAAACCATATTTAATCTCTCGACCCTATGCGGTTTCTCCGGCGTCACCGTAGAGCCGCCACGCAAAACGTCCGTACCCTCGCAGTGTCATAACTGCCAGGTGTACGGACATTCCGCACTTAACTGTCACCTGAAACCCAGGTGTGTTAAGTGCCTCGGCGACCACTCCACTAAGGAGTGTCCTCGCACGAAAGACTCGCCCGATCTTCCGAATTGTGTCTTGTGCCGCAGCGTGGGCCATACCGCGAATTATCGCGGATGTTCCCGCGCCCCGCGTACAAAACAACCCCGCTACGCCAAGCAGGTCTCGCGGCATCAACCCGTCCCCGACCTCCGCCTCTCAACTCTAGAGAGGCCTTACCTAATTTGCCGAGCACGTCTCGTGCATCGGTAGCGCCCGCATCCACCCCTAGCGTACCCCTCCGCCCCACACGGGCTCCTCAGGCCCCGTGGGCCCCCAAGATCGCGTCCCAGCCTGCTCCTCATCCTCAGGTGGCTAAGACACCGCCCTCTCCTTCAAATTATCCGGCATGGACTGGTCAGCCCAGCTCTTAGTTTTCGACGAGATCTCGGGGATCTCCACGTACGATGAAGTAGCAAATGATCCAAAACAGGGCCCTATTCGTGCGATTACCGTGTTTCCCGCCATCACGGCTACCATTCAACGGCTCGCGCGGGCCCCCTCTCGAAATAATATTTTTTCTCAATATAAATATTTTTTCTCAATATAAGATAGAGTAAACTCGCGTGTTTAATAAAGTAATCTGAATGTATTAAGTAATTATATATAAAAAATATTGTGAAATACGTAAAGTAATTCTAATAAAAACAGACCCATTCGCGTTGAATATAAGAAAAACCATTCAAAATCACAACTAAAGCGATTCAGATGGAAACTTCGAAATTATTTAATAGGACGATAAAACTCTACCAAATATTAATTATGCTTCTATAATTACCTTTGCTGGTATTGAAATAAAGTTAATTTTCCAATGTCAGTACCGTTTTTTTAACATTTGCTAACGTCTCCTAATTGTCTTTTACAATTAAGTGGAACGATTTCGGAGGTAGGCGAAGTTGTAAGAACGTCGGATTCTTAAAAGTGTTCAAGTAAGAAATTTAGTTATAACTTTTTTCATATTCGATTTTTTTAAAGCGTCCATGAATAAAAGTGAACAGCATTTATTTGTGTTTATTTGAAAATTGTGATTGGCTTAGTACTCTCTACATTTTTAACCGCTCTGAACACAAATTGAAGTATAAGTACGACCTATATGTATTACACGAGAACAACTTAAAGATAAATAATTATCATGATAAGTCTGTAATATTTTTACAATGTCAATGTGGTACTTTTAATGTAATGCCTACTACAGGGCCAAGGGGCATACGGACATAATCATCACGCCAGCCAACGACGTATTGACGATTTCAAGCTCTGAGTCATACCCAGTTTTGTTTTCCCACATACTACAAGAATATTTCTCAGGTTAAAATGTCCTCACGATGTTTTCCTTCGCCGTCTGCCGATAATGTTACCAGTTTAAATTAGTAAATGTATGTAAACTCTTAAAGAGTTGTCGGTATATGCCAAGATTCGAACCTACGGCCATCGGAATGATTTCCACCCGGCAAACACCAGACCACACGACATAAATGCGAATTTTACATTCTTACTAGCTGGCCCGGTTACGCGTTGCTGTGGCTTAGTTCTTACATATTGAATTAAAATTATTACAAACTATTTCTAAAAATAAAATGTGGCGCCATCTATGAGATATGTATAACAGTCGGTCCTACAGTTTTCTGTCAGCAAACTAATTTAAAGCGCCATCTGTTCGACACTCATGAAACTTACAATTAATAACAATAAGCAACATTGACAATTTTTTAATTTGTAATTTAAAAAATTTTGAGGCTATTAATCGAAATATAAATTATCCTGTCTCTCAAGTTGAACCAAATTATACATAAATGCCAGCGTTTCATGAAAATCGATTTAATAGTTTCGGAGTACATCGTGGGCAAACATCATGTCACTGGATTTTTATATATTAATATAATATCTTTGTTTTGTATTAAATTATTGACTACTAGCTACTGCCCGCGTTCGCATGGAATAGCTACTTTGGGCTAACGCTAGCACGTAGCGGAAGCTTTCAAGAGGAAAAACTCCGATTTTTAATTTATCCTTTATTGGTGCTCCGCTCCTATAGGTTCTAGCGTGATGATATATAGCCTATAACCATCCTCGATAAATGAGCTATATAACATTAAAAGATTTTTTCAAATCGGACCAGTAGTTCCTGAGATTACCCCCTACAACCTCACAACGTCACAAACACAAACTTTACCTGTTTACAATATTAGTATAGAAGTATAGATATTATGCGCAAGCTTGAACATACGGCTATAATATATATCCAGCCAGAAATATACAGTCAAACCTGGGTAAATGAAAATAGGATAAGTGAGAAAACTCTATAAGTGTGAGAGTCGTTTTTCCTTCATGGACCTCCATAAGTGAGACTGCTACTATACCTATGTATACCTCTATAAGCGACAGTCGAGATTTATTTATTTATATTATTTAGGAGATTACGGAAACAGAAATAAAGATCATCCCAATGAAGCCTAGCTATAAGAATACGCGGCGGTTGTTGGTCAAGCAATATTGGACAAAATTTACGAGAGAGAAAAATATTCAAAATACAAAAACCAGAAACCCAAACGAAATTGACGGATTTTTTTAAGTGTAAATAAGTTCTAAATAAAATAAAATTAGATAGTGCATGAATTTTTGTTTTGTTTTCGTAAGCATCTTGATAGGGTAGCAGCCTTATAAAGTTGCTGTGACTTGTTTTTTTTTCTTTTTCGAAATGTCTACGCTATTGACCCAGCAAGGTCTTAACAGCTTCACCGGACTACTAAGGCGAGCGCTTAAGGCACTCAGCCGATTTTATTTAGGCAACCAGCTCCAGGGTGCACGGCACACCTCGGCTTGGCTGTTGCCTGCTGCATGCAAAATCGCAACCTATCTTAGCTAATCTAGCTAACTATTCATATATGTATGAGTTGTTGAAACGTATATGTGTACCAAGCATACACGCCTCAAAAACTCCTCCATACATATATTATCGGAAAATTGAGAGTTTTTCAGTTCGATAAGGGAAATAAGTAAACCTTCCACTTTCATGTGTAAGCGTGTAGGCGTGCACGTGTGTGGGGGTGATCGTGTAGTGTTGTAGCAGTGATGTATATTTGTGTGTCACCATATCGCGCAAGCAACGCACTCAAGGGCTCCCTACCGAGGGATCGAACCTAGGCTCGAGCCGCTGCCGTGGGAGGCCTAATCGGGTGGGAGGCCTAATCGGGTGCCGTGACTTGTTATTTCTGCGTACCTGTATAAGAGAAAAACGCTACCCACGTACCTGCATTAGCGAGAAACTCGGGTTAGTGAGAAACCTCTATAAGCGAGAATGAGATTGTGCTCCTTTGAACTCTCGCTTATCCAGGTTTGACAGTTTGATTTTTAAACTGAACTTTATACTGTTTATGTAAATAAATATAAGAATTACATTTTTAGAACGTATTACGAGGTACGACCTGGAGTTTAACGAATATATGTTTGCTTGTTTTACTGCTACAATAAATAATGTTTGCTTTATGGCACGTATAAAAAGTTTGCTCTAAAATATATGAGGATGACATTTTTGGCACATCTGTCAGTGTCAATAATTGACGATTTTAAATGCTTTTATTTGAAATTAATTTTTATTGAGTGTTAACTTTTTTTAACGTGTTGGATGTGAATAATTTCATTTATTTTTTGATAAAGTGGTTCTCTAACACATTTTGTTTTCTATTGGATCTAGTGACTATCGCGAACTTTTCAAAACTATTCTGTATTGTGTGTTATTAACATTGTTAATATATCAGGTGAATGTTTAGTCAGTAGTCATATTTATGGAGGATACTCTGCACTCGATTCTCGTTCTAAATCAATTTAAAAAAATGGTGCTTAATATTTGACCTAATTCTCCAGAAACATACAAAAATTATCTTTAATCCTCTGAACGTCTATGTTAAAGCACAGTGTTAATGACCGTCGCATGAAGCGAAAGCCAACCAACTAACAAAGGACAATTTTTCGAAGTTTGAACAAACAAAAGTGTTTATTGTCCGTCTTATTTTCGAAGGTTATTAACTCCGAGTCACCGCTCGCAGGCTTTATCACCAGTCATTCAACCTAGGTGCATTTAAGTTACTAACCATAGTTTTAAAATTCTTAGAACAATCTTTACCTAAGTTTCTCTTTGTTGTCTATTAGTATTTGTCTGATATTATTTAATGTGTTAAATGTGACCATGTGTCATATCTTTGAATACTACGAGTGTCTAACATTTTACCTGGTATATTGAAATATTACAAAATAATGCCGAAAACTAATGGTTAGCAACACTATAGTGTATTTATCTCATTCTCTTTTTTTGTTTAAATTTCTTTGCTTGTAACTAAATCGTGATAATAAATTCACTACTCATTTTAATTGAATTGTTGAATATTTCTACAATGTTCATGTTACAGCTTAAAGTTAGAATAAAGCGAGTCAATCGGCAGTGAAACTAAACAATTAAAATTCAAGCCCGGACGACCATTACCCTGGGCCGGTGCGGCGGTGCTAACTTTTTTTTTTCATTAAAACAAGAAAATTTGAATCGCCGCGCGCCATCTGGTTTCAAGTTGTATAACTCACCGACCCGATGAGGCAGGGTCACACAGCGAGGGAAGGAGGTCATTTCTATAGTAAATTACGAGCTTACACCTTATAGAGAAAGTTCGAGTTTTAGGGAGGTTGTTGGGAAATGATATATCGTTGTATTTTACGAGTAAATCCAGCTATTTATTCTATCATATAGCTATTAATATTATAAATATATAATTTGTATATTTGTAATACGAGTGAAAGAGTATATAAAAATATATACCAGATCTGTATACTTTACAAGTTTGTTGTAGAATTAATACTACTTAAAAACCTTTTATCTATTTTACTGAATGCAGAACAGAAGGTGGGGTGTAAGGGGTATTGGGGTGTAAGGGGTGTCGAGTAACATCTTAAGACTTGAGACACCCAAGCCAACCTCACCTGCACGTGGTGCACCCTGCTGAATAACGAACGAGGCAATGGCGAAAGCGGGGTGGTAGGGTTTTATAGCCCGACTGGGTCGCAACCACCATGCATATGGCGAAAAAGCTCGTCATAGTGACTCGCTTCTGCGCGTCGCGTTTCGGGACCAGCCTGTGCATATCCAGTACTGGGTAACTTTCGTCATTATGGCCGGCATGACAGCGGCGACCGGCGATGGATAATCTGTCTCTCGGTGGTTGCTGATATTTTTGGATTGTACTATGCTTAACATCAGGCATAGAGCAGTCACTATGTCGTGATTTGATAAAAAAAAAAGAAAATGGCTACTTTATATCTGTACTATCTACACCACCCTGATAATAACAAAATGCAGACAAATTATATACTTAAACCTTCCTTCTGAATCACTTTATCTATTGATGAAAACCCCATGAAACTCTGTTCAATACTTTTTGAGTTCATCGCGAACAGACGCGGCAGAGGACTTTATCAATACTAATATTATAAAGAGGTAAGGTTTGTGAGTTTGTGATGTAGGAGATAACTTCAAAAATTACTGATCCGATTTGAAAAATTCTTTCAGTGTTATATAGCTCATTCATCGAGGAAGATTATAGGCTATATATCATCACACTAAGACCAATAGGAGCGGAGCATCAATGAATAATGTCTCAAAATTGGGATTTTTTCCTCTTGAGAGCGTCCGCTGAGTGTTCGTTAAGTGATGTTTATTGGTCAAATTCTTTTCAATATGTAATTATATAAAAATTGAGCCACAAGAACGCGTGGTCGGGTTAGCTAGTAAAGTATATTTTTAATGTGTTTCTGAACTTACACAGTCTTTTAAGGTTGACTGTTCCGATTTCCACCGTCTTTTGTATTATGTACATGAAAATAAAATGTATGTTGATACAATAGACATTCAGCATTGTTAAAATATCCAAACAAAGACCGAATTTCACATGACAGAAGTCGTAGACAAATAATGAATACATTTTTTTTTAATATTTAGTCCGTTATCGAATGCTTTTGTGGCCTCTTTCTGTCATTCAGTATTTTTGTCGTTTTATTGAACAAGAGAAAAAAGCGGCAAACATTGTTCATTGTCATGAATATTACATGTTTACTTTCATTGCTCATTCGGTCGCGAGAGAAGGAAATAATAAAAAAAATTAACCACTGACAATTTATTTTTCGTTAGGGTTGTCGCTATTGTATTTAAAATATTACTATGGAGTTTTGACGGGATTTTGGTCTGTCATATTTTAATCATAGTCTTGTGTTATTTGACTCTACATCCTCTAATATTGGTGGCTTTTTACTTAATATACTTCGGTTATTGTGCACAAGTGAATGGGGAATAATACTACTGAGTATGAAAGAGAGAAATTCCACAAAAAATCTCTAACCAGTGGACACCATCATCTTGTTAGAACATTGAAATTATCACAATAAATTTGTAATATTATTATCAACTCGACAATGTCAGTAATAAACTAGAAGAGTGGTTGTCAAAAACAGAACAAAAAAATATAATTTGCCTATCGACAGATACCTTTTTTTTTACGTGGGGAAATCCCTTATGGATGCCCACCCTCCCAGGGGTGAGGATGGGTTATGTCCGACTCGCACGGACTAAAACCCCACGGTGTACCGACAGACCGTGATGTTGGGGCGGCAAGGGATCGTTCTCTGCTATTCCCCTTGAATAGCCGCCCCAACGGTCCACCCGGCGGAAGGTTGCCGCCAGGCTCCTACCTATAGAGAGGCAGCTGGGTACACGCCAGCTGCACCCCCTCGTCCGCCGAACCTGTGCAATGAAGGGATGAGCCCCCGACTACATCCCCTCAGGTCCGACTACAGTGGCAGGAGAAGTTGGGCAAATCGCCGCCTCCTCCTGCCGGTCCTCCGTCGGCGAAGACGGCCACTCAGGGGGTCCGCCTCGCGGGCCCTCTCCGCCGCCTCCTTTTGCGAGATGACTTCCTCACAAAAGGAGGCCACTGCTCGCCACGCCTGCTCCTCTTTTGCTCTCCTGCTCTTCTCCTACCACCGTCGCCAGAATGCGGCGCTCCACCTCCCACGCAGCGTACTCAGAGAGAGTGTGCTGCGCGGTATCTTCCTCAGCGCCGCACTCATGGCAGGTGGCGGTCGGCTCCCTGCGAGCGATCCGGTGCAGGTACCACCCGAAACAACCGTGTCCGGTTAGCACCTGCACCAGCCTGAACGACAGGGAGCCCCATCTCCTCCCAATCCACTCCCGCAGGACCGGGCGGATGGTGTCGACGGTGTGTCTCCCGAAGCGCGCGTCCGCCAGGTCCTGCATTCACCTCGCTATAGCCCCCTCCCGCAACTCCCGCCTTTTAACTACTATCTCCCTGGGAGCCGGAGGCTCCCCACTACCCCTCCTCGCCGCCGTGAATTCGTACACGGCGGCGAGCACCCCAGCTTCCAGCTCCCAGGGAAGGGAGCCGGCGAGCGTAAAGGCCGCCGCTGATGACACCGTCCGGTATGCCCGGATTGCCCTCAGTGCCACCGTACGCTGCGTACTACGCAGCGCGCGCACGTTAGTGGCACTGAAGGCATCAGCCCAGAGCGGTGCCCCGTAAGCGGCCATCGCCCACACGACTACCATAAAGAGTCGACGGCACCCGGCACCCGGCCCCCCAATATTGAGGAGCAACCGACCGAGTGCCGCCGCCGCCCTAGCAATTCGCGGCTCGAGCCCCGCAAAGTGGGGCTCAAACCGCCAGCGCCCGTCCAGGGCGAGGCCCAAGAATCTCATGTAGGCACCCACCCTGATTCGGGCGCCCTCCACTATAATGTGGGCCCCAGGTGGTGGCCTCTGCCGAGGCCCATGAAAGAGTATGGCCTCGGTCTCCTCGAGGGCCACCCTGAGGCCCAACCTTCTTATGCGCCTGACCACGAGGGTTGTGGCCATCGTGGCCAGGAGCTCTACCTCTCTCCAGTCCTCCCCCCGGGCTACGAAACCGACAACACCATTGCTAACTAGTTTATTTTTGACGACGTTAATATACCCGTATCTAAGCAACATATAACTATTTCCTATTCACCACTGATATTGAGAATATGCCACCTCATTTCCATGTTTTATCTAAGACAGTGTGGTGTTACAATGTTACTTTACGTATGTGTATGTTACTATGCCATTTGTTGTGTTAAAATGTCTTGTAGATAACGTATCTATAGCTTTTAACCTATAATATCTATGGTTAAAATGTACATACCATTATAAAATCGTGCTAACCCTGTCGATAAAAGAGACGTACGAATATTTAGTCGATGTGACGTCGCGCCATGACGTATTTAATTTCACCGCCTTTAAGTGAATTAAAATAATAAATTACCTCCCATTACCTGGTGACGGTGGCAGTTTGACCTCAAGAGAGAAATGGCTTGGACTTATACGATGACATGCTTCGCGTTTCTCATAATTAATCATAAATATTATTAAGCGAGATAATTTAAAGGGAAGCACAAATAATAAACTACTGCTTCTATTCTCTTTGCTATTTGTGTTGTTACATTTCAAATTAAGTTAAATCTAATTTGAACTGTTCCTAATATTTTTTCAAGATCTTCCAAAATTGGAAGAATATAAAATGTAAAGATAAAAAAAAAACTAAAAACGTAATGGACGGCAAAATTTGAATTTCGTTCTCGCTTTATAAAAACCAGAAATCTTTAAAAAAATATTTTATATGAACGATTATAATTGGATTTAGCTTATTTGAAATGTATTAAAACATTTATAAAATTCGGCTAACTACGGCTCGAAGTAATAATCACAGGAATACTTCTACACCTACATTTTTGAAGTGAAAATTCTTTTGCGTCCGTGTGATTTGGACTTTATGAAATGAAAGCCTGTAACGAAAAAGAGATAGCTATAACTGTGCGTATAGCTTTTAGGTTAGGTGAGAATGAGATAGTATATTCTTAATATACTCGAAATAGAGTTTTTGGCGGGATCTTAGTTTGTCATGTAGTGGATTTTATATTTTATTCATAATCTTGTGTTATTGGACTCTATATTTTGTAAATTTGGTGGTGTTTTACGTAATATAGTTAGTTTATTATGCATAAGTGAAGTGAATGAAAAATAATACCACGGAGCATGCAATTCTGAGATGCCACAAAAACTCCATGGAAGGTTCTAACAAGGGAGCCACCATCTTGTTAGAATGTTGATTCACACGACGCTTGTTGTTGAAATGATCTTTCTACGCTTGTAATATTATTGACTACGTGACAATGGCAGTAATAATCTGAACGGTTGATTGCCAAAATAAAGTTAAAAAAAAAAATACTCGAAATATAGACCGTGACTATTTAAAGAGTGACAACCTTCAATAGTGTGATAGTTCATTGCCACATTTAAAATATAAAATAATAATATATAAAAAAGTATGTGTGTACTTATGTATATGCGTTAGAAGTTATACTTCTTTGGCGTAACAAGATAAAAATCTTTTGAAAAAATAATCTTCTCCTTATTCTACGTTTGTAGAAAAAACGATACTATCAATAGAAAGGTATTTAATACATTGAAAGTTTTAATACAAAGAAACAAAATGTTGACTATAGGTAACTTCAGGGTGTCGGTTTTTCGTGACGGTGTGCACGCGGATCGTAATAACTTCAGGGTGTCGATTTTTCGTAACGGTGTGCACGCGCACTATAAAATTTACTCTCATATTTTTTCAGTAACGCGCCAAAATAAGTATAACTTAAAAAAATATTAATAATCAACGAAGAGAACCTAAGTTAAAGTTTGTTTTAAGACTCACAAAAGTATGATTCGATAATAAAAGCGACAATAAATCCTTTTGTTTGTTAAAATTTCGAAAAATTACCCTGTGTTAGTTGGTGGGGTTCACTTTGATTCCTCTTTCACTACACCTGACGGTCATTGACACTTTTTTTTTTTCTCGAACTGACTACGCTATTGACCTAGCAAGGTCTTAACAGCTTCACCGGACTACTAAGGCGAGCGCTTAAGGCACTCAGCCGATTTTATATTGGCAACCAGCTCAAGGGTGCACGGCACACCTCGGCTTGGCTGTTGCCCGTTGCATGCAAAATCGCGACCTATCTTAGCTAACCTAGCTAACTATTCATATATGTTTGAGTTTTGAAACGTATATGAGTACCAGCATATGTATGAGTACCAGTCTTGACACTGTGCTTTAACATAGACGGGTAGACGGATTGACAATAACTTTTGTATCTTCCAGGTCAAATATTAGGTACCTATTCTTTAACTTGGTTTAGAACGAGTATCAAGTACTGAGTATCGTGCAAAAATATTACTAACGAGTAATCATTCGCCCAGTATATAAAAGAGAGAGGAGAGAGAGAGAGAAATGTTGAAATCTATATTACATTCTTTTCTGTTGAATCGTAGTGACTATGGCCCACTTTTAAAAAATATTCTGTGTTTTGTATCCCTAACATTGTTGATATATAGTAAAATGTTATAAAATAATTCCAAAAATTAATGTTCATCACCTCCATAGTGTGTTCATCTCATTCAGATTAAAATATACTAAATTTTATTTCATTACTATGTACAACTTCTTTTCGTTCTCCCCTATACTTAATGTCTAGGCATGACGATCACTAAATTCACACTAAGACAATATTATCAAAATCAATTTCCGAGATTTTTAGGTGATACAACGTTCTATAAATGATTACAAATATCACCAATCTAGGCCGCTCTGGCTATAGATGCGCAAAACACTTTATAATATCAAAAATATATTTTCTTATATTACAGGGGACAAATGAACAGGCGGGTCGACGATGGTATGTGATCACCACTATTCATAGACACTAGCAACACCAGCGGAGTCGCAAGTGCGTTGTCGGCCTTTTAAAGGTGTGCCTCTGGCGCTCTCACTGAGTGATTGAAACGCAACAGAGCAAACACTATTTTTACGTGGGTTTTCGGTGAGAGGGTGGTAGAACCCCGGGCGAGCCGACAATTATAAGCCGAAACCAGTAATAGCTTCAGCGTGACTCTACCACCTACAGAATCCATCTACATCAATAATTTACAACATGTACACCTAACAAATTAGTATTAAAAATCAGCGGAAAAATGGCATTAACAAATGCCTTCATAATCGGATTTTATTCTCAAAAAAAAGACATATATATATATATTCTTTATTCAATTTAGGCCCAGAGAAGGCACACATGAAAGTCAATGCTACCACCAGTTCGGAAAACAACCCTGTCATCGAGAAGAACCGGTAAGAAACTCGATCTGGTTAATCTATTCACGTTACACATTTTTACAAAACATAAATAATTACAACGTTTTTAGTGGATGCACGGAGAGGAGCGTCATTTCCAGACGTCAAAATCGTTCACATGTTGGTCCACACTACAATAATAGTTTTTAGATAATAAAACCCGCTTCACATAGTTCTTGAACTCACTATCCGTCAAATCGGTAACCTGTTTTGGGATTTTGTTATAAAACCTGAAAATATTACCTAAAAAACTGTTTTTGGACTTAGTTTCAAAGCACTACTAGGTGTTTCATATCAAAATTAAAAAAATATGTATCTGAAATGATAACCGCAGATTATTAAAGTGAATCAAAGAACAACCTCCGTCATCATCATCCCGATTATGAAGGGTTAAACATAATTATAAAGTTCACTCGATCCGCGAGTCTTTCCAGATTTAATTTTAACCTGTAAAACTAGAGTTCTCAAAGATTGTTCTGCCGCTGGTCGGTTTATTAAAATTCACGTACAACTGCGGTAGCTTGAGTAAAGGGTAAAAAAAAATAAAAGTTCTGTGATCAAGGGAACGAACTTTACGCTATTTCTTAAACCCCGAATAAAATTTGACTGGGATATTCCAATTGTTCATATTTGTATATTTTCATTACGTAAGAAAAACACGTTATGCCATTTTTATGCTACTCATTCTCTCAATATAATCAGAATATTTCTGTTTCCTATCCTTTTTCAATGCAAATGATGTAAAGGAAGGAATCAAATCGAAAAATTTAAGAAGAAAAATATTCATTTATTAAAAACTAGCTTTTAATCGCGGCTTCCTTCCTCATAAAGTATTATTTAATAATTTCTATTTTGAGAACTAAATGGCAAGCAAGAACCATTACCTTGTCCCTATAAGAGATCTCAACCTCGCTTGATAACGTAAACTATGTCGCATTATCACAAAGTATTTACAGAAAAGAATGAAGTGTCAAGTGTAACTGATATTAAAATCCCAAGCAGTGTAGTGGCCCTCATACTTCACATCGCGAGCAGACATCTTATAAAGCCTACAGCAATCATGGTTGTGAGCTGGGCTTTTCAAGACGGGGAGAATATTTATACTCAAATTCGAGATGCAACATTAAAACTTCACATTTAAACAGACAAAAAATCAGAACAAACCCAATAACCTTCATCAAGACAAGCACAAAAGAAGAATAAAACGATGTCTTTAAAATGTCTACACACAGTATATACAATAAAGACATTCAAATATTGCACTGTAAAAGAGATTTAAACGTATATGTGGCTTTTAAAAGGCCCAAACACAATACATGCAATCCCGACATTCAAAGCATCCGATACAAAATACATACAAGAGTTGTCGAGGTATGTATGCTTGGTACACATATATGCTTAGGTTAGCTCAGAGAGGTCGTGAATTGCATGTATCAGGCAACAGCCCAAGCCGAGGCGTGCCGTGCACCCTTGAGCTAGTTGCCAAAATAAAAATCGGCTGAGTGCCACAAGCGCTCGCCTTAGTAGTCCGGTGAAGCTGTTATGAGCTTGCTAGGTCAATAGCGTAGTCAGTTCGAAAAAAAAACTGACATTCAAAAATTGTACTATTAATAGAATTAAACGTATACATGGCTTTAAAAGGTCCAAACATAATACATGCAATCCAGACATTCAAACATTGCACTGTAAAAGAGATTTAAACGTACATGTGGCTTTTAAATGATCCAAACACAATACATGCAATACAGACATTCAAATATTTCACTGTAAAGGGGAATTAAACACATATGTAGTGTGAAAAAGATCCAAACATAGTGTATGCGCCAAAGACATTCAAAAATTACACTGCAAAGGACAATAAAATGCATATATAGTATTCAAAATCTCCAAACGCTGTGTATGGACTAATTACATTCAAAAATTGCACCGTAAAAGAGAAATAAAAGCGAATGAAGTCTTTCAAAGACCCAGACACAGTACATGCATTAAAGACATTCAAACATCTGAAAAGCAAAGCCGACGTCAGAAACCAGACAAGCATATAAATGAAAGAGTAAATTTGCTCAGAGCCTACTAGTTAATGTACGCGGAAGTTACCTGAATCGAGCGGTAGAATAATCAATTAAGTGAATACATCTGCCGGCAAAAGTTCGGAACGAGTACGTAAATTCTGTTTGTATTTGAACATCTATCTATAGTGTAGTTTAGAGATTCATTTAATTCTTTTTCTATATCAAAATGTTCGTGAATTTATAGACTATATTCTGATGTCTAATTATATCCTTATAATGATGAAGTAATTAATTTGCTTCCCACTAGCTGTTTATTTTTCTAATAAAAAAAATTGAAATCTAAAACATAGCTAGCTTACAAAAAATCTTTTCTAATCAATATTATCCGTTTATTGCACTTTTCCTACGCACGCACGTCACATCGCCTGCCCTACTTCACATATTGTTGACTGCGTAGTCCTGATAAAAAAAACATCGTTTTCAAAGTTATTGAATGTTAAAAACTTCAATAAAATTATATTAAAAGAAGACATTTTTTTAAATAAGGACGTCTAAGGATATCCAAGAAAGGAGATTAAAATTTTTTATCGAAATTTTTATGTGATGCGCGTACAAGGGCAGGTCTCCATTATTTTATTTTCATAGATAACAATATGAGGCATATAATGATCAGTCACAATGGGAGAATAGAAAATGACAAACCTCGATGCACATCTACTAAAGCATATACAATTTTGTCTAGTTCTAATAAAATAGTTTATGAATAAGATATACCAAATCTGTACAGCAAATCATCGTGCTTTGGAACTTTGTTGTAGAACCTATTTATTAATACTACTTAAAACCTTCTATCTATCTATCTCACTAAGCGTGAAACAGAATGGCTATTTTATATAAATGTGGTTGTTCAGGACTATTTGAATGAAACTTATTTATTGTATACTAATGTATATATTTTTTTATTTTTAACCCTCAACCATAAATCTGACAATGTCATGTGTCTTATTAAAAATAAAATTACTACAGTATAATGTAGCTGGTCTTTCCCTTTGCTTTGCATCCATATATCCCATAAATTAATATATGGAGTGGTATTAAAATTATGCTATAAGCATTTACAAAATATAGTATGTCTAAATTAATTCGGACCTACATTAAACTATTGAGTATGTCCTATTATGTGAACAGAGTTAAGATATAATTTTTTTGAAAATTATTATTTTATGGTTAGGTTCTTTATGGTAAACTATTCGAATTACCTGTTTTGGTCATATAAATAGATCGCTTGTTGATTCCAAAACTATCAACGTGGTGTCCGATAACGTACTACTGAGACACCATCTCATTAAAATACATTAAAACATTCAATTTTAAAATACTAGCCAATTAGCCTCAATAAAATATATTATAAAAGCATTACTATAGATAAGACCGCGACACAGTTTCACTCCCCCGGCCGACAGATGGCGCAGGCGTGATTGATGAGCTTCTCAAACCTAATTATAATACCGACGTTTATTCTTAAAAAAAAATGCCCACTTTTATAAAGTTTCGCGTGGTTTTACGTGAGGTGTGGGTACCTGTGTAATAAATTCTTACGAAATTGTATAACGTGAATTCCAATACAACCTCGAAGATATAATGTTTGTACATGACTATATATACACTCATCAAAAAAGTCTAAGCAACATGTACTAATTTAAAATTTTAAGATGGTTCTTCACATTATAACGTTGTATTTTATTTTTAAAATAATATCATTAGGGTTCTATGATGTAAAAATAACAGCTGTTCTCTTTATAAGTTATTTTAATAACAGAAATGAACAATATTAGAATATACTGTTTTTTTTTTTTCTCGAACTGACTACGCTATTGACCTAGCAAGGTCTTTACAGCTTTACCGGACTACAGAATATACTGTAGAAACTAAGATACATAAGAAACTAAACTTTTTTTTTACATTATGAAATTTCTAAAGAAAATGTATTTTTTGTGAAAGAATAGAACAATTTAATACAAAGTATGGTCTCCTCTGCTATTCAGAACTTGTCGGCAACGATTATTCATTAAATTAATGAGACTGTTTATGTCATCTTGCGGTATTCGCTCCCAATGGAATTGTAGCAAATCCTTCAGCTATTGGGTTGTTGTCGCTCGGTCCAAGTCCTTCAAAACACGTCTCTGGAGCTTATCCCATGCGTGCTTGATGGGGCTGAGGTCTGGCAATTGTGCAGGCCAGGGAAATACCTGGATGTTCTCCGTTGCAAAGTATTCACTGGTTCGCCGAGCTGTATGTGAACGCGCATTGTCAGGCATTAACCTAAAATCAAAGCAAAAGGTTTGTGCAAATGGGTAGACATAAGGTTTGAGAATATCTTCAATGTAATTTTCAGCATTCATGTTTCCATTTACAAAAACGAGCTCGGTTCGCCTGTTCTTCATAATACCCGCCCATAACATAACTGTTGAGCCGCTGTATGGATGAACTTCCTGAACGCACCTGTGCATTTCAGTATTTCCGGGCCGACGATACACTCGTACCCTTCTTGTATCAGACTTAAGCCCGAATCGCGACTCATCGGAAAACATAATTTTATCCCATTGTTCCTGGGTCCATGTTATGCGTTCTCTACACCATTCATATCGACGAGCGCGATTCCCGTGACGTATCGGTAGGCACCTGATTGGGCGTCGAGCTCGTAGGCCGTACTCATGCAGTCGATTTCGCACAGTTTGAGGACTCACATCAACACCACTTGAAACTTGTAGCCTTAAACTTATCTCTCGAGCGGTTAACATCGGCTGGCATCTTGCAGTCATTTTTATCTACCGGTCTTGCCGAGTGGATGTACTCCTTATACGGCCTGGATGCTGTTCAGCGGGTTCTCCTGTATTATCGTAGCGCTGCCAAAGACGACAAATAACACTTCTATGAATGCCAAAATGTCGACATACCTGAGATTGATTACTTCTCGCTTGCAACATCCCTACAGCTCTTTGCATTTATTTCATCTGCCATCAAATAATGTCGCTTCATGACGTAAAGAATATCTAACAATTCAATTTTGTCGCTAACTTTATTTAAATGGTTGGTAAAATTATAAAATCAAGACTAAACGTAGCAATTAAAACGCACTTAAATTCAAATAGATTTGCAGTAATTGGAATTTTATGAAAAAACATATGTCACCAATAATAAAAAAGTTTACTTACCTACGCACTTTGTTTGAGTAAATACTTAGAAATTAATTAATATAAATGGTAAAATTTGTAATATCACACATGTTGCTTAGACTTTTTTGATGTGTGTATGTCAATATGTCTCTTGTATTTATGATTTTAGGTAATTTTAAGTTCTATTCGTACTTTATCCATATAAGAATAAATCAATTGCTGGATGTATGTTCGTAGGTGTATGACTTCAATTTGGATGATTCTTTTTTTATTATTTTCGGGACAACGTTATAAGAAAGAAAATGTTTCATATGTCATACACAAAAGTAAACAAATTGGGTTAAAATTCTCCATATAAAAAGTGAGTGAATGTGACTAGACTGTATATATTGGCAGATTGACACATAATATTTCATCACATAGTTGTACTGTAAATATATCACATTGTAAAGATGTTGATATCTTGTAGCCCAATATAGTGACGAGTTATAGGTTTGCTAACTTTTACGATAATTTATCAATCGATATTAATGTTTATCAATCGTATAATTCATTTTTACATATTCACGTTTTTGCAAATCTTTGGAAATAATAGTTGTATCTGAAAAATCCTTTTTGAATAATTATTCATTTTAATGAGGAAGTTTATGGACTATGTAATATTTATCTATTACCAATTAACCAATTAACATTCAAGAGTTGGTTAAAAAGCGCGCGAAGTAGGTAAGCCGGTGAGTTACACTGTGTGGGATGTGGATCGGAGGATGTACGCGGATTAACCCTTTGACGAGAAACGAACGTTACCGAGAACTGCCGAAGTGTGAATGCTTAAGTCGCTGAGGCATAATGTCTCATTGCACAAGTTTTTAATCAATCTGATATTTATACGGATTTCTTTGAATCTTTTTTAACTACTTTAGAAAAGTAGTCTTTTTTTTTAAAGTAAATATAAATGGAATCAAAGCTCTCTGCTAGTGTCTTATATATTCAAAACTTACCATAAATATATAAGATCCATTTATTGCAATCTTTCTCTTAATGTAAACAATTGGTCGAGACAATAGTGCCTAATATTAAATACAGCAGCTGAATGGATTGGTTTCGAGTCAACGAGTAGGGATGTGATACAATTATTTTAAGTCGATGTCGAGGTGTTCATAAAATTGTACGAATCCATTTTATATTGCTGCTGTTGTGTTGCATAACTTTTTCAGTACAAAACGATTCTCAAAGAAGTCTCAACTGAAATGAAAAGTGGAATGACATTATTCACAATGTTTAGTGGAATAAAATCTTTGAGGTATCGTGGTAGAACTAATAGAAGCGATGTCTGTCAAGTTTCGTATTAGAAATGTAATAATTTATATGATTTCAAATGAATTAGGATATATTATTCGACAGGCTCGCGACAACTATGGATTATGCTTGATATTTGCTATGTTTCAGACTCAGTAAGACCAGTAACAGTTTTTTACTTTGTTTTGTTGAGACACAATGTCAAGCAAGTTTCCATATCAAAAGGCTATTATAGAGTGGATTAATATGTGAACGATGGTGATGTCTGGAAATAATGCCCCTGACTCTTTTCACAGATTGGTTTGTTTTCCGAGCCGGTAATAGTTTTGACGTTTATAAGCGCTTTCTTTAGGTTTAAATTGAACAAATTACTTTTAACTTTAATACTTATCGTCTATTTTACACAGGATTACATGAAAATAAATGTGAAATTTACTGCAAAATATCAATGGACATGACCAAAAAATAGTAAATGTGTATTTTCTTCTCAATTTTAAAACTTTATACGTAAAATAAAAAAAATTATATATAAATTCATATATAAAAATATAAAACAAAAAACATAAAATAAAAAAACTGCCTCTTTTCTGTTTTTAGTGTTTTTATTATTTTTTAATTATTTTATTCTTCATTTTTCAATTGTCTCACTTACGGCTCTAGCATGATTTTAATTTTGTAACTCTGTTTTGGTGGATTACCCGTGACATAGGATTTGTTTAGTGCGGCAATCTACATATTAAATTTACTAGCTGACCCGTTTAGCCATTGGTATGGCGGAGTTATAACATGTTTGATTGATTAAAACACGCGCACCATAAAAATATAGTCGAGTTTTAAAAATAAATTCAAAAGTAAAACGTGGCGCCATCTATGAGGTATCTACATTGATCGGTTTTACAGTTTGCTGTCAACAAACTTATCTAAAGCGCCATCTGTTCGAGACTGGTGAAACTTGTAATCAATAACAGTAATCAACATTGACAATCATTTAATTTGTAATTGAAAAATATTGAGACTTTTAGTCGAAATATAATTTATCCTATCTCTCAAATTGGACGAAATTATACATAAATGTCAACGTTTCTTGAAGATCGGTTCAGTAGTTTCGAAGTTCATCGTCAATAAACATTATGACAGTGGATTTTTATATATCTAAAAAGATATCGATAAATACTTTTGTAGTATCACTATCGGAGTGCGGTTTGAATCTGAACTCGAGTACGATCTGTCAGCGTTGATAAATATTTAAACGTCCCGCATATTTACATCTCCGGTCCATCGATCAAGAACTGAAAGTTGTAGGCGGGTTGGAGAAAAAAATGAAAACAACTGGAAAAACCTGCTCAGACATACAATATTTAAATGTATTGCTTAATATATTATTATTATCTATTTATTTATTTACAAATGTGGATAATGCAACAGTCAACAGTCACGGGGTCTTCCCGAACATAGAGGATGCACATCGCATCCTCAGGAAGACAAGCCTAGCGCCCTCCCACGTGCAGGTGTTAACCGGCCATGGGGGCTTCGCAGCGTACCTGCACAGGTTCAAGTTGAAGGATAACCCCGCGTGCGCTTGCGACTCGGATACCGCCGAGACAGTCTACCATCTTATAACAGACTGTCCCAGATTCGGCTCGTCCCGTAACGACCTGGAGAGTAGAACCGGGATAAGGATGAGCGTTGAAAATCTTCCTTCACTTCTGAAGGAAAACGAGCACCGCGCAGCCGCACTAGAATTTCTGGCGGAAATTACCAGGGTGGCAGGCGCCAGGAACAAATGAAAGGCAGTAAAAGAAAGGGGATGAAAATATACTCTCAAAACTGGCAAACTAAAAAATTCAGACTGGCTAAAAACTAGACTGAAATAGCTCAATAAATAGAATAAGTATAGCATCAAGAAATCCTGTAATAACCTGTGATAATAAAAATATAGTATTAAGTAAATTGTAACAAAATGTGATAAAATCTGTGATGAAATAAAATAAATAAAACTATGTGAAATAAAAT